>CM065486.1:12480114-13006129 GCA_032873175.1 Leptopilina drosophilae
TCTATGTAAAGGGTTTCGCTTACGTTTCTTTCCTTTCCTATACGTTTCCCTCTTCAACATCCAACAAATCATTGCTTCATCCCATCTTCCCTGATATCGTTCTTCCATCAATTTGATATCTTGATGAAATCGTTCGCCTTGTTCTTCGCTGTAATGTCCACAATTTTCGGGAAACTTATCCAGATGTGAATAGAGGATGTGCAGTTTTAAACTCATTAAACATCCTAATTTTTTATAGTTTTTCAGCATTTGAGCGACAATTTGTTTATAGTCGGGACTCTTATTGTTGCCTAGAACATTTGTTGAAACTTCTTTGTAACTTTCCCAAGCTGCCCTTTCAGTGTCGGTCATTTGAGAAACGAAATTAGAGTCTCTAAATAACGCTCGAATCTGTGGTCCATCGAATACACCTTGTTTTAATTTAGCATCAGAAATAGTTGGAAATTTTTTCGCTATGTACTTAAACCATTGGCCGTCCTTATCTAACGCTTTCACGTATTGTTTAATCCCACCAAGCTTAATGTGAAGAAATGGAAATATAATTTTGTCGGGGTCTACCAAACTTTGGTGAATGACGTTGTGAAAACGGCTCCCTCGTGAAACCTGATTGTTGTCCCAGTAGTATTGTTATAATTTTAAAATCACCACAAATTAACCATTTGTGTTTTTCGTAATTCACTTTCTCTAGAAGTATTTTTATATTATTATATTCTTCTTTGATTTGAGTGGAATGAGCTATTGGAACTGGAGCGTATACATTTGTATTGTGTAGTAAAACGGCTTTTATACTACGTTTGGAAGAATCGATAAAAAGTCTCCAGTCTTCATCTCTATACACATTTTCCTTTAAATTGTCTATCAAACCTATTACGTCAGTACAGTACACCAAAGATGTCTCTTTATCTTTCGTAAAATATTTTCGGAACTCTTTATCTCGATCTCTATAAAATGACACTTTCGTATTCGGATCCAAAAAGTTTCTTTTCTTCATAAATGAAGTAGCAAGTTCTGCACCATCTTTTGGTAAACCTAGATCTCTAATAAAATCATTTAGCTCCGGTTGCAATACTAATAATGGCTTTTTTCTTTAGCTTTTTTTCTTTTTTCTTTATACTCGGTGAAATAATTTTCCTCATCGTCATTTTCATCGCTGTCACTACTAAATTCTTCAGTTTCGTTGTCTACTTCTACTTTTTCTACATGTTTTTCAAAAGTAACAGCAGGTATGCCCGCTTTTCGACCAATTTCAGTAGGTCTGATTACTGTTGACACATTTATATATGTAATGGCACTCTTATTTTTTGTGGTAATTCCTTTGATGTTGTTCATACAAAAATAGCAATCTTTTAAATTTCGTGGTTTCTTCCATATCGTTGGTGTAGAGAACTTGAGATATTTTTCATCTTTCGAATTTTTTGAGCGATACAACATAAGTCTACAGGAGTTACAAACAATATGAGGAACCCAATTTGTTTCTTGGTGTAATAATTTACGACCGAAACAATTTTCGTAAAGCTCTTCCAGTTCTTCATCTATTTTTTTCCGCAAGGAGCTGACTTCATATTAGCTACAAATATAACAAAAGGGATCGGGACTTTTATTACAATTATGTAGTCCAGAAGTCACTTTTCTTGTAGCATCGGACTCTTTATCAACCAAGTTACCCACCAATAAAGAGCTACGGTTGCCGTATGACGACGTCGGAGGGCCCGCTTTCCCATCCTGACCAGACACCAATACTGGGGTTCCTAATCCCTGCATCGTAAAACATTTTTTTCCTGTATCTGCCATGACGGCATGAACGCTGTTTACCCAAGGGCTCTGCCAGTATGGATCCGTTGCCCACCGTCACCACGTGGAGGTGCCCTGGTTACAGATACAGGCGAAAAATGCTAACAAAGGGAGATTCTAAACTATGAATTAGCAATAGCATAATTTAAAGATTTAATACTATTAAGTACTGGACACACAATAAATGTAATCGGCTTAAATTTATTTACTAGAAATATTTAGGCTACAGTAGTAAGACAATAGACTGAAGAGATGTTCTAACGGTAACAGAATTAATAAAGATATTATTTTAAATATGTTGAACGGAACAAGGGGTTAGTTACTGAAGAGTATATTAGAAAACAATTCGTAAGACTTTAAGATTATAAAAATTGATATAGCATTCGTTATGAAAGCTCCCGAAAAACCGCGAGTAATAAATTTTAAAAGATTGTAAAAATAATAAATACCGCTATATTGGATCCGCCACTTAAAATTTTTAGAAACCGACATGGGATTCGTAATCAGCGACCCCGAAAACCCCCAAGTACCGATTTTCAAGCAAATCCGAACAAATTTTAATAATAATGTCCGCCATATTGGATCCGCCATTTTGAATTTTGATAAACTAACACTGGATTTGTAATCAGCAATCATAGAATCACCTAAGTAGTAACTTTCATGAGCTTACCTATTTTTTATTGCGCTGTGTATGGTATAATCTGTTTGTTTGGAATCTTAGATATGTTTTTGAGGTTAGGTTCGATAGATTTAATATTTTATATGGATTTTCAATTGAAAAGCTTGTAGAATAATTTATTTAAATTAAGGGATCTTAGAAAATTATCAATATGCGGTTAGATTCAATTTTGATAATTCAAAAGTGACCATTTTAACGATTTTAAGGTATTTTTTGAGGTTAGGGCGAAATCAGGACCCATTGGTCAAATTCTGACAACGGATTCGGATTCAGCGCATCGAAATACGTCGGAAAACATATGTTTCGACTCCAGATCAAGACACTTTTTTTTGTGTGGCTGTGAAATCAGTGCATATACGCTGTTTCATTAGTGTATATTCGCTGATTGACTCAGCTGCATACTCTGGGCTGGTGAATCAGCGACTTTTCGCTGATTTAAATTTAGAGAGTAAGTTGTATGTTAAGTACTTTTCACAGTACAAATATCTCCATCTTAAGTTGAGTTTATAGCGTCAAATCGCTAGTGAGCGGGTTTACCCCAGTCTCCCATACAATATTCTTGTTTTGTTGAATTAGATGATCTAAAAGTAGTTAATAAGTCTATCCGATGTAGTCGGTTTTTCTTACCAATATGTAATAATTTTATTGTCATCTTTAACAAGATTTAAGTCGAGAAATTTAATAGAGTTTTCTTTTTCTGCGGTAAATTGTAGTTTTTGATTATAAGAATTAAAGGTATCAACGACCAAATCAACGTGTTCTCTTTTAACTGCTAAGATTGTGTCGTCCACATATCTAACATAGAAATATGTCTTGTTAAATACGAATTGATTAAAATCAATAATGTCAGACAAAGGGATCTTACATTTCTGATTCATGAAGTTAATTCGCCAATCCAAACTCCGATTGGCAAGTTCATAAAACCGATTAGTAAATATAGAACTTACGACAAGTGAGATAAAAGTATAACTATCGTCCATAGTAACATTATTTAATTTATTTTTAAGTTCTAAACTATTGTTAACGCATGACTGAGGTAAAGAGATGCAATTTTTTAAAGAATTATATAAAATTTTAGCAAGAAAATGAGTAAAACTATTTATTAAGGAAATAATAGGGCGGGGTGGGACATTTTCATTATGTATTTTTGGCAGTCCATAAGCCTTAGCCAAAACAGTGTCGGTCAAGGTTAATTAATTTTGGTAATGCTTGATATTTTATAGAAAGATTTATCTTGATTTGTACATAAATTTTTGCTATTAAATTATTTGATAAAACATCAAAAAACTTTCCCGTTAAGATATTTTTAGAAGTTTCATTTATAGCAATTTTAGATAAACAGGACTCCAAGTTTTTAATAGAATTTATGATGTCATCTTTGGAAATATCACTTCAAAAGCAAAAAATGTGACCTAAAGATGCAATTTTCGCCACTTCCGATGGGATCTCGGTGTCAGTTAAATTTTTGAACCAATTCACAATTTAGTTGAATCCTTACAGAATCTATATGTTTTCAGGTTATTTTATTTGTACGAAACAACTCGTAGAAAAGCAGCTTGGTTTGTAGTTGAAATCTTTTATGTTTAGGCAAAAGATTCTTGGTGATGATTCACCACAATTTAGATACGATAGGTATCGTAGAGGTCACACGGAAATAAAAAGAAGTAGATTCGGTGGTAGATTCGATTTCTAAACTAACGCGAATTACATGCGAAGTTGATTTGGTGGTGACTTTTGGGAACAGCGAACAAACAGTTAACATGGTGACGTTTCTTGGACTGTCCTATTCGGCAAGAGTGGCACCTTTCATAGGTTCCTCTTGCAAATGGAATTTTGTTAACAAAATACAGATGACCATATTTGGTATCTACTATCGGATTCAAGTTTTAACGTCACAACATTGACAAAATATTATTTTATAAATATGAAATACGTCGCCATAACGTGACATATACAATATTTTTTTTGGATCATAAAGTTTCTAATAGTGGTGTAAAAAATAATGTCAGTATTGAAATAGAAAGTAGAATGGAGAAAGTGAAAACATGAAAAACAAGTAGGATGTAGATAGTAAAATGCAACAGAGGATAAAATAGAGGAAGGATGTGGAATTTTATGACAAAATGATAACGAATGTTTTATTTCCGTTTTTACTGACATGACTTTCCGACTGGTTCGGATATAACACTGGGAGTATGAAGTGTGTTTTGAAGTTGTTGAAGTGAAATGATTTATCTCTCCCATTCCCTGAACGAAGATAGGTGCAGGGGGCTTTCAAAGACTTGGCTTATGTGTTGAGTGTACACATATACAAGATCTATCAACATGAATGCCAAGACCTCCCTTAAGTGCTGTTTGAGACAACAGGGTGCCAGGAGGTCACCAGTTAACCGTTACAGTTATGTCACGCCCACTAGCTATTTGCTACTTCGTTTTCACAACGAGCAAATTATAAAACAATAAGACAAACCTCCAATTTTGTTTCATTGACTTTCACCTACTTTTCACACTTGAAAAATTCGTGCAAGCTCTAGAAAATAAATTCTAATTCTAAAATAGTATTTTTAATTTAATCCAATTTCCTAAGAAACTGTTTAGTTGCAAGAAAATAAGTAAGTATTTGGGTTGGCTGGTTATGATTTTTTTTCTTGCTGCGATTTGCAGTTAGGTGAGCGCATTAAGTCGACAATAATATTTTAATGGGATAGAAAAAAAATTGGGAAAATGACATTTGCGACAAAAGCAATAAAATAAAGTTAGAGACGCTCTAATGGCGCAATTCTTCAAGAGACTTTGCAGCAGCAGAAGCAGCAAAAAAGTAAGTAACTATTTTCTTCGGACTTCAGCCAGAAGGCAAAAGAGACGGAGAAATTGGTCCGCGCGCCAAGTTGCAACGAATATAATTATTTCGCCTCGATGACTTCTTGGGAGGTTTACATTCGCAAATGCCACACATACATATATTGACATTGAGATAATAAAGTAATAAAACAATGACGATGATTTACGTGGTCCTACGGCATCTTTTCCAAAGTAAATTCTGTGCGCGTGTCGGGTATTGCAGAGGGTGCGATTTATTAGTTCTTAGTCGACACATACGATGAGACTAGATGCTGGGGATTATTTATTTACTCTGTACGATTCACCGCCTACGAATGACCTCGAGTTCCACCTTGAGAAGATTATTTTATTATTTCGCATCATTGTGAAGACGCTTTTCTCCCCGCCTAGCCTCAAATGGCTCTTGCAAGTGTTGCACACGCAGTTGGTGTATGTGCTTCTTGAACAGTGGCCTTAAGAGCAAGAGGTTTCATCATTCTTTCACAGACCTACATGTCTGCTTCAAAATTTGCTTCTTCCAACTGATTTTCGATTTCAAATTGAAAACTTTTATTTTGAATACGTTTTCTGATCGGTAGAAAAAAAATCGAAAAAATAATTTATTTTTTGAATATTATATCAATAAAATTTATTTATTAACAAATATTTATAAAATACCGTCCATGAAGAAAAACCGTACTTTTTCTTAAAGCATGGTTACATGTTAAACGTCATCTGACTGAAACATAATTAAAACAAATTTTTTTTTCTAAAGGTGCAGGAGTAATATTCCACATATTTTTTATATAAATAATCGATCTAATCATATTTCGTTTCTAATCTAATCATATTTTTGCAAAAATAGATTTTATAAATTTAATCTTTATTATATTTAATATTGTTTATAAATTTAATTGTAATAGTTTTGTCCAACCACTTATATTGGTGAATAAACCACAGCAATTAAAAATAGTGGAATTATTTGTGAATTCGTGAGTGAAAATAAAAAAGTTCTGCGAAAAGAGTTTCCTGTTTTGGTAAGAAAAAAATTTTTATTTCAATAAAGTTTGCGCAATTCATTTGCTTGTGTGTTGTTTGCAGACCTTGCTACCTACAGCAGAATCCTTTCGATTTCTTTTCAAGTGTATAGAGTACGAGACCGTAGATCACATTTGCCACGGTCTCACGCTATCTTCAGCAGATGCTACCAACGAGTCTTTGAAGATGGCAGCGGGTATTACAGAAGAAGACAATTTCAAAGACAGACAGACAAACCCTCTAGGGTGTAGAGTCATTGTTAGTTGAGTATTCGCTCATATACGTTCATCTTTTCATTTTTGTCATTAACGCGCCATCGTCAAGTGGACACGAACGCAGCTTGAGAGAATATTTCGCACTCGTACTTCGTCTTGCGTACTCGTGATTTATGCATAGCGTACATTATGGTTGTCCTTCAATAAAAGCTAAGTTGCAACTAATTAAGATCGATGAAGGGAACAGAGAAGTCATCAATTTACTTTTAGTGATAATTCGGTTTGCATTAAATAACTCAAGGATTTCAGGTTGGATTAGGGCTGTTTTCAAAAATATTTATTAGATATCTGTATTTACTATTCTACTTCCGTCTACGCACCACTTCCTTAATCTCGACCCTAATTCCTGGTATTACATTAATTTTCACTGACGCATTAGAAAGCGGAAACATCCGACAATAGACAGGACTTTTCATCAACTCGTCGCTCTCTTTCACTCGAGCGGTTTCAACTGAGATATACCACTCACTTAGAGCATTTTGCGAGTCAGCCACCCACGTCCGGTAGATTTCGCCAGACATGGAAACTCTCTCTCTCTTTCTCTCTCAAGATAGTTGAAGAATGCGTGCGATCAAAGATAACTACACGAACGCTTATTTGCAAAATTATACTTTAAATTTCTCCTTCCACAAATTTTACTTTTTGGAAAATATTTTTGCCAAAAAAACTTTAGAGAAAGTTTATTAGTAAATGGTTATGAAAATAATACTAATCCATATAATCTAATCCATTAAATCCATTTCATACTAATCCATTAAAGTACATGAAAAAATACACCTACTCATTTTTTATTAATATTTTCCATGTGAAGAGATCATTTTTCCTAGATTCATGTTGAAGAAGATTCAATGGATTAGAGTAAAAAGTGTGATGATGGTAGAGAACATGCTTGATAGAAAACGAAGGTAGATTGAAGAACGTAGAGAGTGCGCTTGAGAGAGCGAGACGAAAGTGAATTGCTATACTTTGCTGATGGTAATAGTGATGGTATTAGTGGAAGTAGACAACTTGGTCTTACTAGTAGTAGTAGTAGTTGCGGTCGAGTAAAGTCTCTATATATACCTATATTCCTTTACCATTTACTATCTAGTGAGCCGAGAATTCTCTTGTCAGTTTTTCCAAAACCACATCAGTCTCAAGTCACCGCGAAACTTCCAGATACTCATCATAATTACAATTCAAACAAAAGCCACAAATTCGATCCAATGACCCTGGTATCCATAGATCGTGAACCTAAACCACATGTTCCACATCCTGCCTGTTAACAATTCAGCAAAGCTAAATAGACACACTAAATTAAAACACTCAGTTACAAATTCAAATCCTTATTTGGTTATAACAATAAGAGTTTTGGAATTTTAAAATAGGACACGATACGCAATAACCAATTTCATCCCTTAATTTGTTTTTTGTTAAAAATGAATTTTGCTATTTCAATTAGTAATCAAAATTCTTATTTGCAAAAAATTCAGATTTAACTGTTGGTTAAAAAAATTTAAGGCTTATCAGTAATTAAATTCATTTTAACGGCTGATGATTGGTTGGTTAAGGATTAATAGTTAATTATTGATTAACTATTAATCGGTAGTTATGAAACTGTCCCTTAGTTAAATACAAGAACTTGAAATAAAGATTTCATGGTAAAAAGTTCATTTACTCTTTTGAAGATAACTTATTATCTATAGGTACATAGTGGACCCTTTTTTAAAACATTGTTTATCATGTAGCTCTATTTATTATTTCTAGCATTCAGAATTTGTTTAATGATTTTAGATATTCGATTTTTTAGTAAACTGATTTAACTTTTAAATCTTTGACTAAAAAATTTTTTTAATACAAATTCACTTTAAATATCTTCTCTCAATAAATCTACGCTTATTTTAGGTACCAAATATAAATCTCCGAATTTTTGAGAAGTATTGAAGAAGGAAAGACACTCATTTATTACCCAGATCAAAAAAAATACTATAACACAACTTTTTTTTACAGAATGTGTAAGGTTGTTTCAAAACGGACAAAAAACTTAATAATTCTTAACGGGGTTGTAATTGTACTTATAGGCAATAATTAATGCAAATAAATAAAAAAATTGTAACATACATTAGTTACAAACACAAATTTTACGTGTTATTATATAAAGATAATTGTCTTATGTACATTTTATTATTCGGGGGTTTTGAAGTAACTAATAACGAATCTGTTATTTGATAGTAAAAATTCTAAATAGTGGATTTACCTGAAATTTGTTTCTCGGGGGTTCTAGAGGTCGATGAATACAATTCTGGTATTAGATCTTCAAAATTTAAAATGTCGGATTAAAAATAGCGAGTGATATTATATGTGGTTTGATATTATATGTCATTATATGTCAACTTATTTATCAAAAAGTCATTTACAATATTTTGCTCAATACATTTTTGCATATTGCAATATTTTGAATTTCGTGTAATGGATGTAAAATTTCAAATCAGTGAACTTAGAAACCCTCGAGTAAAATATGGGAAAAATCCTTCCGATCATAGAGGTTGTCTTGAAAAGCGTAGTCCCATTTAAACTGCAGTAAAGGAGGTATTTTTGTATTTAAAAAACTTCTACTGTAGTTTCCTCTCTTAAATCTTTGTAAAAGCATAGACGATTTTTCAATAAGACTTCATATAGGAAATTTAAAAGTAATTTTTAAAGGAAATCGCATTTTGTCTACGTGGGCATTATTAATTTAAGAAGTCACTATTTGTAAAAATTGATGAAGTTCGTTTCATTATGTGGGTCTTTATGAAGTATCTATGATTATTATTAAAACCATTACGCGCTGATAAAAAGTGTCATTTAAAAAGTATGAAGGATCACATGATAACATTCGAAATAAATGTTATGTTTGGCCATGAAGGGTTCTAAAAATCTGTTTTTGAAAAATAAATTAAAACTATAAATTTAAATACTTTAAGCTGTCTTATGGATGTTCTAATGACTTGCTTGGAACGATTTTGAAAACATTCCTAAGTCAGACGTAGAACATTCTATAAACATTCTGAAGACCCTAGGGAGTAAATTCCTTTTTAAATAGCGTTTTTGCAATTTCATTAAAACTTTGTAAAATACTTCGCAATAATGCTGGGAGCACTTTTGATCTTTGTCCACTCTATATTTCTAATGGTTTTGAATTCTGGATGTCATTGTTAGTGAGGAAGTGTGAAGCGAGGTCGAGGTTAGCTGACAGCTGCTGTTGAGCCAGCAGGACTATCTTCAAGTCGAGTGGACGCAGTAAATAAGGTAGAAAGATTTTTCCGCTCTTTCTGCCTTTAGCGGTACTTTAGATTGCGCGTCCTGATATCACGTGCGGTAGTGCCGGTAATCCTGGTCACGTGATTGCTCGAAAATTACCTTTAACGCTTCGACAATGAGGAACGGTCAATAAATTGCTCACAATTCTCTTTTTCTCTCTCCTTTAAATGGAAATCGATTCCATTTCACGATATGACTATATACAAAATCAAATATGATTTTTGGTTCTGAATTTATTTCCATCAATCTTGGCGAGAAAAATTTTCTCTAAATTTAAAATCTAAACGAAGAAAGTATGAAAACTAGATCCCTATCAAGAATAACGGAAATTTGAAGTTAATAGATGTTTTGCAGTCGCCGATGATGGTAAAAGGCGTGGGCCATGTGGCGCGTGGGCGATCTGTCCATATTAGTGGCGACTTTGATTTTCTCTCTCTTTCTCTTTCTCCCTAGAAACAAGTCTGCGATAAGATATAGAAAAAGAAAATTTTTCAAAACAAAATGAAACATAAAAAAAAGAACACGAACAGTAAAAATTAGGTTCGTTCCGAAAAGCCGCGTGAGAAAGTGTTGCATATTAGTAAATTGTAGTAATTATCAATGTCCGAACGGATGATGCGTCCATTTCGGGATGAGTAGGCTATTAAAATGTTAATAACCATCTTGAAGAACTGACGATGCACTATATATATATTCAGCGGAGGAGCAGTTTTAGATTTTAGTTTCACAGTCCAAGCTTACCGAGTCCAAGGTGAGAAATCGAAATTAGAAGTGGCATATATTTAAGGGAACAAAGACGTTTAAGAGAAATTCCAAGTATCGCCATAAAAGGATCGCGGTCACTAATCAACAATATTCTCATCCTTTCTCCCACACAATTTGGAAAAAAAGAATAACAACAAGATGCTAGATTTTTTGAAATTCTATTTTCGTGAAGTTATCATTTCTTGTTTCCTTGCATGCGGATTAAAAAAGCTCAGTGCCCTTGAAATTTTTTTGAAATCGTGATTTAGGATCATCATTTTAGATCGAGGTACAAATGATGTACTCATCTCGTTCAATAGAGACACTTTTGATGACTAGAAACACTTCTAGATCACCAGCAAAGGTCGGGGTCCGCAAAACTGGTTTTCCGTTATCTTAAAACTTTCGAGAGGTATTTGCTAATGCGCCCCTTAAGCTCGGTGATGCTACTGAAAATGGTGTTCGGCGCGGTTCTAAAGTGTACTCAAGATACACGTGCAAGTATACACATATATATGTATATCTCCCTGAATGCTCACGCGATGTGAAGATCTATCTATCCATCGTTTCCCTTGCTCTCAATCTGAAGCGCGTCAGCATTAGGAACCGTTTCGTGCGCCGGGATCAATGAACTTATTGAACCCTTTAGAGGCAATGAATTCTCGGATAGAAAATGATCATTCGACGTTCCTACCGATAAATGATCTTGTTTCATAGGGACTTGATCTGATTTACGTGAGCGCACATCTATTCCAATTCTTCTCCCTTGAGTTATTTACAGACCACGAAAGATAATCATTCTGCAATTCTATGCTCTTCATACTCAGTATCGATGATCTCCTAATGTTCAAATGACGAATAGCATGACAAATAAATAAATGACAATAACATTGAAGACACCATAAACCAGAAATTTATTTTCTAAAATATAGTAAGTTACACTGTTTGAGAGGTAACGTCACTCTAAAATTTCCGAATAACTAATAAGAAGTGTAGCATATACGGTTTAGTAATTGAAAAAGTAAGAGGTACAACTTCTACAATTTATAATTTTATATTAAATTCGAATTTAGTAACCTAAAAATATCCAATATAAACATTTTTAGATAAAATTTGTCATTTCATTTTGCTTAGGTGAGTCCCAGGGGTACTAGACTATTACACTTATCCGCGATAGATACAATCATCGGTTGATAAAACAGAACGCCTTATTACCTATAGTCACCAGCAATTCTCTTAAGGTCTTTAATTTAAAATATCCGCTGCCAGTATTTTTTCGAAACGAAAACAAGTCATTTTCGTCTTCCTGGTGCTCTTGAATATTCGGGAATCACATCCGAATCCATCAATGCTTTTAACTTTCTAAGTCTGCCTTCAAAATTCGGATTTAGCATCCTCAAAAACCTTGAGGTACCCTTCGACGTTCAAGTCGAATTATGATTAGTACACTGTAAAAAAGGTTCTAAATTAGAGCTGATTTCGGTTTTAAAATAGAACAAAATTACGATTTAGTACCAAAATTGGTTCTAAATTAGTACCTTTCTTTTTTCAGTGTATTTTGTTTCTGAGATGTTTACATATAGATTGATGCGCTATTATCAGGACTGAACCAGAAGAATAGTCAACCGCAACCTCCAAATTCAGAAAAGTTTCATTTTCTTAAAATATGAAACGTTCCTTGAACTACGGGTGTTCATAATAAGACAGAAATTATTTTGTTCTTTAAACTGGAAAATTTCCTCCGATATTTCATCGAGATTGAAAATTAATTAACAAAATTACTTGTTTATAGTCCTTGGGAAACATGTGCAATTTGTGGTATTCACACATTGTCATCCCTTGAGTTTTGCAAGAAGCGTTTAAGTAACCTGGTGACACGTTTGTCGAGACGTTATCGCAAACGATGGGAAATGTGTGGCGACAAGGCATTCTTGCATTGCCATAAGAGAGAGATGGAGACTCACAAACACGACCTTAAAATATGTAATGCGTTCCTTCACACTAAGGCTGTAAAAGTGGCAGCAATAAAAGCTAGCGTCTCTCACAAGAGAGAAAGAGACTTGCGGTCTTGAGATAGTCTTTTAAAATGATCGCCAATTTTATCATCGTCAATGCTATAACCTCCAGCTAAAGGAATCGTTGCATTTATCCTCGGTATGAACCGATTACAGATGAACTTGCTCATTCTATGTAAAACATAACATAAAACTTGTATTTATTTAATGGAACAGTTGTTACGAATTCCTCAGTTTAAAATAGCAACAAAACTTGCAAAATATAGAGGTGTTTACTGAAAAAGCGTCGACTTAATTTCCTGTAAAATGAAGAAGTAGTAACGTTTCGAAACTAGGGTTCAACTTTCGTCTCTTTGTTCTAGTGAATAAAATTTTTCATATCTCGTGTATTCTTTTTTATTAACACATACAGAATGGTATCCTCTAAGTATCGATAGTAGAATAAGATTTCGAAAATACTATTACTAATGATTTTCTCTTCAATATGTTGCATAACTAATTCTGATACTACTGAAGGAATCTAGGAGAATCCATAGGGGTTCCAAAATTTCATTTGAATATTTTATAATTATATTGTATGTATGTTTACACTGTTCATGCAGAGTTGAATGTGTCGTAACTGTTGTATTACTACTGTAGACCTGAAGATCCATGTTCTTGGTGAAATGGTGAAAGTATTTTGGAGATAATATTAAATTTCTGACATAATAAATAAAAGAATTCTTAACTACTTGACCAAAGGCCACAACAAAAAAACTCCAACTATTAATTCTGTTATTGGACTTTTTACTTCCTTGAATGGAAATTAAGGGAATAAAGCTTCCGATTTTGTGGTTTACATAATCGTCGAACCGCCCTAATGTTTCTAGAATAATCTACAATTTTACAGACCCTTGTAATGTAATTGATACTTGAATGTAAATGTACTTGACCAATACTTCCCACTTCTATAAAAAGATCGTCATGCTTTGACGCTTCACATGGCTATGAGTGATTTTGAGGTTTACACTATGAGCGCTTTGCGAATAAATGTATCCTTTTTTACATAATTATTAGCAAATGATGCATTTATATATTCATAGCGCTCTTAGCGTGAGTCTAGAAAACATCTCATATCGTTCCTTCTCACAGTGGATCCAACCTAACAAAAACATGGCCAAAAGTTGAAAGTAAATTTTTAATTGAAATAGTATAAAAATAATTATTAGAAACAATTAGATATTATTTATTATAGTAAATAATTCTATACATTTCCTTGTAATGTAGATCGATTTACATGACAGCCTAAAATATCATCTAATTCTTGTCCAAAACGAAAATAATCGGATAACGTTTTGTAGTGAGTAATCTAAGAGAACAACAAGAGAGAAAAATGTAAAATTACTGAATTTTTAAGAATCATCTAAGTGTATAAAATGCTAATAGCATTTTCAAGAACGTTCTCAAAACAAATATGTTTTTGTACCTGCACTGAAATATCAATTCTGACACCGCCTTATGATCAGAAACAATTCGAGTATTGCGACTGTGGAAATGTTGGGCTTCGGTATAAAAATTGCAGTATGATCAAAGCAGCAGGTGAATCAATCTCTGATATCTCATGCGTATCAAAAGGGCGAGGGTATATACACTTCTGGCGTGCACCCGGGCAATTTAGCGTTCTATATATATACGTATATATATATTAAGAGCGCTTGCACTAAATCAATGGCGTCGGGCGCCAGGTCTCTTGATGTTTCAAGAGTCATCTCGGTCAGTTTTTGCTGACAGGAAGTGTAAGCTAAGTGAAGGTCGAGCGTTCCAATGTAGAGTAGAAGGAAAGGAAACGAAAAGAAAAAGGAGGGGAGAAAAAAAGAAGAAGAAGAAGTAACGAACAACGCTTCTTTGCTGTGTGGTCTTTTCTACTTGCGATGTTTCACAGTGTGGGTGTGACCGCAACCAACAACGTGAATAGGCACTTCCATGCTTCTGGGAAGGAAGAAGAGGTGGTGCCAGGTCATTCCCCGTCGATCCCCTCAAGAGACTCACGAGAGGAAATCGTGAAACGATACGCCCTTTTTCGCCCAGCCACCGTGTACACTTTGTCGTCTCGTCACTGTCAGCGTTTGTCGACTGAGAAATTCACATTGGTCCCGGTTACGTGAATTATCAGTCGGTGAATATATCATACTTTTTTCAATATTATAACGACCCGTGGTAACATCATGGGAAGTATAATAAAACTATATGCATATTAGCGAAATTTATACATACTGGACGTTTAGGCTTATTAAGATATTAGGATTGTAAGGCGATTTTAATTAACTTAATAATTCGCGTCAATCGGTTAAAGATTCACGTACAAATTTATTTAAACATTATCAATAATATCATCGAAAAGAACGACTGCTGCTTATCATGAGTTAAAGACCTGGTGGCTCTAAGGGCCTTAGAGATATCGAAAGACATCTGCCTAAAAATTTAGCGGGGAGGCCTTTTCTCAATATGATCAGGAATAGAGCTGACACGTATCTCTGATAAAAAGCGAGATAAAAAGTATAAGATTCGTATACCTACCAGGGAGGTCTGAAAAATTTAATAGCATCCATTCCGATCATTTGTGATATGTTCCACATTACACTACATCGGTGATTAACATAAGGTACTCAATAGAAGAGCTGGAAGTAACTGCGTTACTCTACTTTAGATCCATGGTTATAGCGTATTCATCTCACCAAGGCAAGCAGAGGATATAGCTAAAAAAGATTTCAAGAAGAAATTATAGGACCTGAGTTTCCAAATGGTATTTCTAATAAATAGTTGGTTCTGAGTTTCCAACAGTGGATGACAGCAGAGTCAGACAGACATGGCAGACTATTTTGGGCTACAGCAAACTAAAACACTAATAACAACTAATTGAATCTCAGGAAAAACAAAATTCTGCAAACCTAAGAGAAAAATGTCAAAAAGCATAAGTTGATTCGCTGGCAACTTCTGGATTAGAGTCGTAGACGACACTCGGACACTCGGACTTCAGAATTCAGCAACGGTGGAAAGTATGTTTGATTCAGTTCATTGCAAGGGAATAATTTGATAACGCCACCCACTTTAATTACTTGAGGGGTCATTTTTTTGTTATTGTCTTATTTTTACTTCTCTAGGCAACTGCCTACATTGTCTATCTAGTTAATCTGCCATTGACACTACTGGACTTAGAAACTTTGTACACAACGAAAGGAAAGTGATCACGAGCGTGAGAGGGATTTATTGATCGTGGACAGAGTCTGTCCAGAACTTAAAGGAGGACTCGCTTAATCTAAGATCCGGTTGGATACCAAGATCAGAGGTTAAAGAGAGAGTTTTCCGAACTTATTAAGCTGATGACATCGTGAAACTCAAGAGTGGAAAATTTTAAAAATCATACCCCTTTATTTGAGATTTTTTTCTACAAAATTAGATTTCATCCAATCAAGTTTGGGTGTATAAAATTAAGGAAAAGTATAGAAATTGTAGGTTTTACTTTTCAAAGATGTTTTAGTAATGCGTGTCTTAGTTTTATTACTACGTTTCCCCTGCTGCATTCTGTTTCCGCCAATCAAGATCCTCTACTTTACACTGTAGGAACAATTACTTGCTGAGTCTCCGAGTCTAACTATAATTCTAAAAAAGTCTCCATTTAAATTTCTTTTTGATTCCACAAAGTTCTAATTTTGTTTCCATCTGGATCTACTCTTTCTCTCTTATTCTAATGTCAAAGGATTAAAATAAATCTTTAATAATTTAATTCCAATTTTAACAGTTCCTCTTTGTTAAAACTGATATACCTTAAGATTATATATAACCATCCGGTTATTTATTTGGCAACTGTATATAGTATATTTTTATTCTAAAAGCTTTAAAGTCAACCTTGTAATCAAATAACCTGATATAGGTCCTAAAAACGGGCTTATTGACAATCATTTTCACACTATATTTGCATTGGATGAATAAAAAATGTATACACAAAAAAGAATGTAATGTTTTGTTAAATGTTTTTTTATTTGTTTGTTGTACAAACAAAATTTTTGAATTATTATTACTATTATTATTTGAAATTATTTAGTTTTTAGCTATTACAACATTACCACAAGTCTCTACTTCATGGGTAAATAATTTTTCTTTTTGTTTACTCATCACTTCGTCGCATTTCTTTAAGTCTGGTGTCATATGTTCAACAAGTTCAATCATCTGTCGAGCATTAAGATAAATAACTTCGTATTTTTTGCTTACTTTTAGATATGTCTGAAAAAAATCAACACAGGGTTAATTTTGAGATATTTTTACTATTATTTCAGGAACTATAGCGTCCTATTTATTTTAGATGGTATATGCTCACCTGAAGTGTAAAATCGGAAGTGTCTAAAAATGCTTTTCGAGAATCCTCATTAGAAACGTTTTTATCATGAATTTTGACTCCAGTACTTTTTATTCTACTTTCAATTTCATTGTCAGTGATATTTAAAAGTTGTAGAAACAACTTGTAATTACTAAAAACTTCCTGCATATTAGCACTCTTGAAATTGAATTTTCGGAAGACAGTTTCATAACATTCATTTGCTTGATCTAAAGATGCATTTCTCAAATTTACATAATTTTCATATATGGTTAAACATTGGTCTTCACTTTCACCATTTATATTCGCGTAAGCGTTTTGGAGAGCCTTCGTAAAAATGAACAAAACAAATTTTAACTTTTTCATAAACAATATGTAGTTCTTGATTATTATTGGAAATTAAATAAAAATATTGTCATTAAACAATAATAATTTCAAATTACAATTGATTACCAATAATAATTATATTTAATAAAAAAAATTAATAACAGTCTATTAATTTGATTCGAATTTTTAATTGTTACTGATAACAAACATATTTGAAAAAATAATACTTACTCTGTTTGTGCTTGCATGAAATATATTACTATAGGTTTTTAAATAGGATGTTTTGAATTCAGCTTTAGTTAAATTGGTTTCTAATTGTTCGAGCTTAGTGAATGAGGAAAGAAAGAAATTCTTCTGATTCCACAAATCGCTAACATCAAAAGAATGTGCGTTCTAGAAAAATTATTTTTCTAATCAGATTCCTAACTAAAAAGCTGTGTTGAAATTTGTGTAGTTTTAAGTATTTGACTTTATCAAAAAATAAATATCTATTAATTACATTATAATCGCATTAATTAATTAAAATCTTTAATTATAATTTTATATTTAATGTATACTTGTCCAATTCATAATTACAGATCATAGCAGTATTTAATTTTGATATAAAACATTAGCATTCAATGTAGAACTTACCCCAAATAAGAAAAATGAACAAATAATAAATATCATTTTGCAGAATATTCTTTACTTTTATGGATTTTTAAATTTTATTTTATGAACTTTTACGATTATTTCTTTTCCAGAAATTACAACTCTTTTTAGTAAATTTCTTACTATTTATACTAAATATAGTAAAATAACAGTTATTTTTGCTTTTGTGCACTGAAAATAAAACATGTTCATAATTAAATATAAAAGATTCTACTATAGAAAGTAAGGTGCTTTATTGTTAAACTTATCAAATACATAAAGGTTCCTATAATAATTATAATGTGATACATTAAAATTTCTATGAAAACATTTTGACACTGTTTCGCAATTGAAATAAAAGATAATGAATAAAAAATTTATAAGAAAATATTACAATAGGACAGGTGTTCTTTAAACTACTATTTTTAAAGAGCAAAGTTCTTTGTGCGTTTTTTCACAGCACACAAATTTCAATTTATTATTTTTTAAAGAGTATTGTATTGAAAAATTCTATTAAAAAAATTTCATTGAGTAGAAGATAAAAAGTTGATAAATTGTTTAAATTGAATAATTCATTCTTATTTTTTAGTTTTTTATTAAGTTTTTATGTTTTATGACTCTATTAAGTACACTTTAAAATTTGTTAAGAATAAAATGTAATCAATGTGAAAAAACAGAGCAATTCCACGCCAAGTGATCATAAGAATTTTTGATGATTTTAGAAATATTAATAATTCTTTTTGAATTTGCAGATATTGTCAATAATGTAGAGAATACTTCCTGTAAATTTAATTATGGGACAGTAATAACTTTACTAGAAAATAAATAAAATGTCCAGCGGGTCATACCGGGACTTGTGCAGTATTCGTTTATGGTAGCGCAAGTTTTGTTTCAAATTACTCTACAGGTAACAATTCTTTACTAAGACGCATTTTCTTTTTGCAATATCTTCGTTTTAAAAAAATCGTAAAATATATATTTGTCGTATTTATTAATTATGAAAATTAATTAACAAACCTGTTAAAAAATAAAATAATCAATTTAAGGGTATGTCCAAGTTGTGAAATGTAAACAAAGCAAAATGTAAACAAATAAAGCACTAAAATCACATTTTTCAAAGAGCCTTTTTTCTCACAAAAATTACCATTAGAAAACTTATTTTTACAAAAAAGATGAATTAGAGTGTCAAAGTTTCCAAAAAAATCATTTTTGAGTGTGATCAATAAATAGCAATTAGTAAAACAACTAATTCAAATGACCTGTGAAATAGCATTTTTGACGCGTCGCGAAAAATAAACTGTTTGAGTATATCAACGGCACTGACGATGAAGAAGTCTCATATCAGCGATTGGACCTTCAACATGTGGAAAGGGAAATTTTTCCCTTTCCTCCATGAAATTACAAGGAGAAAGGGTAAAAACTTCTTCATCGTCCGTGCGGTTGATATAGTCAAACACTTTATTTTTCGCGACCTGAGACTTTGTTGCTTTCTGCGCAAGCGCAGAGCGTACTAAGAATGCATTAAAATCACATTTTTCGTACAGCCTTTTCTCTCACAAAAATTAACATTTTTTCATTTTCATAAAGGAAATGATTCATTAAAGTGTCAAAGTTTCCAATGAAATAATTTTTGACTAGGAGGAATAAAAAGCAATTACTAAAATAACGAATTAAAATGACCTGAAAATAGTATTTTTGGCACGTCGCGAAAAATAAACTGTTTGAGTATATCAACCGCACGGACGATGAAGAAGTTTTTACCCTTTCTCCTTGTAATTTCAAGGAGGAAAGGGAAAAATTTCCCCTTCCACATGTTGAAGGTCCAATCGCTGATATGAGACTTCTTCATCGTCGGTGCGGTTGATATACTCAAACAGTTTACTTTTCGCGACGCGTCAAAAATGCTATTTCACAGGTCATTTGAATTAGTTATTTTAGTAATTACTGTTAATTGCTTATAGTGAAATTTGATTTCATTGGAAACTTTGACACACTAATTTATCATTTTTATAAAAAAAACCGGTCCAATATTAATTTTTGTGGGAGAAAAGGCTGTTTCCGAAATGTGATTTTAGTGCTTCGTTTGTTTACATTTTGCTTTGTTTACATTTCACAACTTGGACATGCCCTTAACATTGTTTGAACAATTAATTATTGTTACCTAAAAAAATTCTTAATTATCAGTATTTTGCAAAATAAGTCATCTTAATCGGTCAATATGAAAAAAAGTTATGTGCCTTTTTTGAAAAACCGACCAAAATTTTGAGTAAGAGGAAACTCAAAAAATTTTAAGAAACCTTTTATACATTATTATTCCATACATATAAAGAAACAAATTCAAAAAGCATTATTAATATTTACAATAGATGGAATATATCAATCCAAATAAATAAATAAAATAATCCTCTTCAGAAACTAAAAAAATTTTTTTATTTATATTTTAATTAAAAAGTTATAAAAGAGAAAAAAATATGAATAAATTACAAAATAATTAAATGATAAAAATCACAAATTAATACAACATAATTATTACCGAAAAAAACGTCACCATCACTTATCAATTAATACTTATAGTCGGACATCACTTATTAAACTAAGGCAAAGAGAAAATTCAGAAAATTATAAAGTACAGATTTTGTGTACTATTTATTGCACGTCAATGACCCCCGTATCAAATTCTAATAAGATTTTGTGTCAAAGTAAACACACTAATAGAGAATGATCTATGAAATATACAATTAATATTGAAATATGTATACACCCGTCTATGCGCCACAATAACATTTTTCTTTTTTATTTGTTATATTTTTACATATTATTATATGTATGTAAAAGGATCGAAGTTTTATTGTATAAATATTCTAAATATGTCAATATGATTTTTTCGTAAGTAAATTGTAAACCATCATTATAAAAATTAAAAACATCCAAGATTTCTCCAAGTTTATCCTTAGGGATATATGTAAGAATGTCGTCGACACAACGAAACATGAAAAGTGGTACAAAAGATAAAATTTCCAAACAAGCTTGTTCAAGGTCAATCAGGACGAGATCCGCAAATAATCCTGATATAGGTGATCCCATAGGAGTTTCAGAAGTGTGTTTATAGAATTTCTCATTAAATTGAAAAAGGTGTTATTGAAAAGAAAACGTATTATATTTTGAAGTTCGTCTAACTAAATATCAATTTTTTAGAGATTGATGAATATTTTCTTTCAATGCTTTGTAACACTAAATTACATAAGACATTTGTAAAAAGAGATTTTACATCTAAACTAATTAAAATATAATCATCAGGGACAATTATATATTTTTTTATAAATGTGAAACTATTTTTAATATATGAAACAGGAAAATTAATTAAGTTTTTTAGTAATTTATGTAACCAATTAGCAAGAAAATATGTGGGAGAACTAATAGTTGATACCACTGGTCTCATAGGATAACCGTCTTTATTAATTTTAAGGAGTCCATAAAATTTTGATAACGTCGTGTTAGTCTGAGTTAATTCCTATTGTTATTATAGACCTTATCTAAAAATTCATCCTCATTTAAAGATTTTAACAAATTATAACTGTCAGATCGCAATTTATATAAAGGGATATCGTTGACAATTATGTACGTGTCGTCATCAGAAATCATTGTTTCTACCTTTGTAATATAATCAGTTCTTTTTATTGCAACAGTGGTGTTACCCTTATCAGCTAGCATAAACATTAAATCCTTAATGTTATTAATGAATTTTTTTGTATCATCTAGTTTCTTTAACAACTTATTACGATCTATATTTATATGTTCACTAGAATTTTTCTTGTAACTTAGAGAAAAAATATGTAATAATTCATCTCTAAATTCGTTGGTAATATCATTATCGTATTCATTTATATTAAAGAAATACTTAATAGATTTCATATAATCAATAAATAAATTAGTTGATATGTCATTACCAAAATTAAATTTACTGCCCAAAGATGCGATGGTTTTTACGTAACCTGGGATCTCTATACCAGAAATATTTATAAACCATTTTGGTTGACTTTTTATTTCACAATTGTTTGTCTTATTTTCTAAAAGTTGGATTTTATTATCATATTTACTATTTGATCTGCGCATATAATTAAAAGTATAAATGTCATAAATTGCAAAGATTTGGTTTAACGATTCTGGAAGGAAATTCTGCTTTAATAATACATATATTTCGCTTAACTTTTTTTGTAGAAATTCTAGATGGATACAATTGTCTTCAATAAAGATGTTGAGCATTTTAAATTTTTATGTAATTCGTAAAATGATTCATTTTTCGATTACCAGTTTTACTATGAAAAGAAAAATGATTCGAACCTGAAGAAACAGAGTCGATGTGCTTTGTAGTTAAGTCTTATGACCGGCAATGAAGTAGAAAACGATGTTGTGCAGAACAATTGGTTATTTTGTTCTTTGTGTTGATCCATATTTT
This sequence comes from Leptopilina drosophilae, assembly GCA_032873175.1. NCBI lineage: Eukaryota > Metazoa > Arthropoda > Insecta > Hymenoptera > Figitidae > Leptopilina > Leptopilina drosophilae. The sequence goes on from CM065486.1 coordinate 12,502,523, forward strand.
CAGCATTTTACTCCATTTTACTTAATTCAATATTAAGTAAATTTCAAGTGTGACGTATGACTTTGAGCAATGAAGAATTTGCCCCAAGTTTCTGCTGACGTCAAGCAAAATCTGACGCTTACAACAACAAAAGAATGAAATTTAATTTAATAAACTTCGCCGTTAGGCGCCAATTAATTTTTTTAAGATGAATTAATAAACTTGGCTCGACTCAACCCCAATACACACTCAACATCTCTGAGATTCTCTCTCTCCCAGAGGGAATTCTGCTCAAACAGTTGGCAGCAGAAAAGCCAACGGCGAGACACGACTGGCACAGTAAAGGCAACACGACTTACCCACGGTGATTCGGCTCAACAACTTCCCTTGTTATTTTCCCTGGCTTTGGCTCGGTTGTTCCAACGGCGTTGGAAGGAATTGGTAAGGGGAAACTTGGGTAAATCCAAAAAATGAATATAAATGCTCACAATTTCACTACAACTCAATCTTTATTCTACACACAAATTGAGCTTCACGCTCCACTTTCGAACACTCGAAATCACGTCTCAAAGTTTCACTCTCTCTCGATATAACAAAAATTGTTCTTTGGCAAACGGACTGCGTACCGGCGCGGCAAAGCAACTTTTCCACAATTACACACTATTCCTCAATGGCGGCGACAATATTACACTTCTTGTGTCTTGGCCCTTTTCCCACGTGCTCCTCTTTTTCATCTCTTCTTCTCTCTCGTTCCACCGGCTCTTCTCTCTCTGTCTCCTACTACTCACTTCGGCTCTGCCCTCTGTCACTTTCTCTTCTACTAACTAGCCGCGCGACACACATTCACCACTGATAGTGGGTCACTCGGCAGTTCCGACTTTCTAAATTATCATACCAATTAACGATCACGGTTCGGGGATAAATCCGACAGATGACGTGACGATTCAGATTGTCGAACCACAAGAGACGACAATCTACAACGTCACAATCCCCTCCCCATGACCGGTACTATTTTACATAGGACCGTCATAACTATGAAAATCTTGGCATTACTTCTGGCTCTCCTACTCTCTCTTTCTGGCTATTTCACGACTCACTACCCTCGGCTCTCCTCTCTACGTCCCTCGGCTCACGAAATCCGGCTCTCTTCTTTACATCACACGGCTGACAAAACTTGGCTCTACTATTAAATTTTCTGTCTACAATGCTTTCTCCCATCTCTAATCTCAAAAATTTTTTTTTTCTTAGAGTTGGGTCAGCTGTGACTCTCACAGCCTCTCCCCTCCCCTGGACTATAGGTACTGGGATCACATCCGTACCTTTAGTTCCACACTCGCCAGCAATTGTCCTCATCTACTGCTTGAGAGTAATCTCTTCTTACTCGTTCGATTCTGGCACAACTCTCACACTTTCTCGGCTCTTCTTTTCTCGCTGTCGTAGCCCAAGTGTATAGGGCATTTCTATGCTCTCCAGGCACCACTCTCCAAGATTCTTCGTATTTCTACACAATTCTGGCATCTCAAAAAGTTTATTCCTGGTGTTTTGCACACTAGGCATGACGCCACTTGAGTTTGCATCAGAGTGCATTGTTTGGCATAATGTCCCAGTTGCTGGCATTGAAAACAAATCCTCTTGGGACAATCTCTAGCCCGATGTCCTATAGACTGACACTGAAAACAAACTTCCATAAATTGCTTTGTTGCTGTTTGTGAACCATTTTGTTCTACATTTGGCAAACCAACTGGTTTGACTTCTCCTGACACAATTCTTGCGTACATGGCTGGGTATGCCGTTTGCATTGGTCCAGTCAAGAACTGTGGTGGGGGTGAACTGACTACTTGGCTCTCGTTTGCTGGATTTTGGGCTGTTGTCATAAGTGTCATGGCGTCTACACATACACTTTCTGGCAAAAGAAGGGAGAACCCTTCTTTTGTCCTCCTTCGTCTCTCTACTCTCCTTGGTAGAGTGGTCTCCACCACTTGACTCTGACTCATCCTGTGATGTCGTTACTTCTTCCCTCACCCTTTTCTCGAATCTGGTTTTCTTCACGGCTGCTGCAGGAAAACGCATTTTCTCTTTTGGTGGAGGGGGGGTATATCTTTCGTCTAAGTCTCTGGCCTTCTCATAATTTCTCAGGATCTTCTCCATTTCGCTCAACGATTCGAAATACAACCTGTCTAACTGACGTCTGTATGCTGGCGTCAGACTTTTGTAGGCGATCTTGACTTGTTTCTTCTGGTTGAGAGGTCGCTTCATATGACCTAAGATTAGTCTAAGGCTGGTCAGTTATGGTGAGATTTTCTCCCCTTTACCCTGGGTTCTGGCTCGTAGTTTATCTATGACGTTATCATCGTCAATCGTCACCAAATACTCGTTTTTAAAGGCCCTCCGGAATGACTTCCAAGAATTTATTTCGCAGAGCAACGACCTAAACCAACTGCTGGCGGTTTTCTGCAGAATGATTGGCAATGCTTGTAAGATTTCTCGGTCTGAGAAATCAGAGCAGGCCTTGCAATCTTCTAATCGTTCCATAAATTCTTCGGCGTTGTCGTCGTCCCCAATGAATTTTAAGTCCCAGTCCTTTAGTGTTTTGATCACCTTGGACCTCCGGTCGGACTTAATTTCTTTGGTTTCCGCCCCACTCTTTGCGTCTTGACTGAGATCGCTCTCAGATTCGGACTCACTCGTCGAGTCGTCCAAGATTGATCTCCGGCTCTTCTTCCGATCTTTCTTTGGCTTAGGCTCCTTTGTGCTAATTTTCCGACTTTTCACACTAATTACGTCATTGCTCCTACTGCCACAACTACACTTACAACTCGTCTGGCCCTCCTCACTACCATTGCAGTCGATTTTCCTCTCCAATTTCTCTTTATTCCCCTCTTTCGCGCTCTCTTTTCTTGTAAACTCACTGGCCGGCTCTCCATTCGCGGGCCCTGTATCATGAGTCACTTTTACTTCACTCGTGCTACTCCGACTTAAAGGGTTTCGGGGGGCTGGGGTAAAAGGTCTCACTCAAAGACTTAAAGGGTCTCACCCGCTCACTGGCATTGGGTGTGTGCGGGTTTTCGACAATTTTCCCAAGTGATCCTTGACTCCTGGTGATATGTAATCTGGAACCCATTTCCCACGGCTGTCCGGCTCTGGCTCTGTTGCCAATCCCATCCCCCCTCTATAAAGGCTCTCTAATCTTTCGGTACAACCCGCTAAACGGGTGTCATGATAGTGCTCGTTGTCACCATCATGTGAGCACTAGTGGTGGTCGGGGAAGTAGTGGTCATGCTTGATGTCGACATGACTGGTGGTGGGGGTATGAATCGCGGGGTCGAAATGACATTGGTCGGACTCCGTCTGCTGTGCGTTGTTTCGTTTTGCGATCCTTTTCCCCTTTTCTTCGGCCCCAATTCGGCACTATATCGGTCACTGGTCCTACTCTCCTCACTGTCCGACTCCTCATCGTCCGCGGACGAAATTCGACCCCCCTTCTTCGCGTAACATTTGGAAACGAGCTACTTTCCGGCTCTATGTACGCTTCTAACAAGAAAATCTTGTCAGACTGCCCCAGATCGTACCTTTACGCAAATGGCACGTCGACTTCCTCTGGTAGGGCTAACCTCATCTCGGCCCTCAATAGTCTCTCTCAGCACTTGTGATGTGCCACTGATACACAATTGGTGTCTCAGCACTGATTGCTCACTGATTGCCTTTGCCATTTCAAACAAATTCAAAGAAAAGTCTAAGTTCAATTTTAACAAATTTCGAAGGGGGTGCACAATTAGTATATACGGCACTGTATGTCTCGTAAGCAATGACGTACTTGCTCGACGGGGCCCCCTTTTAAAATTTTTCTTTTTCTGTCAGACTCGTGACTCGACTCTCCCACTATCTGTTCTTCTCGTTCGCTCTCTCTCTCTCTCTCTCTCTCTCGCTCTCTGTAGCCGCTATTACTACTACTGCTGAGCCACTTTTCCTGGCGCTCGCGAACTTTCTCTTGGCTGCGGAAATTTAAATATCCCGGCTCATCGTTTCTCTTACCGACCGACGCACTATTTACAGTCACGTGACTAATTTTCAATTTTGTTTCCGGTCTAACATGTGCTCGACAAAAAAATTAATTTTTATTTCTGGCACAATTTCTTCTCCCGTTAACGACGGTCAACTTCCATCTCCTCTCAGCATTCCGGCGAATCCTACTCTTCTCATTAAATCCAAAATTACTGAAGCCATTACCAACATCAGGAAAATTCTTAAACCATACGAAACAGCTGTCAACACCATCTTCATGGACACCAAATCCCAAAACATCATCACTGAAGAACCAAACACAAATAACTCAACTCCCTTTATCAAGTCCAATTAAAAAAAATGAAACACAGACGTGCAGAAACTCTAAAAGACTCATCTGACGATGAACTCTTCATCTCCAGGTCCTCTGAAAAAGACGACAAAAACATAACAAACATAGTCCTCCTCCCATTAGCTTCCTCAAAAAGAAACTCTGGCTAAAAATTCACTCTTTTTTGCTGAAAGCGGATATTCCTATCCGCTTTTCAAGAAAAACCACTAACGCCATCCTCGTTTACCCCGAGTCCGTAGACGGCTTCTGCTCCATCACTGCAATGCTAGACAAACACAACATTAACTATACAACCTGTCAACTCCACTAAGACAAAAACCTTATAGTCGTCATTCGTAGCGTCAGTGAGGTCACCTCTTCAAGAGAAAATCCTCAATAATTCCCCAATGCCTTCGCTGTCTAAAATTCTTACACACACCAAATTATTGCCACGCTCCTTGGGCAAGTGCTTTTTTCTCCAAAAATCACGCCACCGCTTTATGCACCGTAAAAAATGACAAAGGCTCACTTCTAACCTGTTTCAATTTCACCTATCCTGGTTGCCCTAAATCTCCAAACACTTCTAAGAGTTTTCCTCCAACTTTAACAAATCCATCGCTCCATTAAAACAATCTATCCACTGATCCTAACATTCCATTACAACTTTAACAGCTTTTTAGTGAATTCCTCACCACCACTCTCTTACCTACAAACCACTCTTAAAAATATCATAAAAATTCTCACTTGGAATGCCAATATCCTCTCTTCTGAAAGGCTCTTAGAATTTATACTATTGCTTGAAGAGAAATCCATTGACATAGTATGTATCTCAGAAACCCATCTAAATCCTAAAAAATCCATCTTTCTATCACAATACACCAATCATAGAAAAGACCGCCTCTCTACCAAAGGTGGAGGTGTAGCCCTCTGCATTCGAAACCCTATCAACGCTCCCTTCCCAGCGAAACAGTTAGGGCCACTATCTTTCTGTATTCTAGCCCTCTTCGCATCTTTGCACTATACTTATCAACAAGCCTAAAGACATATCTAATTTTCAAGACTTTTTGCCTCTGAACCTCCCACAATTGTTGCCGGAGCCCTCAATGACACAAATACAGCTTGATGATGCATCTAAAACAATAAAAAGGGAAACACTCTCTTTAGAGCCTCAATCCGCTACAACTTAAATATTGAAGTTCCTGCTGAACCAACCTACCAACCTACTTGCCCCAGCGACCAACTTAGAATTCTAGACGTTTTCCAAAAAAAATATCACACTGCACACTTCCTGAACTCAGCTTCGACCACTCACAAGTCTATCTTAAAATTACAGGTTACTTATCTCTCTCCGCAACCAGAATCAAACATAGAAAACATCTACTTAAAATACATTCTCGAAACCTCCTCCTTTAAATGCTCCTTCATAATATCCAAGATCGACTTAGACGCTGCAATTGATTCTCTGACTTCAGAAATTCAAAGTTCAGTTAAACTTGCCACAACTACTGTAGTCACACCAACTCACACACGCAGATCATCACCCTACATCCTTCGTCTTATCCAAAAGAAAATCAAAGTCCGCAAAAGATGTCAAACCTTTCGCCTTCCACACTACAAACGACTCCTAAATTCCTTACTAAGATAACTAAAAGTTAAAAACCTCGAAAACACCTAGTCGCCATCAGTAACATAATTAATGCTAAGATGCGACTTCAATACTTTCCTCCTTCTTGGAAATCCACTATTGTCGTATTCCTACCTGAACCAGGAAAATCCCTCAGTGATCCCGCAAACAATCGCCCAATCAGTCTACTATGTACCCTAAACAATGTAGCAAAATCCATTATTCTTTCTCAACTCGACAAATTTATTTCACAAAATAACATACTTCCTGACTTTCAACATGACTTTCGCTCGGACTATCAACTCCTACGCGTCTCCGAATTCATCGCAGATAAATAAAGGCAGTGCTTATTCATAACACTAATGTTTTTGCATCAATTCCCGTAGCCCGTTTCACTGAACTTAAAGAAGATTATTAAACTGTCAAATTAGTTTTTGAGAAAATTAAATATAAAGAACATAATTGCCAAATTTGTGGAGTTTTTGAATTTATAAGTATCATGCTGGGCCAACAAGCAGGTTTTACAAAAACACCTTGTTTTGTATGTTTGTAGGACAGTAGATATATAAATGAAATGGAGAGCAGATATCAAGGCAGATGGGACGTAAATATGATGGCTGACTATTGTTGGATGCTAAAAAGAGATATTGCTCCAGGAAGAATAAACATAAAAAGAAAACCACTTCACAGGTCTTTCAAAGACAAACGAGTCCGTTACCATAAACAGACATATATAAAAATTATATTATTTTCAAACGGACATGTTGATTTTTCAAAATCTAATTGAAGATTTTTTATCAGTGGTACGAAAAACCACGGAGTACTCATTTTAAAGCAAAATAAATCAAACACCTGACTCTTTCTTTTCAAACACCTGACTCGGAATGATCGTTAAATTCAGTGTTTAGTAAATATTAAAAACAACCGAGTGATAATATCATATAATAATTCAAAATAAATCAACTTACAAAGAAATTATCGCCATATTGGATCCGCCATATTGGATTTTTAAAATCTGGCTGGAAATCTGTATTTAGTGACCCTGAAAACCCCTATATACCTAGTAAAGTGAAAATCCAACAAATTTTTTCAATTTGGCCGCCATATTGGATCCGCCATTTTGAATTATTTAAAACTGACTGAAGATTCGTCATCATCGACCTTAAAAACCCCCGAGAAACAAGTTTGAGTCAAATCTAATCAATTTTAAAAGAATTTGTAAGTTACATAAATTACATACAATCTGACATGTTTTTTGAGGTTTAAAAAAAATTCTGTGTGATGGAGCAAATCTGACTTCGGATTCGTGTTCGGCGCATAAACATATATAGAGGATGATGTATTACTAATAAAAAAATTTATTTCTTTAAAAATAATTAACATTAACACATTTTTATATTATAATTTCAGTTAAACTTGACAAAAAAACTTTTACATATATCTTGTTTTTTCGAACAATATTCTACAAAACGTACACTTGCTAAAGCCTTTATTTTTTCAAAAGTATCTTCATCATGTTTTACATTCTCCAATGCTAACTTGACAAGATTTGTATAGAGATCCTAAAATGTAAATTTATGTTTAAATTATATCATTGGAAAATAATATTGCTAAATGTTAGTTTATGCATATTGCGACATGAAAATGATATTGATAACTTACCATTACATTATGGTCCATATAAAGTAAAACACTGAGAATAATATCCACCATATTTTTCCAAATAAAAAGATCTGCTTCTCGTTTGATATACGAAAGAAAATTGTAAAACGTTTTACTTGGCATTATTCCTTTAACTGCAAAAAACCTAGCATCCTCCAAAAGCTTCATTCTATTTCTCACGTGAATATTCGTAAAGTTTTCTGAATTCATGTAGTCTGATATTTGTTGCCAAGTCTCATTGTCATAATTAACTCTATAATATCCTACATTTTAATTAAAATTAGAAGTGATTACTAAATAAAACTAAAGAATTAAATGAAGAAATTTAATTATGATTATATTTTGTTGAATTTATCACTCATTCGTTGTAATTAATTAGGAATAAGGTTATGAACGATCACTCCGAGTCAATTAATTGACTCGGAGTGATCGTTCATATACTTATTCCTAATTAAATTTAACTATGTATAGTCAGAAAATACGTCTATTTATAATTACCCATTGATTGTATATTTAAAATAACCCAATCCTTGGGATTGACGTTTATAAATAATTTTTTGTACGAAGGAAGAAAAAAATGTATAGATTGTTGTAATTGAAAATTTAGAGACGATTGTGTTGTATAAGTTATTGGAACTGTCCATTTAAGATCAGTAGAATTTTTTTTCTTGCATACAAAACATTCCTGAGTTAATTCTACTATTCCAGTTCCATTAATTCGGTTAACATTGATAACTGGATAGCCAACTTGAGTAAGGTAAGGCATCAAAAATGCTTTTACATCAAATTTTCCGTACATTTGAGGAAAAATGGAATTATCTATTGACTGTTGAATTAATTCTAAGAACTGGTCCATTGTTACGGTTTGGTATTGACTGTAACAATTAAATGTTCAATTACTTTTTAATAAAATAATTTTGTCTCTCCAATGTTCACTGTTTAAAATCATAATATAGAAAGCATGTCTTTTTACAAAGAATATACAATAGAACAAAAGCTTTGTTGTCTTGTTAATGAAATATATATGTTTATAATCATTTGTGTTCAAACATATCGTTCTAATGCTTTCAAAAATTGTTACACGTTAGAGACGAATCTTTACGTTTATAAGCTTCGTCTTCACAAGTAACATGCAATGTAATTCTTTTCTCAATAATAATTCTAATCTTGCCAAAGTCAAAAAGATGTTGAAGACCGGTCAGATGAAGAAGACTCATAACCGGTATGGTAACATCCAACTGGTATTTTAACATAATAATTTGGGATTGATTAAAGTGCTTAACAACCTTCACCCCACGAAGGAAGGCGAAGAAGAAGGCTCTGAGGGGATCCTAAAAATAGCGAAATTTTTTTTCATATAAATGTTAGTACAACAAGATAGACTCTGTCCAGAATATAAGAAGACTAGCACTTGATGAAGTGGAGAAGCTGTTAGTTGGACTCGCATTCAGCTTGTTCTAGCATATTTACTCCATTGCGATGTAGTATTATCGGTAATAATACATTACCATCGGGTACCTCGCAGAGGTTCTGTTTTTGGACCATACTAACACATTCAAATGAAAGCTGAAATATTAATTATCACTTAGTCACCTCTTACAATAAGCTATGGCTAAGGATCTCTTTGCCGGCAAAACACGGTCCCTAGGTTGGTGAGCGCCTTTTAAATCGACGACACCAAAAACAGGCGTACACATCGGTGTATTTGCTACAATACGCGAAGGCCTTCTTAAAGGTCTTTTTAAAGATCCTATACGAGTGCCTGGGTCCATTAGCCCTATAACAAGCTAAATCTATTTCTTGCGAAGCAACTACAAGGTACGTCGGGATAGTAAAAACGCTTTAGATAGCATTGAATTCTTTTAATCGACTCTACCAAGAGAATTACTCTTTCAAGCAAGTCTAGGCGAAAGATAGACAGAACTCAGAATGTAAGAAGACTGATGCTTAATTAAATGGAGAACTACAAGTGGTTCTACAGAGGTTCTGCCTCCAGACTGTAGTCTGGAAGACCAGTGCGTTCAAATAAAAGAATAAAAAGTACCTCTTAGTCGTTTTTTAAGAAACGCAATGGCTTGTGGATTAAGTATTTTCTTACACCGGTTAAACGCGTCCTCGTAGTTGTCGACACAGATCTACCTATCATTATCGGAACAAAGCTAATATAAGCCACTTTCAGGAAGATGAACGTGATCATCAAACGAACCTAACAGACTCAATACAAAAATAAACAATTGAAAAGTTTCATGTCCACTTGAATTTCATAAATTGACGACCTGGCAACTACTCTAGCTATACAAGGTATCAATTCGACATCTTCTACAAGGAGTTGTTGTTTTAGTGAAAATAATATCTTCTTCAGTTACTTTTGAAGAAATGTTGTCAATTAGAGAACGTGCATTAGGTATCTGTTTAACGGCTACTATGAGGGGTTTGCTTCTGTGTGAAAATCTTATAAATAATAATAATAATAATATATGAAGTAGAATTTATCACTAGGTCAAAATTTATGTATGTAAAAAGAAAACATTCTTTCCGAGTCAAATAAAAAGAAAAAATTCTTTTTGACGTTTCGACGATAACAATCGTCCTCATCAGAAACTATAATTTATTTAGAAAAATTTTAATTCGTTAATACATTCTCATATATAATTTAAAAAAAAACATTAAATGATTAATAATGATATAAATAATTTAAATACAAATTATTTTCGTACCGATCAGAATCGTGTTTGAAGGCACGTGTGGACGGACGAATGTCACGTTGTCAACTAACTCATTCAATCGACGAAAACAGAGGCATCGCAATTCGTTCAAAAAACACAATACAATTTAAGATGCGAATGAATATATTTAAAAGCAGATTTAGGACCTTGAGATAGGAGAGAAGTGAATGACCGAGAAAAGTAAACTATTGGATGTGATGAGAGTGTTATTGAGATTTTAGAATTTGAGAATATTTGTCATTTAACTTATTTATATCTTCTTTAGTGTTTATTGGATTGGTTTGCAAATTTATGTGTATCATCTCCGATATCAATCTCCTTCCTCTTACTTTTTCTCTATCTAGTATAGTGAATTCGTCAAAATCGAAAACATGACCTTGCTCGGCAGTGTGTAATGCAAGTGCGTTATCTCTAGAGTTTATATGTTCATAAACACGTTTTTTTATCATACGTTTTGATTCACCTACATATGAGACGGAGCAGTTTTTACAATTAATTTTATACACGGAGTTCACAATTTCAATTTTGGTTGTTTCATCTTTACCTTTCTTAATAAAATTGTTATTATAAATACCTAGGGGAACCGAATGGATGTTATATCTTCTTATGTTAGACTTTGTTCTTTCATAAAAGCCTTTTATGTATGGTAAACATATTTTTGGTATTAATTTATAATAATCATTCTTATTTTTGCTAACAGTAATATTTGAATTTATTTTGCAAATGCGTTTTTTTATGTTTGTCTATAAGAAGGTTGTGGTAACAGTTATCAATAAGTAATTTTTTTATAAATTTTATATTTATCCCGTGAAAACATTTGTTTAAAAGTTTTATTGCTCTATCATTAAGGTTGTATATTAGTGCAATCTTCTGAGAGTAGGAACAAAGTCTAACCTAAGAAGATATAACATCCATTCGGTTCCCCTAGGTATTTATAATAACAATTTTATTAAGAAAGTTAAAGATAAAACAAACAAAAATGAAATTGTGAACTCCGTCTATAAAATTAATTGTAAAAACTGCTCCGTCTCATATGTAGGTGAATCAAAACGTATGATAAAAAACATGTCTACGAACATAAAAACTCTAGAGATAACGCACTTGCATTACACAGTGCCGAGCAAGGTCATGTTTTCGATTTTGACGAATTCTCTATACTAGATAGAGAAAAAGTAAGAGGAAGGAGATTGATATCGGAGATGATACACATAAATTTGCAAACCAATCCAATAAACACTAAAGAAGATATAAATAAGTCCGTCCACACGTGCCTTCAAACACGATTCTGATCGGTACGAAAATAATTTGTATTTAAATTATTTATATCATTATTAATCATTTAATGTTTTTTTTTAAATTATATATGAGAATGTATTAACGAATTAAAATTTTTCTAAATAAATTATAGTTTCTGATGAGGACGATTGTTATCGTCGAAACGTCAAAAAGAATTTTTTCTTTTTATTTGACTCGGAAAGAATGATTTCTTCTCACATACAATAATAATAATTAATTCAGTTTCATTAAAACATTTAAAATTACTTACAAATTTTTTACCATATTCTTGACTGCTCTATTAAGAACTTGTTTAGTTATGATGATAGACAACATATTGAAAACAACAGGCGCTGTAATAAAATGAAAATTCAGAAAAATGGATAATAATTTAAGTTTTATTTCACATATTTTTATGCATTAATAAACACTTATAACCTTTTTTAATGTTCCCGTTAATGATATTAAGTAAATATTACTTACATTTCATATATAATTGTGTAACACTATCAAATACATCAGATGCATCACTTATGTTTCGATAAATAGGTAGATGATTTGAAAGGTCTTCATCAATAAAACTTTCCCACATTCTTGAATACAAGGCTTGCGTCAAAGCGACAGAACTTCCATCTGCAGAAATCTGATAATAATAAAAATATTTTTTTTATTATTTTTAGTATAATTAACAATGTCTAAATTACTGTTTCTTTTCCCCGCTTACTTTTCTATTAATATAACTTTCAAAATAGGAGGGTAAACCCTCTGTTATCCATAAATCTGACCACCATGCAGGAGATACTAGATTTCCTATCCATTGATGAATTATTTCATGACATATAATTTTACTAATTTTATTTAAAAGTCCTATTCCTGTCGTATTGTACTTCAGAAAATTTCTTTGTCTAGAAACAAAATTTATCAATTAGCTGAGTTCATTAAAATCTTCAATTAAGTAAGTACAATAAGATAGGAAAACATTATTTTACTTTATAATAATTAATCCATAATTTTCCATTCCACTGATTTCAAATTCCTGTGCAAGGAAGATATCTATTTTTGAAAGGGGATGTGGAACACCGAGAAATGTTTCCATAGCATCAAGTGCTTTTAAACCAACATTAAAACCATAGTCCATACTTTCGTCAGCAACAGTTCTACTTGCCCAAACCGTATAATTTCCAAATTTGTTAGTTATATTCTTAAAATCAGAAATTGTGAATGCTAATGTATACGTTGATAATAATGGCGTTTTCTTAAATTTTGTCCAAATTTTTCCCCCTTCGGATAAATTATTTATTCTTTCAAGTACTGGCATATTAGAAAGAGCTGTATAATTTGGAAAATGTTGAATATTAATTTCGAAACTTGCTTTCATTGCCGGCTCATCCCAACATGGAAATACTTGACGAGCGAAAGTCGGTTCAAAATGTGTTAAAGCGTAAAATCTGTAAATTTCATAAAGCATTTGAATTATTTCTTTTAAATAATTTCCCTTGACTTAAATAAAAATAACTTACATTTTTTGATCCCTTTCATTAGTATATGAACTTCTAAACAATCCATATAATTGATGATCATGTATATATCCTTTATATTTTAAATTAAGTTCATAAAATCCTGAATGCAAATCCTCCAAAAAATAAATTATTAAAAATTCAGTAGTTAGAACCATTCGTTGACTTATTGGAAAAAACTCATTTGTTTTATTGTTTAGAGTTGTATGTGAAATGTCAACTGTCAAGTTTGATGCATGAAGTGTAATATTTTTTGTTGTACTTAAAACCTCTATTATAATAGACACATTTCCATTAAATGTTCCAACTTCAGCAGTTATATCAGGATTTAAAAATAATTTATAACTTTGAGGTATTACATTGTCAGGCAAACGATATTTATCTGCTTGTGCAAATATAATTGAATTGAAAGTGATAAATAAATAGAAAGTATAAAAATTTCTTTGCAACATATTTCAAAAATAATTGACAAATTGTTCGTTGCTTTTGAGTATCAAAATCTTTTAATATAATGTGTAGTCAAATTTATAATTTACTTTAAAATGTGTTATCACTGTAACAATAATTTTACACTAAGACTTAATAATTTAAATAAACTTCTATAGCTAAAGCCTATGCGAAACTAATAAAAATACCAACTTTTTTGAAGTATTTAAATTTTTTAAGTTTAATGTAGTGTGCGTTATGAGCAACAAGTTAGATATATAAAACTGTGACCTTGTTTTTATGCGGCGCGTGCAGTATAAATTTTGTAACCACCAAGTGCTCAAAATTTAGTCTCACTTGTGACAACAAATTATCATTTAGATTACATTGACATAAAAAACTAGTTTACTCTGCAATGAAAGAATACCCTTTAAATTTACCACAATGACAAAAAACATATATATCATGACAAAAAAATGTTCATTATTTAATATCTTTTTCTGAAAATGTACAAAAACTAATCCAAATTTCTACGAGGTCTTTAAAATTAAATTAGGTGCATAAATACTTTTAAAAATTTTACCTTATTTCATAAGATTTAAAATGTAGGATCCAATGCAGCTACAGAAAATAAAAAGTTTACACTTTTTTTAATTTTACAGAGCAAAAATTTTTTGGGATTCTGATTTTGAATTTGATGACAGAGTTTTAAACTTAAAATTGTCGAAGTTAACAAGTCGGACGAATTTTTAAAAACTGATCAGATTCGTTTGAAACCTGTTAGTTCCGCTTTGCCTTAATTTCTGCTTTTCTTTATAATATGTTTTGGATAATAAAAAAAAATTTGTACTTGTAGGGTTTTTGTAAATTAAAATTATTTCTATTTTTGTCAAAGTTATAAAAGTTTAAAGTCAAAAGAAAAGGTTTTCTTGATTGTAAACAATTTTTCTAATATATTTCGTTATATTAGATCCGCTTTATAGAATTTGTAAAAGTAAATTTATTCAAATGATTGGTGCTAATTGCCATATTACATGTGGAATTATAAAATTTAGCTTCTTCTTCATTTTTACAAAGTAATAAATATTTACAAAATGTTAACATTTATGAAATCTTCAAACAAATTAAAAACTGTGAAGAAAGGCGGAAAGCTTGAACTTGAGCAAAAATAAACTAATAATTGCGACTAAATGAGTTCTGAGTTACTACAAAATATTTTTGAATCAAACTAAAAATTGAAAGAAGGTACGGCTCATTTTAGAAATATATATTATTGTTTTGTGAGATTAATATTTAGAAAACAAAAATCTCATAAACGACGATGATCTAGCACATGTTCAATCATTCCAAAAATTTTATGAAAGTTTTTTCCAGTATTTCAAAACGATTGACACGTGGATGGCTCTATTTTATAAAATCAACATGATCACAGAATCGATAAAACAAACGGTTGTCTATATATTAAATTTTATTTGACAAATGTTAAATACAACTGAACAAAGCTTGTTGTTCTAGATTATGAAGGAAATCTAAGATATTTGATTTGGTTATCTTTTATTACTAAAGCAAAAAGCAGCCATTTATAAATCACATTAGCTGAAAGGGGAGGTGATATTAAGTTTGATTATTATCGTTATGTATTAGGGGGATAAGTGGTCTTTCATTTGAAAACGTGATGTTATAACTAAAAATTTTTCTATATACTGAATTTCGGATATTGTTGGTTTTTTGTAGTTGGTAGTGGAAAATCTGTAAATTCTTTGTCCTGCTTCTTATCGTGGTATTAATTCCTTCATGTAATGTGGGAGCGACGATGGGAGGAGAAGCTAGATGCCTTCCTCTCCTCACGCTTACACACTGATGAGCGCTGGATTCTTCCAGTCAACATCGTCTACCGTCTCTATCTTCTTCACATTATTTTAATAATGAATGTTTCAATATGCCTCCAGGAGTTCACGTTTAATCAAACATGGTCAACATGTTAGAATTATCATGGTCCTAATGCTAGCAATTAAAGAGAGTGTGCTCCGCGTTACCCACTGCAGCCTACAGGAGGCGCATTTTGCTTCTTTCTTAACCTTGAACTTATGAATGTTATAGAAACATCCGTAACAACACTTGGGTCAGGTAGTAGCCGCAACTTCTCCGTGCTTTCTATCGAGCCTATCGGCGAAGTTGAAGATCAAGGCCATCTTCATTTAGGATTTATATCCCCTATCTTCTCATCTTTAAATGAGTCATCATCACGTATCATTCCGGATAACCGCTTTAAGGATACTTCTGCGGGCTACGCCTGAAACGCAATTATTAGATCTAGAATTGATCCACCAGGTCATTTACGGGGATGATCTAATCTAAACGACATCGAGCTAGATTTTCCTCAAGAGGGGAAAGTAAGCACTTAGGTGTGAACCGATTGTACCAAACTCCAGCTCGCTCGTTTTTTGCTAACCCTTGGAGTTAGAAGGATAGGTCCTTTTCCAGAAGTTCAGTATCTCTTCCATTGATAAGTTGCTTACCTGCTTTGGGCGAATAATTGCTTGACCACAACTTATACAATCTGCACTTTGCTGAAACCTGTTTACCTATTTTATGCTGGTGGTAATTCAGCAGCTTATGACTCGTAAGCAAAAGAACGGACCTATAAAATGCTGTCTCGGAACCAATTTTTGGCAATACATCTACTCTTTCATTACTCTAAATCTCCGAATGACTCGGTACTCAGAACAATGAAAGTTTATTAACTGAATCTAACTGATTTAGTACACTATGGCATTTCCAGACTAGTTTCACTTCTATTGTGGGATTTTCCAGCGCCCCTAAGGCTGACTTACCATTTACACAAATACTTATGCTCTTGTCCTTTGTTCTTTTATGAATGGAATTTTGGGCACAAGTTAAAATCGCGCAGATCTCAATTTGCCAAACCATAGCATATTGTCCCAGTGACTCTGACACCTTAATGCAGCCAGTTTTTAGATAAATTCCGAATCCTGCACCACAATCCATCTTGGAGCCATCTGTGTACCAGACTTCGTCTCCAAATCTTAAAGCGGGGTTTAAATTGCACCCGCTTGATCATTCTATCTTCCATCCCATACTGTGTGGTGCACACTAGCAACACAACTATTCACAATTAAAGGAAGAACCTGTCGCTGACAGTAATCCACCAGCTTATACACCTCTCTACTTGGTGCAGGTTTATCCTCTGATCCCCGAAAATAAGCAGAAGCTACTACAACCACCCTTTTATTTCCATTCTTTTCTGAGTACTTAGTCTTCACAACAGTTAATTCCAATAATGGGAAAGCATCTAAATCTTTATAGATCAGACAAGTCCTTGGAACTAATTCATGCGGTGAATTGACTAGCTCTCTACAACCATTTAGTACTCTAATTATTCCGTTGTAAACTCAAGGCTCTTAAATAAACGCTAAAGCTGTTTGCATCCTTGTCAATCTCCTGGCTAAAATCGGCGAAGCGACTTTACAATTATGCAAATTGATCTGTGAACACTGAATCCCGGAAGCATCTATTTTAAGGCTGATTCACAGTCTCGTCCGTTCCTTTTCCTCCCGGAGCACCCTGCTCAGCTGCTGCGTCTGTCCCATGCCTATTCACTCTTAGGGAGATTTAGCCCAGTCCAAGCTTGGTTCACTTTTGGACTGGGCACCCAGGTAACAACAGGCAATCAGCTTGGTCAGCTGCGATGGGTTTATTAATAAATAAAATTAATATATTAATTTTTGTAGATCCTGTTCATTTTAGTTTTGAAGCTTTTTAGGACAATTAAAGTTTGAATGGAAAAAATTTTTCCAAGATTGCCTGAAATTTAAACGGAGAATAGGTATCAAAAGTTTATAATATTTGAATTTATATTATTTTCATAACCCTAATTAAAATTTTAAATGCAGTACAAACAAATTTGAAAATAATCACAAGTATTTACACCCAATAATTTGAATATGTAAATACATGTCCAATGTACGCGTACAAAGATGAAAAAATTATTACACGTGTAAAAAATTTTTCTTCTGTATTTACACAAATGTTATCCTTTATACATGTATAATCAATACGTGTAATATGTAATCAATAATAATATGTAATCAATTTCACTAGAGATTTGATATTATGTTGTGCAACAAGTGGAGAACAAGTGCGATTTCTCGCGAGCTTGAAGTTTGAAAGCGAGCGAAAATCGCTGTTCTCCACGAAATGCACATAATACTTTGTCCAACAACTAAAAAAAAACATTAGTTAGTACATAAGATAGTAAAATAAGGAATTATTTGGTAATTTAGTCAGTAAGTTAGTAAATTGGTTAGTAAATTAGTTAGATAGAAAGCAAGTAAATTAGTAAATTGGTTAGTAAGTTAGTAAAGTAGTTAATAAGTTATTATTAATTAGTTAGTAACTTAGAAACTTAGTAAGCCACATCTTTTAATATTATTAAAATATATGTATTGTTACGTCCGTAACTTCTTATTAATATACTTAATTTAACTATATATTTTCACGTATGTATCTATTTTCATATATTGTATTTATTTGATAATGCATACATCTTCTATTAAAATAATGTATTTCATCATGATATGATATGCAGTACTTTTAATTCTTATTTTCTGTATGTTTTAAATTCGCATTATATTCAGTATATTTTTAACGAATATTGTAGTTATATTTTATGTTCATTGTTACAAATCCAGGAAAGAATAGTATTTTAAAAGAATGTCGAAAGAATAACGATTACGAGAAATTCAAGATCGAAGATACAGATTATTAATATGTACACACGCCACGCCTGAGGATCAAAGACAAAGTTGGGAGCTCAACTCCATGCAAGGTCGAAGCAAGATCTTCCGCCTTCAAGTCTATGCGAGGTCGAAGCGATGTCATCCGCACTGAAATCTATTAAGGTCACGACGAATTTTTTAGCTACGAGCATTCGTCTAATGAGGAAATTTTTATATAAAAAGGGAGAACATTTCTGATTAGAACAGAGAATAATTTTTTTGGAAATCAATTAGTCTTCAATCTACCATCGTCCAGTGAACTCCAAGTATAATCTAAAAAGTGTTCAACAGTTTATCTCCAAGTATTATTTTGAAAGTGTTTCTTCTAAAAGTGAACTTTAAAATTATTTTCAAAGTATTGCTTTGAAACGTACTACGGTTAAAAGAGAATTATTTCCCTTAAAGTGATTTTTACTATTTTCAAAAATATCAATTTGAAAATAAATTCAAGTATCTATCTTATATTGAAACAACACATTCCAAATTTCGAAGCATCGAAATTTGCTAAGGAGCCGACATCCGTCTGGAAGAAAGCAAATATTACCAAAATACAATACACTATCTCATTAGTGTAAACAAGAGGACTAATACACGAACATTAAGGACAACTATTTCAAGCCCTTTTACGACTACCCTTCAACACCATTCAAGATCGGATTACTAGATAATATCACCACATCAGTCAACACCAGTAATCGTTATTCTTAAAAGTAAGGTTTAAATTTAGAACTATACTCATTGTATTTTTGTCAATACTTTTCTTTCTTGTTGGTTTTTAAATAAATTATTCTCTCACAACATTTTGTAGGCTCATTGACTTATCCTCATCCCAAATTAGATTCTTTATTGAAACTAATTTAAAACGAAGAACGTTAGGTATATTTTGAAAAGGTTTCTCGTTTTGACGTAACAGTATGTTAAGGTTATACAAACGTAAGATTGAAGTACCAAACAGAGCGAAAGTGATTACAAAAAATTTTTAATACTCCTATATTTAATATACATTAACCCAAAAAGAAGTTTAATTTTAAATAGTCATTAAAATTTAGGAAATATAGAAGATATGTATATCATGGCATTTGTTTAATAACAAAATTTTAATAGCCGATTAAAGCTAGCAGTCGCGCTCAGCAGACTTCTTTAGGCGTTTTGTAGGTGCTGGCTATTGTTTACAACAATTTTGTTCATTTATAGCTTTTGGAAATTTTTTAGCGATGTAGAAACTACAATTCGTAAAAGTCGCAACGTTTTCTTATCCCTAACATTTTTTTATTTGAATTTACATAGAAAATTACTAAAATATCAGAAAGTTTGATGGCTGCTGATTATTGTTTATAACAATTTTGTTTGTTTAATTTTTCAAAATTCATCACTGAAGCATAAACTACAATTCTAAAGTTGTATTGTTTTCTTACCCCTCAGATTTTTTTATTTCAAATTTACTCAAAAAAATGTATGGAAAGGTGCTGAGCGGGACTGCTAAGTTCAACCGGCTAATTTTAATATTCAATAAAAAAAGAAAATGTTTAAAATAATATATTAGAAGCTCCAATTGTTTGAATCGGATTTTAACATTGTGTTAGTGGTGACAAAGTTCAGAACAATTTGGTTTCAAAGAAACAGAAATTTTTCTAGTGGGAAAAAATATTCCGTCTCCATGACCCTTAGAACGATAAGCGAGCATACTTTGCAAAAGGTTAAATAACCCGAATAATAAATCATATTCTTGACTGTCGAAATAGCCTCTTTTGATTAATTGGATACTGCAAAAACAGAGAACGTAACTCATACTTCAAAGCTTCCAGGCGAACGCATAATGGCAAAAAAAGAAGATGATCACTGTTCAAGTAACCAAACACGGTATCCATCATAAGGAGAATTCTAATTGAATAAGAAGAATTGAACAGGCGTTAGTTACTAGTGGTCATCTACCCGTTCGCGAATCCCTTTAAAACATTACACTTCATATTTATTACTTTCTCCTGTTATTCTTCAGTTCTTAATTGATTCTATTCTAATACATTTAAAAAATTAATTTACAATTCTACTCAATTATTATTGTATTGACGAAAACGTAAACTCTGCTATGAATTTAGGTTGGTCGCTAGAGTTTGAAGGTAGGACTAAGGTTGGCCTAACTATGCGGAGTTTTACCAACCACCGGGCCAACTTTGAACCCGAAAGTTGTTAGAACTCATTGAAACGTAGTTCGAAAGACTTTCAGTATCGACTAGCCAAACCTTGGAACAACGGTTGGAAAAACTCAAAAAACACAGTTTAATAGACTTAAATTTTCCTGGTCGGACGATCTTCGGACCATAGCTCACTGGGTAACAAAAAATGGTCATGTCGTGTTTATTTAAAAATTATTGAGTTTATTGAATGTTTGGATGTAGAGGAAAATATCCACAACAATTTTTTAAACTTATTCAGACTCCTAAAAAGATGGATTGAATTATTAAAAACGGCGTCTTCTCCACTTTTTGAAGTCCTGTAAAATGAAAATGTACAGACATAAAAGCACTAATATGGCTTGAGAGGAAGCTCAAACCTTTTTTTTAAGAAAGAAAATTGAAAAGTAATGTAAAACTGTCGTGGAACACGTATTAACCGAGTACCCCCTAAATGTATCTTTGACATCTTGGTAAAAATTACAGAGAATTAAACCATTGGTACAAATCCATTTTTCGTAATCGGATTAGTTTGAAATTTGTTACTCAGGGCTATTTGATGTCGATATTTCAAAATTCAAAATGGTGGATCCAATAAGGCGAACGGCTATTTTAAAGATTCATCCAATTTACCTGAAATTTGTTACTCGAAGATTTTCAGGGTCGCTGATTACAAATGTGACCTCGGTTTTTTAAAATTCAAAATGGCGGATCCAATATGGCGAACGATTTTCTAAAAAATTATGCAATTTACTTGGAATTTGTTATTCAGCGTTTTTCGGGGTTGCTGATTACGATTCTGATGACCGCTTTTAAAAATTTAGAATGACGGATTCAATGTGGCGAACGACAAATTAAAAAATTTATCTGAAATTAGTTGTTCCATTGTTTTCGAGGTCCCTGACCACAAATCTAATGTCGGTTTCTTGAAACACAAACTGACATATCCAACGTGGTGGACAACTTTTTGAAAAATCATTCAATATAACTTCAAAATAGGGGAGTGCTGTTAGGGTTGGACAGGTGTTAGGGTTGAACCATCGCGTTTATTTTGTTTTATCACACTAGCGCCATCTGTTTTTGTACTTAAATTCTTGCTACTAATGCCAGTAAACTTTTCACATGAGTTTCAGTCAAGTATATGAACGTATACTTTTGTTTTTTGCGAGTCATTGTTATACGCTCAACAAAAACTTTTTTGTGGTGTCAAAAAAAGTGAAGTAAATGTAGAAGAAATATGCCAAAGACAAAGTAAATTTATTGAAATTAATTATTAAGATGTTATACGAAAATGTGAAAAGAAATTTGTGGTTTTGTGTGACGCGTTTGTGTTCTGTGTGGTATGTCGCATAACGTGAGTCGTCGCGTGAGTTAGCGTTGAGCCAGACAGTGTCGTAAGGGTTGAACCGCCCAAAATTTTGCAATTACGAAGCGTACTTGCAACAGAAATTCATTTTTTGACTTAAGGTGGTGTCAAAAACTTTATTTCTAACGAAAAAAGAGAAACAAAGTTTTTTCGATAATCTTTTTTGATTGTTTTAATTTAAAAATTTTTGACTTCATTCTCAAGAAATAAAATATCTAATGTTATGCAAAAATGCACAATATGGGATTTTATTTTAATTTCATGGTTCCTTTCCTCATTTTCAAGTGTCATTCTATTATTTGAAGGACATTTTTAACCATTTACCTACATATTTCATTGATTTTCTAAAGTGACTTAACCCTTACATCCATGTTGAACCCTTACAACATTATTTTTTTAAAATTGTTTATAACTTTGAAACTTTTGGCCGAATTTTTTTGCAATGTACAGCAAAAACATTGCATTTGAGTTGATCTTTCCAACAATATGCACAAAAACGTGAAATATGCACTGCAGAGGAAGTTATGAAGAAAATTCAAAACTATGTCCAACCCTAACAGCACTCTCCTAGTTATTATTTTTATAAAGTGACATATTACTGAAAATAGCTGGCATCATTTTAGGGGATGGATCCTGGGGACGTATGTTATTCGTAAATATACTAGCTGATGACAAAAGTTATAAGATGTTCATGAAAAAGTTGAACTGAGAAATTTAGAAATCACTTATACATTTATATATTTCAAATAGTACTAGTTTACAATACTATATCATTTTATAAAAATAATAACTTTTTAAAAATTATATTGAATGATTTTTAAAAAGCCGACTGCGAGAATGGTTATGCCAGTTTAGATTTTGAAAAACCAATATCAGATTCGTAGTCAGCAACCCCGCCTTCTTAAAAGAACCGTCCAAGTAACTTATTTTTAGATAAATTTGATCCATTTTGAAAAAGACGTCCTCCATATTGAATCCACCATTTTTAATTTTGAAAACCGATATCAGATTCGTAGTTGGCGACCTCAAAAACCCCCAAGTAACAAATTTTAGGTAAATTGGATCACTCTTTAAAACAGCCATCCGGCATATTGGATCCACCATTTTCAATTTTGAAAAACCGCCATAATAACCGATAATATGAGTTTGTAAAAAACAATAAAATAAACTGTTTTCTGAGCATCAACAAAGCCTTGACGTTGATTCGATCCGCATTGGTGTCCATCCTTCTATATCATTGTTAGAATAATTTTTTTCCTGCCTTTCCAACTCTCTTTCTGTGGAACCGCGATTTTCAAGTCAGTGACTTCAATTTACGATAGTTTCTTAGGAACGACCGTGAAAACAACAGCGTTTCGCAGACTAAGGACCTGATTTCCGTGCAGCGGTTTTCTGCAAGAATAAAAACAGTCAATTCGATAGTGCATCGTTCTCTCTCACTTCATTTTTTCTAATCGACTATTTACTCTCACACAGCGATCATAGTCGATTTCAATATTAAGTTATTGATAATTTTTTTTAAATTTAAATTTTATGCTGCTCATGAACTTTTGGATATTGTTAGAGAACGAGAAGTGATTTAGGGATCTTTCTACTTGAAGTGCAGACGAAACTTTCGTTTATTCACGGAAAACTGTGCGTCGAATAATTTAGCGTTGACCATAAGATTCCACGAATGTCCTGTTCTTTTTCAAAAATAAAAAATGGCGGATTTAATATGGTTGCCGGAAATCAATTATTTAATCAGATTGTTTAAAAGTATGGCATTTTTGACAATAATCATACTATAAAAATAGTTGACAATTCCATCAGGGAATAAACAATCATGGACAATAAAAAATATTCCAAAAACCCTCAAAATTTACCATGGTCAACGACAAAAATAATTTAAGAACTTTTAAATAAATTTTAATAAAAAATTATCAACTTTTCTTTTCTGGAAATATGCAAATCAACATGCAATAAGCATTTTGATACTTTATTTAGTACTTTTCTAACTAGAATGAGGGATTGTGACCTTGACGATATTTCCAGACCTTAAACAATTCTTCGAGTAATTGACCTCCATTAGTCTGTACTATTAACGTAACCTTGCTTGCTGGACTCTAAACGACTTATCTGACAATATATTCCTCTTGCTGTCTCGTTTCAGGTTTTATATCTTTCGAAAAATATATGTATATTGAAAGTAAAATGCCTATCTTGCGATTAATAACTCGCCAACTGAAGATAATTATTCTTAATTAGTGATTAAGAAACTTTAATTTAACGTACAGAAACTTTTAAGAGAGTTGCAGTAATAAAAAATTTTTTTATTGATAAATCCTCCATTATATTAATTTGCGTCTTTGCAATTTTTTATTATTCTTTTTTTTGAACTTGTATAATGTTCTGTAGAACTACATCGTTACTGTTCTATAAACTGCATTTTTATTTTATTGCAATGTAGTATTAAAGTAACGAACTGCAATTTTACTATTTTATTAGTGGTAATTTCATTTTTTCAACCGAGAGTTAAAATATTTTACTAATTCCTATTTTTCGTTTATGGAAAAAAATAAAAATTTTTTAATCCTTCTTTGTTGGCTGGTCTCGAGTAAGAAGTTTTCAATGAATCCGAACAATTTTAAAGAACTCCTCCGCCATATTGTACTAAATTTCACATGAAGCCGATCACTTCTAAAAAATCAATCGCCATGTAGGATCCAACATTTCAAATTTTTAAAATGGACTTTAGATTTGACAGCTTTATGTGTCATTGAATCAATTGTGCCGATTTTTGATAGACTGATCCTTTTACATAATTTTATCTTTCACATTCTGCAAAATGCAGTAATACAGTAACACTGTTTTTATTTACAAAAAAAAGTGTGATTATACAAGTCCCTTGGCTTAGGGCAATCTCAAGAGTACGATTATAGTCTACTTTTATTTTCTTGATTCAGGTACTTAATTTTACCTAAGGGGTTTCTTTTTGTTTCTTCTATTTTTTGAATTGCTAAGATACAATCGCTTCCGCGCAATGTCGTGACCCTTGAGGCAGAACCGTTTTCACCCGATTTTTCAAGAAATCGAGTCTCCACAAGGATCAATTTATAAAAAGTTAATATTTTGCTTCAAGCTTATTTTTTAATACTGAAAAAATGTTTTTCTATACAACAAAATTATTACACTATTCAAAAAATCATTTTAATTACTGTCTATTTTATATTTAAATTGTAAAAAAGTATTTTTTTGAAAAAAATTTTAAATTGATAATTTTTTATAACTTTTATGATTATTGAGTAAGAGTTTTTTTGAAAATGTCAACTCGAAAGACAAGAGGGATTTATTTAATAATTGCAATTTTTCGATATATTGAGGTCTGAGAAAACGTGATGTGATCTTTCACTGACACGCATACTTTACGACCATCGATCAATATCGATAATTTTTGCACATGATATTATATTCTGAACACGATTGAATCGTGACTTGAACGCGAATCAAGAACTTTTAAAGTATACCACATTCGGTGAAAACATTTTAAATTGTAATTTTTTTATTTATTATTTATTATGAATTACAATTGTGAATATTATTCCATCATGAAGAATTTTTCGTCGTCAGGAAATAACATTAAAACAATGATTTCATTACGATCGAAAAAACACATATTCTCAAATATTTATTTAAAACATTATAATACTTTATACACTCATTTGTACGGATATTTAAAGTTAGAATTTAAATAGTGAAAAAAAATTTAATTTTAAATCTTTAGGATTTTAAGGTGATTCATTTAGAAATATATATTTATTGGTGATTTATGAAGTGTGGAGATAAACGCAGTCGAATTTTTTATGAAGACGAAAGACAAAAATAAAAGTGAAGTGTCACGTACGTGCAATTTATGAACAGCTTGGAATGAGCAAATGTCCAAAAACATTTAAGCATTCAAGTTTTCAGCAGTCTCTTGTGAATCGTGGCTTGAATTAATAAGCTACCGAATAACTTACGGTTTATTGT
The DNA here is from genome assembly GCA_032873175.1 of Leptopilina drosophilae. NCBI lineage: Eukaryota > Metazoa > Arthropoda > Insecta > Hymenoptera > Figitidae > Leptopilina > Leptopilina drosophilae. Next base: position 12,528,409 of record CM065486.1, read on the forward strand.
AAAAGCACAAGACAACAAATATAATAAGCCGGTTTTTACAAATTATCTGCATATGTACACAAAATTCAACTGTAACAATAAATTTATTTGGTTTCTTTAAATTATCCGAGTTATTAAGGTTCTGTACTTTTAAGATACCTGTTCAGTAAAATTATAATCTGTAGTTGTTGTATTATTTTTGCACCCAGTTTTTAAAAATTTTTTCTTGCAATTTAGTTTAATGATTTCCATTATCGTTACGTCCTAAATATTATATACATCAAGTATTATTTAGGTTTTGAACATTAATCATGAATTAACTTTTGTCTAAATCAGTATATCCATTAACTCTCTGTCAAGCTATTGATTTCAATTGTATATTTATGTACGAAAAGAGACTCGCTACTTTATTACACATAAATTTTCAATGTAGAAACTTTAAGTGTTGTCAGGTGAAATCACAAACCTTGAGAGATATTCTTTTCAGCAAATTGTTTCTAAATTACAATCCCGCAACTACTATTTTCATGCTTTTACGTGTTTAATGTTATATGACCAGAAAACGTTTAATGCGTGTTAAGGTGTTGAATGACATATTATTAAAATAAGTCAAACGGTTAGAAAACATACACTTTCTTTCATAAAAGAAAAATTATAAAATACACTTTCAGGTGATATTCATGGAATATCATAGTAATTCTAATGCGCATGAGTGACGTTACTGCGCATATACAATTATGATAGAACACTAATGCGCCTGTGCAATAACAATAAACACTATTGCTGGTCAATAGTAGCAATTAATTATTTTAAGACTTATTTTCAATTTTAAGGATTGGGCCAAATAGATAATGTTGCATTACTAGAGAGTTAAAAGTTTTACAGTGTTTTCAAAACAAATGTCATAGAGAGTATAAGCATTGATCGAGGGCTGAACAAAACATCTAGAGGACGAGGTCAAAGGCGAGTCTTTATTTGGTGGCACTAACTTTCACCTCAGTTCTGAATGCTGGTAGTCGTGCTTGAGGGAATGTGCACGCCATGGTGCTTAACCTATGACTGTAGTGGAGGAGAATCTTCTCTTCCTTCTGTCGAGATTGCTCGTGTGCGACGACTTTGACGATAACAATGACGACAACGACGATTCCCGTGAAGTAACGCTATCAGTCTTATGTGCACCACGACTATATGGAAGAAAGGCGTATTTTACATGCTCACGCGATCTTTCACCTTTCGGTGTGAATTAGATGCCCATGAATGTGCTGCCGTATGCTCTTTTCACGTCTCCCTAACACAAGGAATTTGCGTCAAGTGCATTTTGTTGCAATACAACGGATGATGGTATCCGTTTACTTTTCCCGAGGAAAGCAAAATGACCTTTCACCCTATCATATTGTAGTTGCTGTGTATACCGCGTGAAAACTTCACGTTCCATCGTAGCCATCTTTGTCTGCTAGCGGGACCAGTTCGCGTATACTGACCTCAGACACCTGAGCTGATTCCTGAGTCGACAAAAGTCATGTACGGGACTTACGCAGCGGATGCAAATGTTTCTGCGGCATAACATGGGAAATGTAGAAAATATTCTCTACTGGAATTGAGAAAAAATTAGTTTAATACAAAATAATAGCTTACTAATTTATAGCGATTCTCAAAAGACATTGGTGCTATTATTTCACTAGGACCTAATTATAGTTTAAATGGCAGTTTATTAGTAAACGATGTTTTTGAAATTATTAAATATGTAGACACTACAATTCATAGTTTAGAAATTTGTAACGACATGAAGAATGAGATAAGGAGAAAATCACACATCACATTTTCACAAAGTTTCTCATATAACTTAAGAAGATAGGAGCGTCCTAAAGAAAGATAAGATTACTAAAGATTATTTAAAACAAAATCCAGATGTAATGTTCACTATTTCTGATAAGGGTAATTTTGAAGTTTACTTTTATAAATCTGTTTTACGGTCTTCCTTAAACAAAGTTTTTCTTTTTCGTCCTATAGTTTTCATTAAAAAAGCCTAACTCCTTTTTTGCACACGTCTTCTGTAATGAACTAAAAATAATATAAAAACTCCAAATTCTCATATGTAGCAACAATAGTTCTGATCTCATTAAAAAACTTGCCAATATAACTATTCCTGATGATTATATAATTTTCTCTTGTTGCATAATTATTATTTATTAAAGTTCCTCTTAATTTAGACATTAAAGATTTATAAACTGTAAAATGTCGTTATCTGAAATTGAAGAATGCATTTTCAACAATACAATTTAGTTGTTGGCAAAAAATATTATTGTTGCGACATAAGATATCGTGTAAAGATCAAATTATATTAAAATAATATGTCGTAAAAATGTTAATAATTTTAAATAAAGTTATTAGATTTTGATTTCTTAAAAAAAAGAAAAGTTTACAAAAAAGAAAGAATTTATCAATTTAAATATAGTGAATTTAAATAAAACGATAAAAAATTTAGGTATCTATAATCTCGAGCGGCAAAAATGATAGATTTGTGGGATCTTCTTCGGTCCAAAGAGTTAAAACTCACCTTATTGTTATTAAGGAAAAAGGAAGGAAAGAAAAGAATGAGATAGCGATACAATTTTATGGTTTATTACACAAACTTACTAATTTTATTCGAATAGTTTATATCCAACTTTTTGTACACATAAATGCACGTAATAGTAAATAAATTTTACAAGATTTAAATTGTTTATTTCAAAGAAGTAATATTTATTTTATATTATCGGGTGTTCCGGGAAAATTAATTTTAATTTCTAACTCGCAAAATTAACCCGAGGAATTATACGGTAAAAAGAATTCGTGTTTTCCCTCGCGGAGACTGCGAAAACGTAATATTGAACCTCAAGAGTTTTTTTTAACGGAGAAGAGAAAGAAAATAAAAAATTCGCGGAAGAAGTCCAAAAAGGAACTGATATTTCAAAGGTAAAAATACGCTCTCATTACCCAAGCCATGTCCTCCCACTTTCAAGAAAAACGAGCAAAAATTATGGGTAGGGCAAAATTTTGGAAAACTAGGTAGTTGATTGGACTTGGTGAAAAACAGGTAAAAAAATAGTCAACGCCCTAGAGTCCATGAGTCATAGTCCAGTGCTCCAGGTACCGACTGGGTTAAGCGCAATAAAACATTTGGCGAACAGCCGTTTTTTGAACGTGCGTATAGCTGAATCTTCTGAGGATTAGCTGATTGCAGGGTTCTTAAACGAGTATCGGACTTCCCAGTAATGCATTTTTTATAAATGTTCTTCCTCTTTTGACTCCTATCTTTTTAGATGTGGTACCATTAAGAGTGGAAGTTAAGTATCCAGAGATACGTTTTTCTATAAGGGGTTTCTAGTCACATTGCTATTGAAAGTCATTTAAAAAATTTTTTTTATTAACTCATTGGTAGGTTTTAGGGAAATGGGAATTTTCGCACTCCTCCCCAAGAATAAGAATAAAAGCCTGAGGAACCAGATTGATTATTCCCTTTTCCTTTTTTTAAACCATGAGAAAGTATAAAAAATGTTTTATATATATTTATAACACTAGTACTGTAAAATTATTAAAAATATAAATGTTAATGAAAAATTAATAGAATATAATTAGTATTTTAATGGAATAAAAGATTATTAATATTGTAATGGGTTTTTCACAACAAAATAATATTTATTAAATTTTAACAACAATTTATTATAAACAATCATAATAACAATATCTAAATAATTTAACTTCAAAAAGCGAACCAAGTAAACAATTAACAATATACAATTTATAAACAAAGAAAATTTATTAACAAAAAAAAATATTAAATTTTAGCCAAAGTCTTTACACCCAATACAATTGGAAGGAAGGAGAGAGGAATCCTTTATACATTTCTCAACCCAAACAATTTGTTGAGCGCCAGTCCTTCCTAGGGACATTTTCTTAAAATAAAGAAAATTAGAGATTAACAAAAACGAATTAAATTTTGAGGAAACAAGACCATTGTTTCTTCAAAATTTGTAATACTAAAATTATTAACAAAAACAAATACCTAGATTACAAAGAAACAAGACCATTGATTCTCTAGTAATCGTCTCTTAAAACAAACAAAATTTAAATTGAACTTTAGTCAAATTACAGATCAAAAACAAGTACCTAGATTAGAGAGAAATAAGACCATTATTCTCTACTAATCGTCGCTTCAAATAAACAAAATTAAAATTGACCAAATTCCAAAACAAGAGCAAAAGGGGGTTTGAGTTGAGAAACGAATAAAATATTAAGGATTTTACCGGTTAGCTAGGACCAAAAGGTCAAAGGAAGCGTCGTGGTTCGAAGAAATTATACTCAGCAATTTAAAAATAAAATTATGAAATATATTTTAAATACGACGTTAGAATGATACAAACGAGGGTAACAAATTGGGATTAATAAGATATAACACAAGTCACGATTTTACACAAAATTTCAATTTCGCAAATATAAATTACAACAAATAAATACATAAAGAACACACAAATTCATAAATTAAACAAATTGTTCAGCCATAATAAAAAAAGGGTACCTAAAAGGGTAACGAATTTGGTAACTGGGGAAACCTAAGGGGTAATTTCAATAATTTAATACTAATAAATTATTGTGGGGTTGGTAACATGGGTAACGAGGAAGAATTTAGTATAAAATCTATATAATAAAAGGGAAACGGGTAACAAAAGGCAACACGTGGTTGAATAAGAGACATTTACTAATTTAAAAATATCATATAAAATCAGAATTCCAATTAATCAAATTTTAAATAAAATAATTCAAACTAATTATTTATTAACCAATTATAAAATAAAAAAAAATAAAAAAAAATTGTCTCTTATTCAGCCACGAGGCCGGCTGAACCAAATTTATTAGTCTGCCATGATTCTAACGAATCTTTTAGTTAACAAAAAAAAATAATAATAACTTACAAGCTTAAAAGCACGTAGAATAATCCAACACAGGAATTGTAGAAGGCCGCAAAGCACAAAAAAAGGAAGGCACAATAATTAAAATTTCAAATTAAATTCAAATATTCGAACTTCAAAAAAAAAAATGCGTCCGTTGAGAGCGAAGGCAGGATCGAAAAGAGAACGATGATAACGATGAGTGCTGGCTCGTACCCTGCTGGTCCTTCTTCGCTTTTCCCCACCGGTAGCCCTTGGTCAATCTTGTATTCTTACGCCGGAAAAAGGAGCGTAACCACTGGAAAAGCTATAGGCCAATTTCAACTTTAAGAACAGCTGTCGGCATCCAAATTTCGGTATCATGACCCGTGTCTTTCTCGCCATCAACTTGTTTCAGGGAATTAGTTCCTAATTTGTAGCTACTCTGATTACAAACCAAATAAACAACCAATAATCCAATAAAATATCCAAAAATACAAAAATACAGAGTGGGCCTTTAGCCTGATTGGCAAGAGGTTTTCACTACGAGAAAATTTGACGAGAAAATTCTCCCTTATTTGTTTTACAAATAATACTCATGAATGATAATAAAAATTCCGGAACAATATTAAAGATAATATAGAAGATGGAAATATTTATTGTTGATCAGAGTCAAATTATTGTCAAAAATTTTTTTGAATGAATGAGCATGACTCGATGGATGTGAATTCGGCATTATCAATGTCATGTAATGAGTGAGGCTATAGTATGCATGACTGTGAGCTGGGTTTGAGTGGACAAGACAGGGTTAGGTTAGAATTTTTTGACGTTCTGTTTTGACATGAGATGAACTATAACACATGTTTTTTATACATATAAAAAAAGGAGATATGAATGTTTTTAAATGTCTTTTTATGTCTCATACTGTTTTTGTAATTTTTGTAAGTTTGTTTTGTAAAATTTATTATTTTGTATCATCTTGTTTTATGAGGATGATACTGAGAATATCAAACACGTGTTATTAACAGGTTAGAATTCATGTCTGTATGCGTCTCTCCTCCTTTTGTATAATTTTATTTTAATATTTATATCTGTATATTTTCAGTGTATCATTTTCTTGAAAAGGCCTCACTTCGTAGAGGCGAAAGCTAGTTTAAAAAATGCAATAATTATATCGATCAGTTAATTGACAATTAATAAACATCTTTGACAATATTAAAGATAATAAATTTCAGGGTATTATTATTATTTATAACAATTCTCGGGTTAGGTGCAAGAAAAGGGTAACAATTTCAAAATTATCTCAAGTTAATTTGGGTGACTTAGTAGTTTCCGGTAGGTAGGAGAAGGCGAAAACGGGGGAAACATAGCGAAGGCGGCAAGCCTCGAGGAAGCATTTCTCTGTAGAAAAGGGAAAATTCTCCTTAAATCGTACGAAAAGCGGGGAAATGGTCAACGACGAGAGGGGAACTCTGCTTGCAGGTTGACCGTAGAACGTCGTTTCCAATGATTTCACCAATTAGAAATCTTCCGAGAGTACGAAAAACAAAATTTGCAAAAGCGAAACGATAGATAATATTTATTTTATTAAATTAATATTTATATAACAAACTAGTTTTAATTTTAAGCTTTGTTCTAGTTATTATTATTGTTTATAAACAAACTGATTGTTTACAATTAAAATTATACAATCTTATTATGAAATTTTTCTTTTAATATTTTTATGAAAAATTTGCAACGTTACAATATAAAACATTCAAATAAGATCAATTCTTAAACAATATAAATTTGCAGAAACAAAAATAACAATTAAACATTCACACCATTATTGAAGCTAAATTAATTAGCATTCTGCAGCCCTCATCCTAAGACAATTACAATAAGAAAAACGTTTGGGTCTCATACATCTCGGGATGTCACATTATAAATAAATTGATGGTATTCCAATGGACGTTAAAAAAACTAAAATCTCAATAAGATTGTATTCCATTATTTTACTACAGATACGTTGACGATGCGATAATTTGAATTCATCGAGACGATATTTACTTGGTTAACACATTTAAATCACCATTCGTTTCAAAAGGACAACATAACAAACGTAAAAAACACTTAACAATTGATGAACCCTGCTAAGTAAAAAAGTTTATAACTGACGGACTCTATACGCCTATCATTCCTTATGGTACTCTGTTGTCAGCCACTGTTACAATTCTAGAACCAAGAATTGTTTAGAAACCCCTATAAGATGCTTAGCCCAAATAAGATTATCGTTGTCTAGTTAATCAGCTCTATCATTTCCAATGAATCCACTGCAACCAAGATCCCAGATGAGGATAATGCGATTAATTATAGCTAGTATATTTTTTGGGATGTCCACAATGTCTCTCATGTCAGTATCATCACCCTTACCCCTTTCCAATTCTGTTCTTGGTGATTATAATTCAAATCTACCTCACCAGATCACACAAGCATAGATCAACCTATGGAGCAAAATCGCTTCATAGATATAGAATAATGTATGTTTTTTATATTTCTCCTCCAAATGCTTTTTTCAAAGCAGCTGACTAACTTCTAGATATTCTTCCTACTCTGCAAGTAATCGTCCGAGCTGAGGAGTGCAACTCACCCAGCGAGACGCGAACGCCACTTGCTCAATATTCGAGCTTACAACCACGGCCAAAATGTGAGAGGTAAAACGCTTTCAAAAGCATTGAATTCCCGAAATGCAAGGAGACTGGTATCCGATGAAATGGAGAAGCAGTCAGCTGCAGTCGTATTGATACCGCCAAAAACCCCCAGTTGGCGATTATCAAGGGCAAGTCTCGTACGATCTGTACGACAACAAGTGTACTGCGTTCAAATGAAAAAACAAAGTATCACGTTAGCCTTCTCTTACGACTTGTGGATTAATTATTATTCTCTGGTGCCGCAGGATCGAACTCCTCTTATTCTCCGATGGCAATCGATATTCGGCGTGTCGAAGACCGGAAAGCACAGCCAGCTAGGGCTCTAGGACTCACCAACCCTTATAGAGTGAGTACATCATTCCCCCTGGAGATGTCATGTAGCACAGGGTTCGTCAAGCCCGTGGGACCAGTCCTCTGTAATGTGTCCGCTTAGAGCACAACGGATGGGCACCTCAGGTGACGCAAGGGATGTCAAAGACCGTAAGATCAAAGTGCTTTTTGATGCAGATCGGGATCATGTGTGCGCTAAGCCCATGTGTAGAACAGACCCACATCGCTGGGGAAGGAAAAAAATATACAGATGAATCGATAAATTTCTTCGCCATAACGATTAATAATTTCGTTAAAAATAAATTAACATATTTCCTTCTTATTAAAAAATTAGATTCGGCAGGACTATCGAAAAACTGCCCAGCTTCATAGACTTTAAAGAACTAATGCGCAGTAGATCTATACTATTATTAAAACTGCGCAATAAATGTAAATAGTTTCTGAGGATTCTCAATTCAGGTAGAGTGTACTTAAAATTCACCAATAAAAAAATTTAAAAAAACAACAAAATTTATTTTCTCGTCACATTTTAAAATGGTGAATGTATTGCTTTTAGTTTACGCTCACGACCTTGGTCGATTTGTAAGTAACGAGACGACGGAAAACTTGCAATTTGGAAACTCTTATGGATATACCATTCCGTGAATGTCTGATGGTGAATTTAATAAATGTAAAATGTATTTATAGATGCAATCGAACTTTAAGCATTCGAGCGCGTCTCCATATTGCAGACGCTCACGGACGTTCATTGTCAATCGCAAAAGAAAGTCGAGGAAGTTGTCATTGTGTGGAAATGATTAGCTCGAAGCAGAGCGATCACTTTGTACGTCTTTCGACTGTCATATATTTTCTCTTTACCTTCGTATTCTGTATAATATATATGTATTCAAGAGGTGGAATCAATCCACATGTCCTTCGCAAACCCCAACGCGAAGGATTAGTGGTTCACGGTTAATTGACCGTCGTGACTAATTAATTAAGTGCTATCGTTCGCGATACGATATTTGCTTAATTGCACCAGATATATCGGTTAATGAATTCTTTGAATTTTAATACACTTCGCAACATTGATACATAAATCATAAATTATCATTTTCTTGGCTACAGATTACAATGTGCGGATGCGCATCAATTATTATTATTCATTTAAATGACATAAATTTTTTTATATTAGCATTTTATTAAAATTAATGATACTTTAATTGTGGTAATAAATTTCAGAAATCCATTACTTGAAAATCGAATAAATTTTATTCCTTTAAATTACGCAATAAATATTTTAAAGTTTTCAAATATATTACCACAAAGTTTCTGTGCGGAAATGTAGTAAATTACTGATTACTGTAAAGTAGCAAAATATTTTTCAGATAACTGCAGAGCGTGACTGAGTTTAATAAATAAAATGCGTAATAGGTGTTTAAATTCTATATCGTAACGATATACGAAATAGAACATTTTTGTTGTTTTAAAGCTGTAAAGTAAATTTAATTCTCTACGGATGCGCAATAGATGATTGACTTCTACAAATTTGCGCTGTCCAGCGTCTTTCTTGATTCTATACTTAGCTTGTCTTGTGAATAATATTAAATTATATAAAAATATTTATTTTTAATTAATATAATATAAATTAAATTCAAAATATTAAATAGTTTTACATATGGGCAACAGATACCAAATATGGTCATGAACGTTGTCACTCTCTTAAAGGGTCATTCATTAGTTTAATGCAGGGACTAGGCACAAGGGCTCGAATTAAAATAATAGAAAGAAACTGACACAAAAAGTAACAAAAGTGGTTGCAATTAAAAATTGTATCTTTTGGAAGGAACTGTATAAAAGGTGACACTTTCGTCAAAATCGACATTCCAGAAAACTCCTTAAGGTCATGTTATTATTTGGCCATTTGTCCCCATTACTTTACTATAACGTTTGGACTTCTGACCTTTCACTTTTGCGGGCCCAAAATTTATTCAAGGAAAATCTACACTGAGAGAAGTCCGGGAACTAATACGTCCCGTGCAAGGCTTGAGTGATCATTTTGAATGTTCTTATGTGAACCTTCGATCGGGACGTCTCAAGCCCCGATAAAAAACGTGGAACGTCCCGAAGCGGGATTACTTACAACTTTTAGTTTCGGCCATGAATTGTCTTTCACATGCGGGAACAATGTTTGACCGATTCGGGGTGTCTGAGCCCTAGATTCGAGACATCTCAAACGCGACAAGCAGAGTAGCTTATAGCGACGTCTAGCGGGAACTATTAAGCCCTGGACTTCTCTCAGTGTACTTTATTTTGGATTAATTCCACAAAGTTTTAATTATGTTTCAGTGTCCCTGAAGATATCTGGATCCATTATTTTTTTCTCAGTCTAATTGTAAGGGATTCAAATAAAAACTTTAATCATTTCATTTTAATTTAACAGTTCCTCTTTCTTAAACCTGTCAGAGAAGATCAGAGTCTTCTGTTTTGTAAATAAATCAGGTTTAGATCACCGATGCTGGTGTTATGTCTTATCTTCTTATTATTATTTTCCCTAGTGTTCTTCGATTTAACTTTAATTGAGAATAATTAAAGTTGGGACGAGAACCACTTGTTTGGATTGAAATTTTTAGACTGCAGTACGGGTGACTACTACTGATGACTATATTTTTTAGACTGAATTGCTGTTGATTCTCTAGTTCTTTTTATATCCAAATTTTCCTATGTATTTTACAAACTCTTCAATTTACCATGTATTTTACGAACTCTTCACTTTTCCATGCATTTTTAGAAACCCTTTGTTAGAAAAATACTTGTGTTGACTGTTATTTAATATTATAGTTTTTATGTTGTTTGTTGATTATTTTGTATAGTTATTACAATTTGTTATTATTGTTTACATTATTATAACTTATTGTTATTAATTATTATTTTGTTACAATTTATTATCATCTTGTTACACTTATTACTACCTTATTATTATTATTATTGTTACAATTAATTAATATTATTTTGTCATTATTCATTATTATTGTTGTTACAAATTAGTATTACCTTGTTATTATTAATTACTATTGTTGTTACATTTATTACTACCTTATTATTATTACTATTTTCATGAATTAATAATTGTTTATAATTGTTAATAATATGTTAATAACAACTATTTGTTATTCCTATTATTATTATTATCATTATTGAAAATATGTTACGATGACGTAAAATTGGACAATTTAAATATATACAATTTGTGATATGCTTAGTTCTCTTCTAATAAATAACACATATATTCTATCTAATATATACAATATAAATGTATATTTTCAAAGTTCTGCGAAACATCAAAAATTTTTCTCTATGAACAGAATATAATCATTCAAGTTACAGTATAATTATACTTTTTGAATACCTATATCTTTTCAATAAATCGAAAAGAGTTTTGTTTGTTGGCATTCTTGATCGTTTTCTTGATGATTCGCAAAACATGATCTTTGCATGGTCACAGTTACTTGGCATATCGTTTTTAAGAGCGAGGGATCCCATATTTCATCGATTTCACGGTTAAATACACTGAAGCGTGTACTCAACGTTACGATCGTGCTTACTACCGATCGACCAGTGAGAATGAACAGGATGGAATGTGGTAGAAAGCAAATAAGAGACGCGATCGGACAGGGAGTTGGAACAAGTAAAAGAAAATGACCAAGGTCATAGAAGTTAAGATCAAAGTTAATTACCGTCGTCGAACTACCGCAGTTAGCCACGGTCGCATTTTCAGGTCTCAGCGTTGTTACACGGCTTTCAATAATCTCACCATGATACTCGACTCTAATAATAATAAAAATAATAATTATCATTATCATCATCGTCTTCATTATCATCATCATTATCAGTCAATCCATTGTCTTTCTCAATATTAACAATTTATTTGCAAAGAAAATAATAAAAATATTTCCATTCAAAAATGATTGAAAATGTATATCTAAGAGTATTCGCGAGTTTCTGAATCTACATTTTGTGACCGTGTATCGTGATCTCTTATTACGTAACATCTCTTGTAAATAGTCCCACTTTCAGCAGTCATACAACTTTCTCCATTTTCTATATCCTCAACGATACACACGACATAACGAGATCAATAAACGATGTGGATCATGTTACAAATTATCGTTTTGTTTCCTATATCAATATTTAGCTACTGTCGATATGTCAGTGACTATAACTATCATTAACACATGTCAAAGTAGTTTTTCAAAAAGATATTAGGTATTTACATTAATATTATTGACTCTTATAGCTTCCTCTTTTTACGTTTTTTAACGAATGTCCGTAAAGATAAATAAAATTTTGTTCAAACCTAGATAAGTAGTTTTATAAAAAAAATGTTTGTTTTTATAAAATTTTATATCCGCCTTTTTGAATTTCAGAAGATTGACATTATTTGTAATCAGTGATTTATTTCAAACCAATCCAATCAATTTAAAAAACATCTATCAAATTGGATCCGCCATATAAAATGTTGAATAACTGATTTTGTAATTGTCATCAGCGGCCCCAAAAACCCTGGAATAATAAGTTTTAAATTAATCATATCAGTTTTTAAAAATTTGTCCTACACTCTCTAAATTTAAATTAGTAAAAATGTTTACTAATTTGAATTAATGACTGACTTTTTGCTTTTGAATTAGTAAATTTCACTAATAAATAGTAATTTCTACTAATTTATTAGTAAATTTTATCAATTCGAAAGTAAAAAGTCAGTCACTAATTCAAATTAGTGAACATTTTTACTAATTCAAATTTAAAGAGCATATATTCAAACATATTCTTTTTGAAATTCTATTATCTTTCAAAATATATACTAATAAAAATTTTTATTTTTAAAAATTTTATGTTTAAAAATTTTCTTCATTCCCTTGAAAATGGGTGGTCTCTCAATTTTGAAAAAATAAGTTTGAAAGTCTAGAGTTAGTTATACACTAATAGCTGTTAAAACCAGAATGTTGAAACAGATTATAGTTTTTCAAAACTCTACTTCAATGTACAATCTGTAAACTTTCAACAAAATTCCCATCTCACCGCACATAGTATCTTTATTCATCCATTATAACAAACATTCTAATTACCAGAACTCTCATTTTGTACATCTGTCATTATTCTATTCATTCGGTTCATTGTGTTCATAAATACATTGTATATCTATTCATAAAATAATACTTATAATTCAAATACGTTCTATAATCTTGTTGTGAAATTTTACTTTACGCTTCTTTTAATTGCGAAGAATATTTTCAATGTATATATCTACATAAAAGAAAAAGGATGTGATACAAAAAAATTCTGTTTTGTCAAATTATATACATTTATTGTTATTTGATCTTTATTATTGAATATCCCAAAATGATTAAGTACATTCTTCATTTTCTGTAATGATGTTATGTAATTTCGTGTTTATAATATTGACCAGAGAAAAAAAGAGAGAAAGATGGGGGGAAACAAATTGCGAAGAAAATTAGTAATTAGACATGGTAATCGAACGATTACATTATATTATATACCAAGAGCGTGATCATTGGTAACAGTAAAATTCTCTTCCTCGATGTAACCTTTATATTAACTACATATATAGAGTTACTTACGCTTGTCCAAAGTGCGAGGTACCAATGATTTACATTCTTTCAATGATATCCATGTCTTTACTCTCTAGTTTTATCTATGGACATCAAACTTGATCGATTTTATTATCAACAGAAATAAAATTAACAAAAAAAAATTAAGGTAATAATAGTTAAAAAATATTTTGAACTATTTTTATGTACTTGGAAAAAAGTTTCACTCTTTGAAAACATAATTATCTGTGCATTACATCATTTCAAAACCATGAATCGACCGCAATTTTCTTTAAAAAAACTACAACTACGCAATATATTTTTTAAAATGAAAATATACCTACAGTTTAACCTTATGGTTAATTGGGAGAATATTTTCTGTTTACACTTAATAGATCTTGAATTAAAATATATTGTTCCACTTTTTAGGCCAAAATGATATTATTAATTCTAGTTGACAATGAACCTGGGTAATAGAATCTTAATAAGTGTAAATAAAATCATGAAAAGTAATGTAAAAGAAGCTTCCTGAAAATTACATTTAAGGCTGAAGCTAAATAGCTTTATTTCCACTTTCACTTTGATTCTAGCTTTCACATATTTTCATTTGCTCTTTAATTTTCTATTTCATTTTCACTTTCACATTCACTTTAATAGATTTTTATTCTTATTTTTATTTAATTTCTCGCTTTTCGTATGACAGATATTTATTTTCAATTTCATATTCACTGTCTTAAATTCTTTTTCACTTTCACTCTGATAAACTTTTTAATTTTCATCTCTGTTTGACGGATTTATATATTTTCATTTTCAGGAGGTCGATTATGAAATTGATTTTCATTTTTGCTTTCACTTTGAGTTTTTAATTTTCACATGCACTTTAACTTTAATACTTTTTTAATTTCATTTTCACTTTTACATTATTGATAAAATTTCATTTTGCTTCCTCGTGAGGAAGCTTTGTAGTCGTTTAATTTATAAAAATTTTTAAAAATCCTTCAAATTTCTTCTATATAGGACTATGATATTTAAGCCCCTGAACAATTGTCCGGATGTATGTATGTGAGTTTTTTGTTTTTTTTTTAAATTGTATTATTCTACAATAAAATTTTATTTTTTTATTTGAAAAAAATGAATTTGAATTTTGAAATGTTAGACTCTATTATAAATTATTTAAAAATTAAATAAAATCTCTTTAAATAAGATTTTAAGACAACAATATGGAATATGTTTAAAAAATTGTTTATGATTAATGCTTCCTCCACGAGGAAGCAAATTTTTTGCTTATCGTAAAGAGGAAGCAAAATGTTCATGTAATGAACATCTTAATTCACAACTTGTTTATGTTTATATTTAATTTACAAAATTTTTTATTCACTTTCACTTGTTTACTATTTTCACTATTTTTACTATTTATTTTCACATCCATTTTATTATTACTATCACTTTGATATCTTTCTGTTTTTACTTCCACTATGACAAATTAAAAAAATAAATTATCTACTGTGCAACAAAACCGCTATGGATAAAACGCTATAAGGTTACGTTGGCATTTGAATAAGATTAAAAAAAATTTTACCCGAGAATTGACCAATAAGTCAGAAATTAAAATAAAAATGAGAACAAAATTCGAAGAGTTAGATGAACCGACAAGAAAACTAATAGATGGACAAGTTAAATATTAAATAATTAAATAATTTACATTTACAATTAAAAATTCTCCTTTTGGCGGTCATATATAGAAGAATACTTAATTTTTTTTAATTATAAATCTCTTAATTGGATCGTGACGAAATAAAACGAAGACAGATGAACGATAATGATAAGAGGTGAAAATGGAAATTATCAGAAGCGATTCTTTGCATAAATGACCATTAGTATTATATAATCGTGTCGATCGCGATTAGTTTAAAAGGGAGTTTGAATATCCCGCGTTGATGTTTTCTTAGGAGCTGCGCGGACCTGCATGCGCGCTCTCACGTCCAGGTGGTCTTTTATATAAATAAAATACAGTACAACAATTAATACCAAACGACTTCTCGTCGTAATATCGTGAACTTGTATACACGCAAAGACTATATCTAGATTCTAGGTGTATATATACACTTGTATGTAGTATATATAGATGGGAATACTGTAACACGATAACGAGCTCTTCTCTATTTAAAATAATTACAATATATTAAAATACCGCACACATTATCTCCAGTCGTTTAATTTAATTATGAAATGAAACTCTTGTTTCTTGTTTCATAATTTTAATGCTAACATATCGAATTTATATTTGATTTTTGTTCTGTTTCTAAAATGGTTATAAAAGTAGGATATTTTTTTCTGAAATATTATGAATATAAATATTTTTTGAAGGAAATATTGTCTAACATTCAGAATTTTTTTTAGAAATAATTTATGTTTCTTGTTAGTCTTCCCGACTTGTGTTCACTTCTAGTTCTCTTTTCTTCGGTGTTTTTCTCTAATTATTTTTTGCTTCGTATTCCATTAATTTTACTTTTCTCGTCTCCTCGTTCCCCTTTTTCATAGTGCATCCTCTATCTATTAATACCACTAATATTTATATCCCTTTATCGTAATATTGAATGAAACGAGGTCCCAAAAGCCAAACTTATGGTCGAAAACCTTAGTAAATGCGCAATCGTAATTGACGGTCTATCCCTTCTTTCTAAACCTTTATTCGTTTGTGTCTTTCTTTCTTGTCAATCGTATCTTTTTCAACATTCTCACCCCTTTCGATGAAAAAGTCTTTAATATTCAAAATAATCAGGGTTATGAGCTCGTCTACCACTTTTCGTTACAATTACCGCGGAATCTCTCTCACACAATCCGCCCTCTTTATCATTCTCTACTTCATTTTTTTCATATTACAATTCTCATCTTTCTCGTTGACACTATAATCTCATACCTATAATTCACCTTTTTACATGATTCTTATATGGTTTTTACATATTAGTTTTTGAAAAAATCTATAAACTATTTAAGTTTATATTTATAAAAACGTTGTCCTCCCTATCTATTAATCACGTTTTATATGCAAAAATGCAAATTTGATAGCTAATATCTCTGCTTGCTTGTCATGAAATTTCTTCAAATTTTACAAATATTTGAAGAATTATAATAAGAACGTATGTTCAAATTTTTAAAAAATTTATAGAAAAGCGATTAAGGGATGTGATACCTTAAGTGTAGATTACAGAAAAAATATATATACAAAATGATTGGATTTGATCTTTATATGGGTATATTTCTAGAACTTATAAACTTCTAGGTATTGGAAAACTGAATTGTTTTTTCAAGGCACATTCCTATAATTAATTTCATTGTATTGTGTGTAGATTAAATAATAGAAAAAATCTTGCAATACTTATTTCACATATCGTTAGATCCCCCATGTATATCAGTTTAACGCCGAGAAAGTGTTTCTAAATGCAATGATTTTTACAGTTAGATTTTTAACATCAATCAGTATCTAGGGGTTTTTGGGTTCGGTGATTACATTGAATATCCAAAGATCTTTAGAGCCGCTGATTATGATTCTGAACTCGGATTTAAAAATTCCAAATGGCCGATCCAATATAGTGAATCAAAATTTAAAAGACATTTGTTAAGTAATGCCCAAATAACAAAAGACATTAAAATCTGATCATTTTTTTAAAATTCCGTCCGCCGTTTTGAATTTGCCATTGTTACGACTCAAGAAATGAAACTAAACATAATCATAATTTACATATTTAATTCGGCCGGTATCTGTGATTTAACCTGATTTATTCACTGAGCGGAAAGCTCTAATATTAAAGGACAGGTTTTAATAAAAAGTAACTGTTAGAATGCAGTCAAATTACTAGAGTATTTATTTGAATCCTTTACAATTACACTGAGAAAAATAAACATGACTGGGTACTGTCTAGACAGGAGTAGTTCCTGTCCAAAAAATTTTTGTAATTAGACAGTACTCTTTGCTTTCTGGACAGGAACCATTCCTGTCTGTAAAGGAATCAGTAATGTCTGGACATTAATCGTTCATTTCCAAACAGCTTTGACAGCTGCCGAACTCAATTGTTTTTTGGACAGGAACCATTCCTGTCTGGACAGTACCCAGTCATGTTTATTTTTCTCAGTGTAGAATTAAAGAGAAAAAATAGATCGAGATGTCTTCAAGGACACTTAAACAGAAGTATAACTTGTAGAAGGAATCGAGAATTTAAATAGGGACAAAATTTTAGAACATTAGTTACTTACCTTTTAAAATTATTCTTAGAGTCGTAAACCCAACAAGCAAATATCTCCTTCAGAGTGAGGTAGAAGAAATAACGTTGTCTACCGGAAACAGAGAATGCAATATTTTCCCTTTGAATTGTTTTCGGGACAGCCAAAGCGAACGGTCCAAAATCCAGGTGTCGAATATAAATTATGTGTGCATCTCTCAGCTTAGGAATGACAGAATTATTTATATAAAGTCGATGTAATGCAGTCCCTAAAAAAATTAGAAATGTGTCTCGTAGTGGAAATAATCTTCTTAAATGAATTTGACTTAGTTAACTTGGTCGCGGTTGCAGGACTGATACGAAGAAGACGAGGGTGCCTTCTAGACTATTAAAGTTGACGGCGTTTCATGGACTACCGAATTTGGTGAGGGTGGCACCTTTTACACCTTGGCTTTTAATGGGAAGAAATGACAATTTCAGTTTTTGGTCAGTTTGGTCAGTTTTATTCTATCGATTAAATTAGCCGGGCGAGCTTGGCCCTTGTCTTAGACAGGTGAGTCACCTTATAGAAGGGCGACAATCGTGGATGACCATATAAGGTAAAGGTTGTTCATGTGTCTGACAATTGGATCGATTTGTTTGGGCTACAAGAAAAAAGGGAGGATTCAGATTCCAATATTACAAATATCAAAAGAAATACGTCGCGACGACGTGACACGATTTGCAATTTTTTTAAACTAACTTCAAGTATAGAGAGCCCCAAAAACTTTTGAATAATAAATTTTAGGCGTAAAGTTTAAAGATATTTTTGTATACTTTTATAAACTGCGAGAAAAAATTGCAATCCCGCATAGTCTCTAGTCCCGCGAGATTTTTGCGGGATTGAATAAAAATCACGCTGGATCCCGCAGCATTTTTGAAAATTTTTTTGAACTCAAAAATTCTTCCAAAATTGAAAAAATTAATACTCTTAATCAAAATAAACTGATTTTCATGATTAGAATTAAAATTTGTATAAAAAAACTGAACATCAAAATTTTTATTATTAACCAATTGG
Organism: Leptopilina drosophilae; assembly: GCA_032873175.1. Taxonomy (NCBI): domain Eukaryota; kingdom Metazoa; phylum Arthropoda; class Insecta; order Hymenoptera; family Figitidae; genus Leptopilina; species Leptopilina drosophilae. The sequence goes on from CM065486.1 coordinate 12,547,180, forward strand.
GAGAGGAATCTGTCTTATTTGTTTACTTAAAAATATGACCTAAAGAAGCAGATCATATTGCTAGTTTTTTCACCCAATTTACACAATTTTCTCTCTGTAGATAAAAATTATGTTTATCTTGAAAATTTCCAGTTTTTCTTGTACAGATAAGTTTCTATGCAAAATCTCTTGATTTTCTTCATTTTCAGAACTAGCAGAATCTTCTTTTTCATAATTTATATTGTCGTTTATAAAAACTCGTTACAAAAGTATTTTCATTTCTCGACGTATCACGTTTTTTTGGCAAAGAAAATGTAAGATCAGGATTTGTTAATGGTTCTGTATATTTTTTTAGGATTTTGCAAATTAACAACCTTTCGTACCTTCTGAAATGAGATTGTTATAGTTTGAAAGTAATTCTACGCATGGAATCTTCAACGTCATCTTCTTCATCTGCATCGATAAGATTGGTTGCGTCTTCGTTTTTATCACAATAATTTATTAAATTATAATACTGCAACATTATACTGATGTATTTACACTCGTTGGTAACGTAGGAAAAATATATCGAAAAACTTAAATCTCTTTTTAAATTTTTATAAGAATTTTACCTATGACTAAATTAATATTGTTCATTTTTTAAAATTATAAATTTTCACGTAAAATTGACAATTTTAGCTCAGTTTTAAGTTTTAGGAAAATGTTACGTCCGTAACTTATTCCTAATGTACTATATTTACTTATAATAATTACGTGTTTATTCTCTTCTTAAATATTGAATCTTACCTATATATTGTAAGATATTATTATTGTTATTAAAATGTTTGTTATTGTATTAATACACTCTCTACATTGTATTCAGTATTTTTATGGTCATTGTTATAATATATATCTTACAGCGAATATACAAATTGTATCAAATACAAGAAAGAAGAGTAATATTTAGAAGTATGTAAAAACCTTTGCCACAGACAATATTACCCTTGAATAATATAATCAGAATAACGATTAAGCATCATTTCAACGACCTTCCTATAAGCAAGGAAATCAACGAACGAGCAAAAACTAATCTATTAGGCAACTTCCACATAGTTCCACTCCAGCAGTGAATTAACCTGTGAGGAACAGCTAACCGAATCAGTGGCACATATCCCCACTTAAAATCCATGCGATGGCACAACTTTTCACGCATAAAATTGGAAAAACCATAATAAGGAATAACCATCTCTCCACAATTCCAGTAGCATCAAAGGCGCTAAACTTATGGGAGAAGTTTTATAAATAAAGGGCACTAGCTCTGTTTCATTCAGAGAGTAATTTTTTGAAACACCAAGTTCTAGTCATCGAACCAGCGAGTTGAACACATCGTCTACAAGTGAACTAAAAGTACAAAGTTAAAAGTGAACTCCCAAGTATTTAAAATCAACCCAAGTCTACCAACAAGTATTAATTTCCAAACAAGTATAATTTGAAGTGAACACAAAGTATTTTTCCAAGTGTTTAAATTAAAACGAACTTCGTTTTTAGACTTTTTCCCCGGTTCTTAAAATAGAACTTTAAATAATTCTCAAAAATTATCATTTGGGAAATAGATTCAAGTTTCGATATAATCTATATTGAAACAAGACATTCCAAATTTCGAACCATCGAAATTTGCTCAACTACTGACAACCGTCTGGAAGGAAGCAAATATTTTCAAAATACAAAACACTATCACATTAGTGTAAACAACAGTGATAAAATCCCACACTAAGGACAACTGTCGGAGGTCCCCATTTTTGTGAAGTGCCCTTTCAAGATTGGATTAACAGATTATTATCAATACTTTTCTTTCTTGTTGGTTTTTAAATAAATTATTCTCTCACAACATTTAGTAGGCTCATTGACTTATCCTCATCCCAAATTAGATTCAATTTATTTGAAACTAATTTAAAACGAGGAACGTTAGGTATATTTTATAAAGGTTCCTCGTTTTGACGTAACAAAAATATAAAATTTTAGATTTTTTATGAATAATTAATTTTTACTTAAAACTCATAACTCAGAGGATTTTCCAGATCAGTTATCAAATATGCAAAATTTAAAATAGATCCAAAATATGACTTGCCAGATGTGAATTTTTCTCAGTAAAAATTTCGAGAAGTAATTGGAAATCATGAAATTCAATATAAATTATAAATTAATAGCATAACTAAAATTAATTCATTGATAAAACCAATTAATGTGCCCATACGTAGCAATTAATTTAATAATTTAATTGAACAATTTATTCAATTAATAAATTGTCAATTTTATTGGCATTATTTATATTTTCACATCAATATAACTTAAATTGATTACTGAAAAATTAAGAAAAGCAGATAGACAAGTATAAAATCTTGTCGCAGTTGTACATGTTTGTATGTTTAGTGTTTGTATGTGTGTAGGCCTCGTCTCAACGCTTTTCACGTTCGTGCAGGTAATGATCATTGACTGCTATAGAGAGAGATTCACTTACGCTGTAATGCCACTCTCGTTACATAATTTGTGCCTCCTATATAACGACAAATTATTATCCTTTTTCCAATGTTAGATAAACAAAGAATCCAGGACGAATCTCCACGACTCGTCTCTCGATGATGTAAACGTAATAAATGTCGACTATTGCTCAATATTATCCGTCCATTTTTTTTCTTTTCTCAACTGTAGAAAATTTATCACATACGAAGCATAGCAATTAACATCAAACTCTTATAAGTAATTTACATCGTCTTTCATATGTGCTTTTTCATTCAGATAAAATTATTTCAGAAAAAGTTAGAAAAAAATTTTTTAAATGCATTTATTATTTTTTTATAAAAAATGTGTTTATTTTCTTTTCGTATTTATTTCATTCTTTGTGAATAAGCAAAGATGAAAGAGAAAAACAATAAATAAAAATAAATACAAAACCAAAGAACATAATCACTTTTGGGTACCAGAATTCGAAACCATTTATCTGCCAAGGATTAATTGTTACTTGACGCCTCTCGAGAGACAAGATCAAAGATCTGAATACGATCTCCCGATACAAATCAGTTTCAGCAATTGCCCAATCGAGGCACTTGTCAGCTCAGACACATTCGAAACATTATCCCTATATGCTTAACGTAGCAGTCACACACACGCGCACCTACATCAGTTGTCCCATGAAACGATCCCCAATGTCTTTGGCGCCAGCACGATTTCACTTTAAATTTAAACTTGACAGACCTGGCGCTTAATCGTCAAGTGTATGAAAAAAAGACTAACAAACTCACAGTCTGCAAGAAGGATTAAAATATTTCATTATACTTCTTGGTTTTGATTTTTAAATGGCAAGTTTTGGAATGACAACTTGTAGGCCATACAATCAAAGAGAAGTTCCAAGTCCTTTATGTATTGTAATTTTTGTTTTTGTTTGACCGTATTAATTGATTTGTTAAGTATAGAGAAGGCCTAGGCCTTCTCAAACAAACCGTATCTAGATACGGTTTGTTTTTTAAAGAGAATTTTATTAAAATCCCAACTAGTTTCGAACGATATAGTTCCCCATCAGGGGATGAATAATTTTATAAACATTTTATTATTCAAGCGTTGGACAAAGTTTATAAGATTTCAAAAAGGATTAAATAAAAAATTAAATGATCTGAAAGAGAAAGTATAAAAAATTGTTTCAATTCTAATTGAATTTATAGGTTAAGTTTTCATTTATGAAAATAAAAGCTTTACCTTTTAAGAGAACATTATAAATATGAAATAAATTTTTTTTATATTATTAAAGAAACTTTTAAAGTTTCTCATAGTTAAATTTTATTTTTTAATTTAATTAAATTTAAAGATTTTGTAGAAACAAATTTATGTGTTTTACAGAATTAAAAAAACAAATATATTTGAATTTTAATAAATATCAAATTAAACTAAAAAATCTTTTAAAACTAAAAATCGAAAAACTTAAAAGTTAACATATTATTAAAATAAAGACTAATAAAAATTGGATTAAAAATCTAACTTCAATAAATATTCCTAAAAATGTCTCTGATATTTTAGCTCTTAAAGGTGGTTTTGGTTTTCCGTATTCTTCGAAGCAAATACCTATTATAATTTAGAATATTGAATACGGCATAAGAGATATTCCCTCTAATACTAAAAATACTATTAGAGAAAATGTATCTTACTGTTTACAAAATTTAATTTTTAGTAAATCTAATTGTAATTGCACACACAAAAATTTAATTAGTCAAATTAATGAAACAAAAAATTTTTGAACTCAAATGAAAATATCGTTGTAACTACTGCCGATAATTAATGTAATAAAACTGTTATAATAACAAAAATTGATTATATTACAAAAATGCTTAATCTTCTAACTGACACTATTATTTACATAAAATTGAATTCGGATCCTACAATCTCTATTTAAAATTGCTTACGAAATCTTTTAAAATCTTTTTTATCTAAAAAATATTTTGAAAAAATACATATACTTTTCTTAACTGTACTAATAGTATTACTCCAAAAATTTTATGGACTGCAAAACTACACAAAAATAATATCCCTGTATGAGACCAATTATATCTTTTATAGATAATCCAATATATAATCTATCAAAACTTATAGCAAACATTTTTTAAAAATCTCTAGACACTGAAAATAACACAGCCACACAAAAAAGTTCTGATCTAGGGGTCACACTATGCAGACTTCATGTTTTTTGGGTCGTTGAATCCGAATCTGAGGTCCATTTAACCCCATCAGATCAGAATTTTGACATAACCTCAAAAAACCAATATGCTGGACACGTTTTTGAAAAATTCATCGGATTCGCTTGAAATTCGATTTTGTACATCATGTAGATCTCAAAAGAGCTGATTGGTATTGCTATTAAGAAACATATATATTATTTTAGTTGTTCTCCTTCTTTGAGCTGTATCGAGTTCTTTTTTCTTCGAATGATCTATGTATAGGATTTCTTTTTCGTTTGATACCATGTCCAAGTGTTTCTTTTTTAACATCCAGCAAAAATCTGCAAGCATATTAGCATCCCAAAGTCACTGCAAACGAGTTTTAATAACTTTAATAGCTTGATGAAAACGCTCCCCCTGTTCTTCACTGAAGTGTCCCATGTTTTCCGGGAATTTATCAAGATGCGAGTGCAGAAAATGCAGCTTCAAGTTCATCAAGCATTCTAGTTTTTTATAGTCCGTGATCATCTTGTTAACTATTTTTTTGTACTGGGGATATTTTCTGTTTCCTAGGAAGTTTTGGGTAACTGATCGAAAACTCTGCCAGGCTGCTTTCTCCCTATTATTCATTGTTTCGATAGTTATTATCCCTGAAGAGTTTCCGAATTTGTGGACCATCAAATATCCCCTCTTTAATTTTTGCATCGGAAAGTTTAGGGAAAACCTTCTGTAAATAGTTGAAGCATTTACCTATTTTATTAAGAGCTTTGACAAACGGCTTCATAAGACCTAGTTTTATATGAAGAGGAGGAGGCGGCAGGGCATTTGATGGATCTACAAGGGATTCGTGAATGACATTATGTAAATCAGGTGTGAGGGATTCCCTAGCCGGCCAATCTTTCACCTTGTAATGATTCTGCCTGTCTCTACTGTCCTATAAACATAAGTAGCAGGGGTACTTTGTAAAGCTAGACTGTTGTCCGAGTAATATGGTATTAATTTTTAAATCTCCACAGATCTTCTATCTGTGTTGCTTGTAGCCAATTTTATTCAAAAGTACTACCATATTCTCATAATTTTCCTTCATAACAGTCGAATAAGCTATGTGTATAGGAGCATAGACATTAGTATTATGCAGTAACACAGCCTCAAGGGTTTGTCCAAGTTGTGAAATGTAAACAAACAAAAATGTAAACCAACTAAGCACTAAAATCACATTTCGGAAACAGCCTTTTCTTCCACAAAAATTAACATTGGACCGCTTTTTTATAAAAATGATAAATTAATGTATCCAAGTTTCCAATGAAATCATATTTCACTATAAGCAATTAAAAGTAATTAGTAAAATAACTAATTAAAATGACCTGTAAAATAGCATTTTTGACACGTCGCGAAAAATAAAATGTTTGAGTATATCAACTGCACTGACAATAAAGAAGTCTCATAACAGCAATTGGACCTTCAACATGTGGAAGGGGAAATTTTTCCCTTTCCTCCATAAAACTACATGGAGAAAGGGTAAGAACTTCTTCATCGTCCGTGCGGTTGATATAGACATACACTTAAAACTTTTCGCGACGTGAACTTTTTGGCTCTAAACGCACGCGCAGAACGTGCCAAGGACGCATTGACAACACTATGCAGAAAGACACATTTTTTTTTACTTTGAAACGCAGTTATTTTCACATGCTTTCAGCTATGCTTGGTGTAGTAATAAAATTCAACACTTCAATTTACCATTTTCATAAAAAAACTGTAAATTTCTATTTATTTACGAAAATGTGATGGTCGAAAAAAAGAAGCAGTAGAAGACCGAATATTGAGGAATTTTTCGACCATCACATTTTCGTAAATGAATAGAAATTTACAGCTTTTTTATGAAAATGGTAAATTAAAGTGTTGAATTTGGTATCTATACCTAGTATACCTGAAAGTATGTGAAAATAAGTGAGTTTTAGTCTAAAACAAAATGTGTTTTTCTGCATAGTGTTGTCAATGCATTCTTGGCACGGTCTGCGCGTACGCGGAGAGCAACAGAGTTGACGTCGCGAAAAATTAAAGTGTTTGACTATATCAACCGCACGGGCGATGAAGAAGTTTTTACCCTTTCTTCATGTAGTTTCATGGAGGAAAGGGAAAAATTTCCCCTTCCACATGTTGAAGGTCCAATTGCTGTTATGAGACTTCTTTATTGTCAGTGCAGTTGATATACTCAAACATTTTATTTTTCGCGACGAGTCAATAATGCTATTTTACAGGTCATTTTAATTAGTTATTTTACTAATTACTTTTAATTGCTTATAGTGAAATATGATTTCATTGGAAACTTCGATACATTAAATTATCATTTTTATAAAAAAGCGGTCCAATGTTAATTTTTGTGGGAGAAAAGGCCGTTTCCGAAATGTGATTTTAGTGCTTGGTTTGTTTACATATTTGTTTGTCTACTTTTCACAACTTGGACATACCCTTAATACTGCTTTTAGATGCATCAATAAAAAGTCGCCAATCTGTTGCATTGTAGCAATCTTCTTTCATCTCATTCATGAACCCATTAATGTTAGTGCAATATGCTAGATCTTCATCCTTAGCAAAATATTTTCGAAAGTCTAACTCTTGATTTGGATACACAGATACCTTCGTACGTGGTGCAAGGAATTTTTGCTGCTTCATAAACAAAGCCAAAAACTCTACTTGGTCCTTGGCTAAACCTATGTCGCGTATGAGATCATTTAATAAGGGTTGTGAAACCAGCTTTGCGACCGAATCTTTAGTGTCTACAGAATAGACAGTAGTACGGCTATCGTTATGGTCGCTCTCAGACTCGTATTCATCAACATTCATCAATTCGTCATTTCTAACTGCATTAATGCCCTTGAAATCAGTTTCTTGATTATGTTTGATGAATAAAATAGGAGCCTTTACTGATGTCACTGTTTTGTACTCTATCGTGTGTTTATTCTTAATAGTAAAATTTTTACTTACCTTATTAGAACAAAAAAGCAATCTTTCTCACTAAGAGGTACCTTCCATTCTGTTGGACAAGAAAATTTAGTTTTTTTGTATTTTTTCCAACGATTCAACATTTTTCGACAAGAATTACAAATTATATTGGGAACCCATGGATGTTCACCAATATTCAAGTCGAAAATTCCCTTGTATGTGCCTTTATGTCGTCAACTATTTTCTTCCGCAGTGAACTAATTTCGTACTTAGAACAAATGTAGCAAAACATATCAAGATTGCTATCACAATTGTGAGATGGATTGTTATTTCTTCTTGTCGCATACTTCTTCTTCATTAACCAAGTTTCCCACCAATGAAGAGCTGCAGTTGTTGGATTACGACGACTCACCCTCAACCGCCGTTACTGGGGTTCCGAGTCTCTGCATCGTAATACGTTTTCTTCGTGTGTCTGCCATGACGGCATCAAAGCCATTATCCAGGACTTAGCCAGATAGCGGACAAACTCCGTTGCCCACCGTCACCACGTGGAGGTGTCCTGCATGCAGGCACACGTAAGATACAGAGTAATTCAGGATGAATTGGATCACCCAAGTTCATAATTTCTTAAAAGAACATATTTATTGGATCCGCCATTTTGAATTTTTGAAATCTAACTTCAATTTCGTAATCAGCGACCCCAAAAAATCCCGAGTATTTAAAGCATACAAACTTCTCGCAGGATGATTTTCTTGAAGCTCTAAATCTTTGTTTGAATTCAGCATTCTGTCAATTCAAAGGGAAATATAAACAAATTTTCGGTTTACCAATGGGTTCTCCAATATCTTCCAGTGTAGCTAATTTTGTCATGAAAGGTATTAAAAATAAAATATTGAGTAAAATTAATTACAAAATTATTTTTTATTTTCGATATATTGATGATATATTAATCATTGCAGCTTCAAATAAGGTGGATGATATGTTATGTAGATTTTATTCTATCGATAAACATTTAAAATTCACATTAGAATGATCTAATAATAATAAAATTAATTTTCTAGATCTTTCCCTCTCAGTTAACAGTAATAATTTTATTCGGGCAAACTGGTTCCGAAAAGCAATGGACAGGCAGATATATGAATTTCTATTCACACCACCCTTTAAGTTATAAAAATGGTATTATATACACTCTTGTTCATAGAGCTATAAAATTGTCAGATCAACAACTTCATCTTGAAAATCTTGATATTGTTAAAAAAACTTTATCGCTTAATGGATATCCAATTTATCTGTTAAATAGAAACATTTCACAGAGGTATAATACTCTTATTAATAATTTATCTAGAGAAAAGAATAACAAAAACAATTTTTCAAAGGAAAAAATTATAAGTGTTCCATATATCCAACATTTTTATGAAATTCTTTTTAATTTTTTTAAACATTATAACTTTAATTTAATTTTTACAAATTCTAATAATTTAAAAAATTAAAATTTTCCAAAATTTTAAGATCCAACAGAGAAATTTCAGAGGGTTGGACGCATATATAAAATTTAATGTAATGATTGTAATAGTTGTTATATCGGAAAAACTCTAAGACATCTTAAAATTAGAATAAAAGAGCATAAACGATACGTCACTCACAACCATAATATTAATGCTTGAACTAATCACATTTTTGATAATAATCACTCATTTAATTTTGACAATACCAATATCTTACAAGTTGAAATAAATAATTGTAAAAGAAAAAATTTAGAAATGTTCTATATTAAAAATAAGACTAATAGTATTAATTATGGAATAGATATTGACAATTTAGATAAAATATACTATAATTTGATTAAATCTTTTAAAACATAATTTAAATAAGTCTGATAATATAAACACTTGGATAATAAAATGTTTATAAAATTATTTATCCCCTGATGAGGAATTAAATTGTTCGAAACTAGTTGGGATTTTAATAAAATTTTCTTTAAAAAATAAACCATATATCTAGGCCTTCTCATTACTCAACAAATCCTTTATTATTGTTTTTATATTTAGCATTACAATATTTTTTGAATTATTAAATATATATTGGAAGATTAAGATCTATTGCGCAGCTTTAGAAAATTCATGGGTCTCCTGCGCCATTTAAAATTTTTAAAATCGGACTTCAGATTTGTAATCAAGGACCCCGAACTCCCCAGATACCAAAGTTTATAAGAATTATCCATTATTTCTACTGCAAAACATTCAAAAAATGAAAAAAACTTTCACCCAATTATAAAAAGTTTAATGTTGCATTATTTATTGCGTTTCGTCCTCCTTTAAAAAAATAATTCTCAAGAAAGTAACGGAGAATTGGGTGCTTACAGAAAACCATAAATGGATAAATTTTAAATGTACTTTCAGATCGACTGTTATGTCGTCAATCCCCTCACCCCTCGTATATATCTCTTTGCAGATCAACATGATCATCAAAATAATTATTATTCAACTAAAACCACTTAATTTGCAATTCTGACAAGTTTCTTGTTTTGGAAAGGATGTATGAGTGAAAAATTTTTATCGCTTCCAATAAAGGGTAGCAAATAATCAAAATGGAGAATTCAATGAAGAAGTTGATTTTGGCGTTGCAGTTGTAAAAATAGCAGTTCGATAACCTTGTCACAATCGCATCCCAATCAGTGGTATATACGAATCTCTTATTTGATTGTATTGGTTACTGCTGAGGTCATTGGACCAAGGCCGGTTCTACCTGGCGCGTGTAGTATACCTGTCGCATGTACACAGGTATATCACTAAAATCCTGTCATCACCTATCATTGTGAAAGGAAATCCCTTTGTTGTTGCAAGCACAATAGTTTTAAAGACCGATTAGGGGTCGCATTGAATCGTTCTTATTTACAGGTGGCTAAATGATACTGAAATGTGTATTAAAACATTTATTTTCTCTAAAGATAATCTGACGATTATCTGAAAAGTGACAAAGAAAAAATTTCAACTTTTGACTTAAGCATTTAGAGTTAAAAGTCAACATAACTATAACTAGAGTTTTATTTTTCATATTTTTTCTTAAAACTTTTATTGATTTATAAAGAAAATACAATTAAATTTCAGTTTGGGAATACTTTGTGAAATCCCAGTTGGAGCCAAGTTGGGTTGACCCAAAGTTTGTCCAGGTACACTAAAGAAAATTTTTTTTTGAGCTTTATAAAATTGTTCTGTTTTATTTATTTGTCAATTATATCATTTAAATAGTAATTTAATTAATTAAATAATTTTATTATCTCATTTTTCAAACCTTGGGAAGCCTAGTTGAGCCCACATTGGCGCTTAATCTCAGTGTGGGCTATTTTGGGTAAATTTTCACACGAGATATTCCTATTAAAACGGAAGATTACAAAAACAATATATCGGAAATGATTAGAATTGATCTTCATTGTGTTTTCATCGAAAAACTAAAATATTTTACCAAATTTTGGATAATAATTATACTTATGCTAGCTCTCAATTCTTAGTCTAGTGGACTAGTATTGGACATTTTTATTTATTTTGTCATGTAGATTATAAAAAAATACAGGAAAGAATATTGAAATTGATTTTTAAATTTTTTCGGGAAAAAAGTAGAAATTTTAACTGAGGTTACGGAACCCTTGGTTTTAGTTAGTACGAGTTCTAGGACTCGCACTTGTCCGGTTTTTTTTTAAATATTTTATAATGTCTATTAATGCAACAATTTTTTCATTTACTCTCAATTTAAAACATCTTTTCTATACAAAATGTTTTTTACAAATCACCATGCATTTTTTATAAAGGTCAAAAATACATTAGGCGAAATAAAATGGTTTGACTCCTTTACTTTCACTTTGATAGATATTTATTTTTATTTTCACCCTCTCTATGGTAGATTTCTATTATTAGTTTAATTGTCACTTTCATTTTTACAAACTTTTATTTTTACTTCACATTCACTTCCATAAATTTTTATTCTCATTTCCATTTTCACTATGACGGAATTAAATTTTCCTCTTCATTCTCACTGTCACTTTGACAAATTCAAATAAATGTGGGAATAAAAGTAAAGAATAAGTATTTATCAAAAGAAAAATCATAGTTTTAAAAAAATTGTTTCATATGTTAGAAATCGGTGAGTCTGAATTCTATATATTTACTTGTCAGATGTTTTACTTATATAAATAATAAAAGAAGATTTATAAAAAGCATCTTTTTAATTCAAATGAACCTTCTGAAGAATGTTTTCTAAATATTTTTAAAAGAAAAAATCTTTTTATTTCCACTGGAAAGTCCTACTGTACTTAAAGTCCTACAGAAGACTTGTTTCTAGAAATCGCGTTTTACACGCGATCATTCATTACGGTATTTTTATTCAAATAAAGCACGAAAGTAGAGAAGAAATTGAGATTATAAAAGTACAAGAAATCAATTGTTAAAGTGATTATTCGAAAATTGTAAATCGACATCAATTGTTCACGAAACAATGATTATTTTTTATAGGATCATCTTTCTCATCCGCGCAAGTTATTGAAAATACCTCGAGAAAAATGTCATGAATTGCATTTATTTTACTAAGCGTTGCGCGTTTCTTAGTATAAGATCATCAGCATATCTCACTCACAATGCGAAATATACGCGTTTGGTGGAAAAAGAAACCGGACTCCATTCTTTTAAAAGCCATTTATTAATTGATTCATTTTGCTTGTGTTTGTGTTCTCGATTTAAACCATTGATCTCTTTTTTTATTTTGAAAATTCGGCTGCAACATACGCGCGCGTCGATAATAGAAGTTTGTTCGAATCCACACTCTCTGGCATTGCTTAATTGGTCCTGGAGGTTTAGCATAACTCTCAACTTAAGCCGACCTAGGCATCGCGTGTTCGAAAAAAGAGAAGTTTAAAAAGACATGAATCCTTTCACCGAGACATGCCTCTATTTCAAGATTATCCCTGATTCACTGCTCTTCGAGGATTCTTAATTCACAGATCATAGTTGAGATAAGGCGTGGCTCGTATTCCTAATTGGGAGCACAATTACTAGTCTTAAAATTGGAATTCTTTGCTGATCTTGCGAGTGGAAAATAAGACACTATAGCTTTTTATCGTCACCCGTATTACCATCATCAGAGTTATATTTAAAATCGTGTTCCACAATATTACTTTTGCACACACGATTAATGTGTTAAAATGCAAGTCTGCATATATAGGAACATTTAAAAGATTTATAAAAATAGCTGCAATGATCCATTACATAACTTTCATAGCAGATCAAAAGACTTTTAAAAGTTCTCTAAAATCTATTGAGCAGCTCTAGAGGTTTTAAAAATCTATTGCTTTCTTTAAAAGTCAGAAATCTTTTGCAAAACGAAAAACATTTTATAACTGCTCAATTTTTTTAACAATAAAATGTTAGAACTTTAACACTGTAAAATACAACCATATTTTTCAGTATTTTTAATAATGTTTTGAAAACGATTGCGAAAGAGAAGAAAATTTGAAGATCTACTGCGTAATTTTTCAAAAATCAGCATTCTGTTGTGCATCTTAGAAGCTGCGCAGTAGATCTGGCAACTTTTTTAAGATCAAAAGTTTTTATAGTCATCTATTTTCTTTAATGTGCAGTAGATTCTAAAATAATCAAAAGTTGCATAGTTGATCTATTACTCTTAAACTGCTGCGCATTAGACTAAACAACTGAAAAAAACAAAAAAAAACTTCCAAAACTTTTTTTGCAATTTTGAAAGTTTTCTGAATTTTTGAATAATGCGCAATAGATAGTGTGCAAAAGTAATGTAAAACTTCATAGCTAACTTCATAGATATTGTATTCATTGTATTTGAAGAGAATCCCTTCCCTTTAAGGGATGCAATGAAAAATAAAAATTAAACGATTCAAAACATATATACGTATGTATAATCTATTTTTTCTTTTCTTTAGTTAAAGTTATGTGGCGACTGACAAAGTATTCTCATGTAATTAGGTACACTATTTGGTGTACAGTAATTTACATTAATTACAGTTTCCATTATCGTTAATTGATCAATAAATACAGGACCAGAAAGAAATAGGTTATTTTTCTTCATCTGACTGATCCAGATGTTCATTAGAAACTAAAAAAATTTTTACTATAATATTTTTTTCAAGCATTGCAGATGCTTTTAAAGTATATTTTTACCATTAAAGTTTGGTGAAAGTTGAAATTAATTCTAAACAACATACTAATGATGGTGATGATGATGACATCAGTGTGATCACGAACTCTAGTTTCTAGTGATCTTGATATTGCGAGGAATTGCTTTCGAAATTTAGGTTAAGTACGCTCGAGAAGAAAACGAATTCTTTAAAAAACGATTCGCTAAAAGTCGAGATTTGAACTTAATTGAATATTAAATGTTTTATAGTTGTAGAGTAAATTTTTGCCTCTCTAAACTATCTAGTAGACAAAAATGTTTATATATATATATTTTTTTTTCAAGAACTGTGCAGTATAAATCTAAATTCTGTTTTACAGCTGCTTAGGAGATTTTCAATTAATTTAAATATTCAAAACAGTTTATAAATTCTTAGAAAATGGACAGTAACCTTCACGCAGTATAATAATGACAACAAAATAGGTAAAAATAGGTAAAACTTCTGCCAAGTTATACATTTTTATTATAATTTTGTTGCTTATTTATTAACACTTTGCATCCTTATAAAAATTATAATAATAATAGAAATAAATCAACAACTTTTTATAAGTATATAGTAAAAGTGATTAAATTTTGCATAAATTAATGTATTTTTAGATACCCTACAAGATAGTTATAGTAGTTTAATAGTTAACCCATTAACGCCCAAATTTTTGGCCACAAAGTTAGACACTATTTTAACATAAAAACTCTACAGAAAAAAGTCCGCAATAGTCATTTCTTATTGGCCAAAAACCACTATTTCAAATGGGGTTATAACAAAAAACAACATTCGGAAAACCGATTTTCACTTCTACTTTTACATATTTCTATTTTTACTTTCATTTCCACTTTGATACAAAATTATTCTTACTTTAATTTCTACTTCTGCCTTGATAATTTCTTTTTTTTATTTTCATTTTTACTATTGATAGAATTTAATGTTTAATTACATTTTTATTTTTATAGGTTTTTGTACTTTTATTTTTACCGAAACATAGATAGATTTTTATTTTTATTTCCTTAGAAAGTGAAAATGTAAATCTGCTAAAGTTAAAATGAAAATTAAGCTGAGAATAGAAATATTTAAAAGTGAAAATAGAAATCTGTCATTGTGAAAGTGAAAATCTGTCTACTTGAATGTCGAAGTGAAAATAAAATTGAAAATAAATATGCGTCAAAAAGAAAGTGGAACTTGAAATGTGAAAATGAATGTGAAAAGTAAATTACACAATCGTTATTTTAAATAATAATAGCTCTGCTCTACGAGTTCATGTATTTCAGAGTAAATCTTTTCAATTTTTAAAAATTCAGATAATTTAAAATTTGGATCTTAAAATAGTTGCTAGAGCTTGTTCGTAGCTTCAAAACTCATTGTTGTATCTATTACACAGTTCTTAAAAATTAAATTCTTTATGTTTCAAAATTTTGAATCTTCTAAACTGCTACAAATCTACTATGTTCCTTGAGATCGACGTACGAATTGTTTGTCTACTCCTTTAAAATTTAGAAAATAGTTACAAATTTATATAAATTCTAAAGATTCACAATCCATTTGTATAATGTTTAAAGACTATTTAGCTTCTGTAAATTTTTATCAATTTAAAGATAATTTTGAAAATTAAAAAAAAATCTTACTCTCTTAGGAATCCTAAGATAAATGTATATAGAAAATGTCTATGAAATTCTATAATTTACGATAAACTAATTTGCAAAAGGCTTACGAATTGCTTATTTGATAAAAGAAAAACGACGTTAATGGATTGAGATCTAATATGTACATTGAAGTAATGTCGAATACATTATGAAACTAAAATACCAGTATAGGATTTGCGATCTGGATCAAGAGAGGAAAGGTTCTTAAGATCTGAAATCGCGATAAGTAGGCACGTTTTGCGTACCTTTGGACTGTTGATGCAGAAGCAGGTGAGCAAGGAGTGCCACGTTAAGGTGTCGCCTGAGATGGCGTAATGGTTTTAAAATAGAAAACAACCGCAGTCTTATCGACACACACCAGGAAGAGAATAAAACGGAACGCGCACGCTCATCGTCATCTCATATCTGAAAATACATTTCCGTAGTGCAAATATGAAAACTCTGAATCGTCGATTCTTAACTGATGAAAAATTTGTTTTAGATCTTCATATATATTATCAACACTATACTCTGCGCATATAGAAACAAGAAATGGAGAAGCTATAAATTTCTATTTATAATACAAATCATTTAGGTTGAAGAAGAAGCTGCAACAGCTGTATTATTATTATAAAACCTTAACGAGATATAAAGTACAATATATAGAATTAAGATTGCAAATTAAAACATTCAGAAACAATTTCTCATTCAAAAAAACCTACATGACTGCTGAAATAATATCTCATGGGCGACTTATTTTTCAAAAATCAGTTATAAGAACTCTTTTCTAATTTTTACCCCTAAAAGTGTCACCAAAAAATCCCGAGTTACGAGTTTCAAGTTAATTAATTCATATTTTAAAAATGTCGTCCGCCATTTTGGATTCGCCATTTTAAATTTTGAAAAACTAACAGCATAGGGGCAAAAAATAACCATACCAGCACAGAAGGAAAAAAAATAAAGAAAAACAGGTAAACCCAAAAATCAACAAAAATTCAATAAAAGGGGAAATGAAATAAAACAACCAAAAAATAAATCGGCCAAATGCTTTGACTCAGCACCACCTCGAAAGGGACTATGAACCAAGAAACCAAAAAACTCCGGTCTATTTAGAGACAAAATAGGATATTCATTAAAAAGATGTTTTAAGGTTCTGTCTTCCACACCACAGAGAAAGGTGAGATCAATTCTTCATCCCAAACGACTGAAGTTATCGAGACAGATGACATGACCTGTCCTAAGACGTGTAATAAAATTAATAGCCGTGCGAGAAGCTCTCGAAGCAGCAAACCAAGGTCTCCTCGTCTCGAAATTCACTTTAGAGAAGTATCTCCTTCCCTTCGGATGTTTACCGAAAAAATGTCACAAGGCCTTTGCCTCAACTTGGCTAAGCGAATCGAAGTGCTTCAAAAAATCCGAGCGAGGAAGATCAAACCTCTTTTTGAGAACAGATCCAGCAGCCATTTTGGCTGTATGGTCTGAAATGTCATTACCAACTATTGCTTTATGGGATGGAATCCACATCAAGGGAATCCTTTGACCCCTTAAACAGGCAGTGTAAATAGCAGCGAGAATTCCATGAATAAGCTGTGAAGACGGCTCACAACTAAAGACATTCTTGACATCACAAAGAACCTGCTTCGCATCTGAATGAATAAAAGTATTTGAGACATTCATCCTCTTGGCGTGAAGAATGGCGGACAGTATGGCATATGCTTCCGCTGAATAGGCTGAGGAAAAGTCCTGTAAAGCCACATCAAATCGAAGATTCGACTCAGGTATGTAAAACGAAGTGCCAACAAGCGATGCATCTATGCGAGAAGCCGAGCCATCTGTATAAACAGAAATAAAACCAGGATAGTCATTTCTCAAAATCAACTCAAGAACCTCCGACAAACTATCGCCCTCCTCACACATTCACTGAAATAAATCCAGCTGGACATCAGTTGTCATAGTGATCATTCTCCAGCTCAAATCAAAATCCGCGGGTCTGTCGGCTCTAAATGATAAATTCAATACTTCCCGCATTGACCTATAAGCACAAAGCAAAGGAGCCCTTGTGATAGTTACAGGCATGCGACACGTAGAAGATCCAAGTCTTTCGGAAAGTAACTGTAACTTTGGAATCAAGGGGTTAAAACGTCACGCAAAATTTCGAATTATAAACGTCTAGTAATCAGCCGTCTTCTATAAACAAGGGGAAACTCATTAAACTCAGACAAAAGAACCGTCACCGGCGTGGTGCTCATGATCCCCAAGGCAACCCTCAGAGCAGAGTTCTGGACCCTATCCAACATGCAAAGTGAAACAGAATTGGCAGATCCATAGAGTTGACAACCCCATTCCAGGTACGAGCGAATCAATCCCCTGTAAACCGTAAGAGTCAGCACAAGAGCGACTCCCCAACTGACCCTCGAAATAAACTTGAGGACATTGATAGCCTTGCTTGCCCAAGAAACGTTTTCCTTTATATATGGAATCCAAGTGAGTCTGGAATCCAAAAGAATTCCCTGATATTTAAGCTTAAGTGAAATCAGTATGAGTGAACCATCAACCTCAATAAAAACATTCCCTTGATCAATCCTCCTGGACAAAAAAAGAACACACTTTGTAGACGAAATGCAAAGACCCATCTGCAGAAGCCAATTCTACAACGGAGCAATAGCCTTACTAAGGAGTGCCTTTGCCTCAAGAACGTCACCCCCTAGAATAAACAAGGGGATCATCTGCGTGTTGCGCAGCCCTTCTCCCTGTAAGAGAAGCAACAGAATTCACGATACGTTCCGGAGCCCCAAGCACGCGTAGCTTTTCGTTCAAAATTAAAGGGCAGACATTATTAAATGCGCCCTTAATGTCAATCGCCAATGCAAGTGTGACGCAACCCCTATTAAAACCCTGCATAATATCAGTGATAACAGTCGAGGCACAGTCCATGAATGATCGTCTCTGTTGAAATCCATACTGAAAACTGAGGATAACGTTCCTCTGCTCCACAAAATGATCCAACCTACGGTGGATTATCCTTTCCATAAGTTTTGAAAGAACCTATGTGAGGGAGATGGGACGAAAGCCCTTCCCTCCCGGTTTTGGAATAAAGATGACCCTGGTATTCCTCCAAGCAAGAGCTCTCTGTGATAGAGACCTCAACCATTCCCAGGTAACATAGCAGGTTCCCGGAACTGACTTAATATTACCACGCATAAAAGCAGGCTTAAATTCGAACCAAGAGAAGAAAGAATTAAAAATATTGCTTTTCTCAACGTCAGTAAAACGAGGAACAGAGACTGGTGGAATCTCCCCACAAACAAGATCATTCTGCAGATTTTTAATCACAGGAGACCCACATGAATCCTTATCAAATCTTCAACCTCGAGGACCACTCTTCAAAGATCTTACTACTGACCAAGTCTTATCAAGGCCAACATCCGGGACAATTCGTTACACAAGGACCTAAATAAATCACGCTTCCTGTTGCGCAAGAACCATTTAACCTCTAAATCCACTCTCTTAGCTTCCAACTCATTCTCTCTAGTCTGATTCCTCGAATAGGCTATGTTAGACGCTCTTCTTCTCCTAAATGCGACGAGACCTGCATTTCCGGGGACTTAAAGAAGGTAAAAAACACCACTAGCGTCCACCGAGGTTACCATTCAAAAGACAAAAGCCTCATAAGCCCAGAACGGAGAATCCCCTGAGTCCAGGGCCTCGGATAAGATTGTAACATCTTCATTCACCCGTTCACGAAACGAAGACCAATCAACATTCTGAATGTTGTACCTTATCGAGGAAGCCTTACAAAAACTAGGTTTACATGAAAGTGAAGAGGTGATCAAAATATGGTCTGATCCAAAATGATCACCAGTAACTTCCCATGTAAATAAGTGATGGATCTCAGACGAAGTAAAAATTAAGTCCAGATTAGAATTCTGGCGATGATCAAAAGGAGAAAACGCAGGAAGAGAATCATTGACAACAACAAAACCCTGATCTGCAGCAACAGAAGACAAGTGTCTACCTCTAGACTCAGAACGCATTGCACCCTAAGACTCGTGATGAGCATTGAAGTCGACACAGATAATTGGGTATGGGTGTGAATTGACAAGGTCATAAAAGGTAAGCCAGTCATCTTAAACGTAGAGAACGCTAAGCGGTCAGTAGACCAGAAGAAAGGAAATCATTCCCAAATCAGAACGAACATTAACGGACAACAGGTCAACCTCCCCTCAACAAAGATCTGAAACTTAAATACCATGACACCACCTTCCCTCCCAGAGATTCTGTCCGCTCGAGGGATGTTGTAACCAAAGATGTTGAAAGTCAGTTCAGAGGTCAACCAAGTTTTCGTTGTACACAAAACATCAAGTTGGAGAGTGTAGAATGTATATATATATATATATATATATATATATATATATATATATATATATATATATATATATATAAATTCCCTCCTACTGAACCAACAAACACGAAGAATCAATAAAAAGAAGTGGAGCCAGTTAATGGCCGGGGGCAAAAAGTCCCAAATAAGAAAGGAAAGGGAAAAAAGTAATAAGATTACAACTCTAAATCAATCATGGATGTATTCTTAGAAGATTCAGCTGATTTGGAGAGTGCAGAGAGAAATTTATCAGAAGTCGTGCTGGAGATAGCGATTGTTTCAGGCTTATCCGTTACATCTCTCGAAGTGGAAGAAAGTGAAGAGTTTTCCGCCTCTCCAGACCCGAACAATCAACACGAGGTCTACGCAGAGAAATCTGCTGGAGGTTCCGAATAATCGCCGCTGGAAACTTGGACTTGAAAATCCCTTCAGCCTCTAAGACGGAGTCAGTCTCATCATAGCCGCGCAGAAATTCTCGAATCTAACTCTCATTACCTCAAACTTATAAGCGTAAACGTAAATAGGGGGCATCAATTTGTAATGGCAGTTAACTTTCTCATGAAAATCCACACAAAACTCGCATGCTGGTCTAGAACTTCGGCACTGTCTGGTAATGTGTCTGAACCTATGACACCTGTAACATCTCTTAGGTGATGAAATGATAGGAACTGCGGAACAAGCAATGTTAGCAATATAGACAGTTTTTGGAATATTAGTTGAGGAAATAGTCAACTCAATAATATATAAAGGCTCAACCGGAACAGCAGAAACCACCGCAGCACCATCAACATTCTTTGAACAAGACCTGGTCCTCCTGCGAATTTCCAAAACCCGAGGGCGAAACGAGCGATCCAACAGGTCGTAAATATCTCCCGCACCGAAGTCTGTATCAACCTCCCTAACAAGAATTCTGCGATTGAAAAGAGAAGATGGAATAAAGGCCCTAAGTCTTCTTTCCAAAAGAATCGGAGAATCAATCAGGGTATTTGCATCCTCCTATTTATTGCAGAAAACCTTAAGCTGGTTTTGACCATTTGGAGTGATTCTTTTCTGACCAGGAATATTATTGCCAATCAAGACACCCACAGCAATCTTTTTCATTTTACCAATGTTTTTATATGGAATTAAGGACTCAATTAAAACAATAAACGGAGGAGAGGATTCTTGAGAGAATCTTTCTAAAACCTCAGGGGAAGATCTCTTCCAAGACAAGTATTCTGGAGTACTTGTCATAGGAACATGAGAATCAGCATTGATGATGTTAGTGCTCTGATTGCCAGAGGAATCCCTGTTCTCAAATTAATCAATAAAGTATATTGGTAGAAAGAACAAATTAAGCAGAGTTCTAGGGAAACTAAATGTTCCTGACCAAAACTTTATAATAAATTTAGAAACACATTTGATTACCGGTAGGAATCAATAATTTCACAAGCAAACACAAAGATAATATATATCCAACTTACCCATTGATCCTGAATAAGTTCCGACAAGAATAAAATTTATCAAGGATAGACTTAAATGAAAACTTACTGACACAGCAGCTACCTCAAACAAATGATAAAATTTATGTCTCACATCAAATTGTAATTTTCAAGATACAGCGAGGTTATGCACGTGTTATAACCAATTTAAATTTTAGCAAAAATTGAAAAATTATCATTAAAACAATATTGAAAAATGAACGAAAACCAAAACAGACTAAGGTCTATTGAAGGAAAAATAAAATTTTTGTAATGTGAAATGCTAAAAGTTCACTTCAATCGAAGGAGAAAACATTTAAAAGAACATGTGCTTAGATGTACAGAAATCCATTCATCTTGACCATATACAGGAGCTGAATACAAATTCACAAGTAAATCGTGATCAATTCTAATTTGAGAAATTTAAAAAAAAATTCCGCCATATTGGATCCGCCATTTTTAACTTTACATTTGTAATCAGCAACCCCAAAAACCAAAAAGTACCAAGTTTTAACAAAATCCACTAGCTGGGTTTCTTGGGGGTACAAAAGGGTTAATTGATTTTTATTAAACTTACATTTATTTACACTTTCGCTTTGAGTTTTACAAATATTTATTTTCAATTTCATTTCAACTTTATAAAATTTTATTTTACTTTCACTCTAATAAATGTTTAACATTAATCTCAAATTGACAGATTTTTATTTCATTTTCAGGATGACGACTGCAAAATTTCGTTTTTACTGTAGGACTTTTAACAGTGCACTTTCATTTTCACTTTTACATTGATAGATTATTAGTTTCATTTTCATTTTGAAAGAATTTTATTTTTATTTGCATTTTTACTTTCACTTTGATAATTTTCTCCCCTTCAATTCTTATTTTTTTGTTCACTTTGATAGAGTTTTATTTTTATCTACTTTATTAAATCTTGTTTTCCTTTCATTGTCATTTTCACTTTTATAGATTTTATTATTATCATTTACACTTTAAGAAATCTTTACATTCACTTTGATGATTTTCTTTAGACTCATTTTTCAAAGATAAAAATAAAATTTCATTAAATGCGAATATTGATACATCTTTAATGCGAATGCAAAAATTGAATAGAAAATAAAATCTGTCAATGTGAAACTGAAAGTGAAAGAAAGAGAGATAATAAAAATCTGTCAAAGTGAAAGTGAAAATATAAATCCGCCTAAGTATAAGAGTAAAACTGAAAATAAAAGTAAAAATGGCGAATGTAAAAATGACAGTAAAAGTCTGTGAAAGTGAAAATGAAAATAAAAATAAAAATCTGTTAAAGTGAAAATGAAATTCTGTGAAAGTAAGAGTAAAAGTAAAAATAAAAAGGAAAATGATAATGTGTTAAAGAGAAAGTGAAAATTAAAGTGAGAATAAAAAGTTTGTGGAAGTTAAAATAAATGTAAAAATATAAATCTGTCGAAGTGGAAGTGAAAATACATCTATTGAATGTTAAAGAAAAACAAAAATTTTAAGTAAGAGATATAATAAAAATCTTTAAAAATGAAAGTGAAAAACTGGTAGATTCTGAGTATAAGAGAAAATAAAAACATGTCGCAGTGAATGTGATAATGAAAGTGAGAATGAAAGAAAAAAATTGAAAACGAATATGAAAGTAAAAATTAAGATACTTAATCGATCCCCAATTAAATGATTTAAATTATGTAGTCAGGGATTTTCAGGGTCGCCGATTACAAATGTAAAGCCAAATGTTAGCAATCAAACATGGCGCATTCAATATGTCGATGAAAAATTTGAAAATCAATCAAATTGCATAAAGTTACTGACTCATTATAGTCTAAATGTAGTGTTAGCTCCGCAGTATATATTTATAGTTTTTTTAATATTGTCTCTTGTTTTCTTAAAAATTCTTGAATACATAGATGGTCAATTATTTTATATTAATTTTAATATGTAAAAAATCATAATTCTTTTAAATTTAATAATAAAAAAGATAATATCTTTTCTGAATTTATGTGTTGGAAAATATTAAAATATTGAAAATTTGTTATTGATCATTTAATGCAAAAAATAGTGGTCTAAGTTTAGATTCTTCTAATGGATAAAGGTCATTGACCCTCATCGCTTGAATTAACATCAGTATGAATTCCCGCGAGATCTCAGTGCCTATCGGCATTGCCTCAGCAGAATAAATCTGCAACGCTATAAAACAGTCAACAAGCTGTCCCTGCGTCATGGATTTGTTATCTTTATTCACCAATTCATGTCGGCGAAGGAAAATATGAAAGAATATTTTCATCGAGACTCTCTAGCGCCGTGCGTTAATTGCCTTTTGAAATGAAAGCTTCGCGTAAACATTTTAAAATGTCACGATCTATGTTAATTCTCGTGTCCCACTAAAGTTGAAGGAATCTTGCAATTTAATGGTCACTGATATAATTTCAATGTGAATAATAGTTTCGAAGTCTTGTTTTGGAAAATGGAAAATATTAATTTATTGTGAACACCCCCCAAATCCGCTATACTGTATTCGACATTTTGAATTTTTAAAAGAGATATCAGATTCGTATATCAGCGACCCAATAAACTTCCGAATTACACAGACACACGAAACAATAAATGTGGTCTGCTTATTGAACCTGACCTATATGTCTTATAGTATCTTTGATCACTGAAAACAAATGTGAAGTCAGAATTGCTCCATTTCCCTCTGTTTTTTTAAATCGAAAAAACTACCCTTAAATGTAAAATTTCAAAATTAATAGTAAAAAATTTAACAGATTGTATTGCAAAACTAAACAATAAATGTATGTACTTCTCTTTCAACAACACAGAAACAATAATTAATTTATTGATAATTGTCTATATTTTTACTTAATTGTATTTATTATTAACATTTTTATATTTAATAATGTTTCACTTATCATTAAAAAAAGATTTTTTGATTTTTCTTAAAAAATATTGAAACTAATGAAAAATTTTGAAAATAGAAAAGGTGGTAATCTGGGTTACCACTATGCCGCAAAGGGTTAAACGAAAAAAGTAGCCTTAGTAATAAATATAAAAGTTTAAAGTAAAAAAAGTATTAACAGTTTTAGTTGCAAAAAAAATTATGAATTTCTGTTACAACACTCAAAAACCATATTCGAATTGCTCCATCGCCCATTATTTTTTATATTGAAAAAAAACTCCAAATCAGTGTTAGAATTAAAAGCGTCACCATTAGTTTTTGTTAAAATTTGAAAAAACCTATAAAGTGTCAAAATTCGGATTTTCAGACGAAAATTACTAAAAAGAAATTTTTTAACTTCATTTTGTTTTGAAAAAGGAAATCAAATACAAAAAAAAAGAAAACAAAATCCACTACTCCACTCGTTTAAAAATAAGATACAGAAATATATGGTTTTTAATGATTTTTTCAAAAAACTCATTAACAAATTTTTTCCCTTTAATATACATCTTCATCAAATTTAATAATACTTAATGACTAAAAAATCATCGAATATTGTTATTTAGGAATCAATAATCACTAAATAGTAAATTTAGTAAGTTTTTTTTCATTAATTTCATTAATGTTAGCTAGCTTCAACCTGCTAACGTATATGGTTCTGTTTTTAAAAATTACTTAATTTTCACTTTTTCTACTAAAATCTGGGTTCTTCTTTTTATGGGTAGTCTTTATTTAAAAAAATTGGAAGGTGATAAAGCAATATTCTTACATTCTTCTTAAGTTGCTGAAAGAGAAATACATAAAAATATTATTTTACTTTGAAAAACAATCTGCTATTTAATATTTTTAATTAAAAGTTTGGATGTGCACATTTAAGGGTAGTTTTTTCGATTAAAAAAACAGCGTTATGGAGCAATTCTGACTTCATATTCTTTTTCGGCGGTAAAAAATACTGTAAGACATACGAATCTGGTCCAATAAACAGACCATAATTTTTTTGTGTGACATATTGGAGCAGCCATTTTGAATTTCGAAAAACAGACATCAGATTCGTAATCAAAGACCCCAAAAACATTTAGATGATAAGTTGTAAAACATTATTTAAACATTTTTTATGTTTTTGTTAATAAAATTATGACACTAGTCCGTCCTTAGGAATTCGAAAATATTTTCCAGACAAAAGATTCTTTACGAAACTTATTATTTTACTTTCATTTTTTGTAGAAAAAAAAGTAAGATGAATTTTTTACAAAAAATACACTTCTATCTCGAAAATTCTCGAAAATTGATGAAATTCCAAATCCGAAGTTGGAAAACAATTACAAAGTATATAAATTCAAATTTTTGTTTAAAAAAACATTTTTGTTTAATTTTAAAAAAAGTTTTGTGAAAAAAATTAATCTAACATTCTTTTTTTCTGCAGAAAATAAAAGTAAAAGAATAAGTTTCGTGTGGAATTTTTTTCTGGAAAATATTTTTGAATTCTTAAGGACGGTCCAGTGTCATAATTCAAGCTAAAAGGTTAATATGAATCCAGCAATTAAATTAGATCCGGATTTATGTCTAAGTGGTCACATGAATGCAGTAATTTTTGCATAATCCAAATGTCACTGAAGCTTGACCGAGGATCTTGATTATGTGGAGAATCATATATATATATATATATATATATATATATATATATATATATATATATTTTGTGTATATATATATATATATATATATAATAGTGTGCGAGTGAGCACGGTCCTTGATCCTGGTGGATCGAGATCTTAGTCGACTAGGGAGGCATTTGCATTTTCACCGTGTGCATTCTAGACGCCGAGCTCTTGCATCTGGCACGTGGTTGCATAACACGCCAGGCATATGATGGATTATGCAACTCTAGTGTTGTATGTTCTGTACGCGATGTACCTACATGTGAATAACGCTAGTGTCACAGTCAATAACCATCGTTACTTCCATTTCCTGGCAAAAAAAAACCATTACGGAAAGTCTCTTTGGTTTGGGGCCAAGAAAAAAAATTACACGTCCCCTTGTTACAAACGTAGAAACAATTCATCGGTCCATAATAAATTCGTAATTTCTTACGTCCAACAACAGGTTCATTAATAATTTATGAGTTAAACATCTCTCTTGTTTTCTCTCCCAAGAGTACACGGCCAAGTACGCAGCAGTCGATTTTTCCTCTCGTATGTATTAGAAAATAGAGAATTTAATTTTCAACACGTGCTTTTAATGTTACTTTTGTTCTTTCACTTCTTTGTTGATTTTTACTACTTTTTCTTCTTAGAGTATATTTTCGTTTGACAGAGAGAGCGCAGTTTTACATTTATTATATATTTATTGCGCAGCTATCAAATAATTCTATATCTATTAATTGCGCAGCTTTCACATTTTCATTGATCTATTGCGCTGCTTTAATAAAGTTAGAGTTAGATCAACTTTAATAGAATTAGAGATCTATGGTTGCTCAAAGTTTGAGGAAATTGGTTTTAATTTTTTTTCCAGTTGCCAATTAATTTAAAAAAAGAATTTTCAATTTAGGGGTTGATTTTGAGGGTGGATTTTAACGGTTGCTTAGTGTTTGTAAAGAAGGTTTTATTTTTTTCAGTTGCTAGCAAATTTAAGTAAATAATTTTAAATTTAAGGGTTATTTTTAGAGGTAGGTAAATAGTTGTTTTTAGGGTTACTTAGTGTACGACAATGGTCCATATAAAATTTAAAATATTTTTCTGTAGATATTTCACTTTATAAAAAAAAATTATTTAAGGGAACGGCATTTTCTCGTTCAATTATCATTTTTTTCTCTAGAATTCTAATATTTTGTATTTTAAAGTTGTCGCACCTCTGTACAAGAACACACACCCTGCTTTATAGGTAAAACCATATTAATCGGCTAAGGGCTCATTTTAAAGAGCATGGAATAGGGACTACTCTCCCCTATTAATTATCTTTATAAAAGATTAGCAAAATATTCTTTTACAAAATCCAATTATTTTAATAAATAATTGATATTTATAAATATGAATAAATATTTTAGAAACAATAAAATTTAATTATTTTGAAAAAATGTAATAAATTTCATGAAAAAATTTCAATTAATTTCGTAAAAAAGTGTTCTTAATTCAATTATTTTTTATATTCTACTATTTTAATAAAATATCACAAAAGAATTCAATTATTAAAAATAAAAATTACAAATGATTAAAAATAGAATTTATGTAAATTTTTTCGAAAAAAATCAATTTTTTGAAACATTTTTATAAAACTCTTCCAAATAATAAGAGTCATTGCAGAAACTCAAATATTTTTAATACAATTTAAATCGAATGTTTTCTTAAAAATGTTATTAAAATTCGTCGAAAGAAATTGAATCATTTAGAAATTTGTTAATAAAATTGTGTGTAAGAATGTAATAAAAAAAATTCAATTATTTTATAAATTTTCTGTGATTGTATTTAAATAATTGAATTCTCGTAGAATTTTCTTTAAAAAATTGATTTCAGTTAAAGTTTTACGTTGTAATTGAATTTTGGAGAAATAACTAATAATTACAATGTTTAGAAATAGTAATTGAATTTTGTAAATGTTTGAAATTAAAATCTTCGAAAATTTTAATTTTTCATACTATTAATTAAAAATTTAATAGTAATAACTTTTTTTAAAAGCTCAACCAAAATATTATAAAATTATTTGATGTTTTTATTTTCTAATATCGACGGCTCCCGTTGATATGATCTTGTTTCAATTGTCAAAATAATAAAATCGTCTTTGAAGCTCAGTTCAATATGATCTCTATTCAATTGTTAATTTAATATAATCTCGCAAAAGTTTCCGTGTAATAAAATCTTAATTCAGAGTAATTTTAAATTCACTTAAAAAATAAAATATTAATTCGTTTTTATTATTATTTAATGTTTCGTAATGATTAAATAATGATTAATGAAATAAAATATAGAAAAATAAATATAATTTATTTTAACTATTGAAAATATCAGAAAAATAATAAATTATTAATAAAAAAAGAATTAATTCGTTTGTAATATTATTTCATACTTTTTAATAATTTATTTAAGGGTATGTCCAAGTTGTGAAATGTAAACAAACCAACATGTAAACAAACAAAGCACTAAAATCACATTTTTCAAAGAGCCTTTTCTCTCACAAAAATTAACATTGGACAGCTTTTTTCACAAAAATGATAAATTAGTGTGTCAAAGTTTCCAAAAAAATCATTTTTGAGTGTGATCAATAAAAAGCAATTAGTAAAACAACTAATTCAAATGACCTGTAAAATAGCATTTTTGACGCGTCGCGAAAAATAAACAGTTTGAGTATATCAACCGCACTGACGATGAAGAAGTCTCATATCAGCGATTGGACCTTCAACATGTGGAAGGGGAAATTTTTCCCTTTCCTCCATGAAATTACCAGGAGAAAGGGTAAAAACTTCTTCATCGTCCGTGCGGTTGATATACTCAAACACTTTAATTTTTCGCGAAGTCAGACGATTGCTCTTCGCGCACGCGCAGATCGTGCCAAGGACGCATTGAAAACACTATGCAAAAACACACATTTTGTTTTACTCTGAAACTCACTTATTTTCACATACTTTCAGGTATACTAGGTATAGATACCAAATTCAACACTTCAATTTACCATTTTCATAAAAAAAATGTAAATTTCTATTCATTTACGAAAATGTGATGGTCGAAAAAAAGCAACAGTAGAAGACCGAATATTGAGGATTTTTTCGACCATCACATTTTCGTAAATGAATAGAAATTTACAGTTTTTTTATGAAAATGGTAAATTGAAGTGTTGAATTTGGTATCTATACCTAGTATACCTGAAAGTATGTGAAAATAAGTGAGTTTCAGAGTAAAACAAAATGTGTGTTTTTGTATAGTGTTTTCAATGCGTCCTTGGCACGGTCTGCGCGTGCGCGTAGAGCAATCGTCTGACTTCGCGAAAAATTAAAGTGTTTGACTATATCAACCGCACGGACGATGAAGAAGTTTTTACCCTTTCTCCTTGTAATTTCAAGGAGGAAAGGGAAAAATTTCCCTTTCCACATGTTGAAGGTCCAATCGCTGATATGAGACTTCTTCATCGTCAGTGCGGTTGATATACTCAAACAGTTTATTTCTCGCGACCCGTCAAAAATGCTATTTTACAGGTCATTTGAACTAGTTGTTTTACTAATTGCTATTTATTGCTCACACTCAAAAATGATTTTTTTGAAAACTTTGACACTCTAATTCATCATTTTTGTAAAAATAAGTTTTCTAATGGTAATTTTTGTGAGAAAAAAGGCTCTTTGAAAAATGTGATTTTAGTGCTTGGTTTGTTTACATTTTTGTTTGTTTATATTTCACAACTTGGACATGCCCTTAATAATTCTTTAAATGAAAAAATGAATAATAAAATTATACAAATCCAAATAATAGTAAAAATACCAAACTAACTAATTTTAATTAATATTTAATAAAATTCATTATTCATTAAAAAGTATGAAATAAAATTGCATAAGTAATAAAATTAATTAAGTAAACCAAATTAACAAAGTATAATAAAATGAGTATTATCTATAATATTTAAAAAATATATTAAGAATTAGGTAATTAGTTAATTTTAAGAATTAATTACGAATTTTGATAAAATTATTAGAATTCAGATAAAAAAATTTTAAAATAATTTTTGTACTAATAAGTTATATAAAATTAAGTAGAATAGTTTATAATGCATTTCAGACAATCCACTACGACTGGAATGGATAATTATACTTAAAAAAGAATTTTAATTGAGAAATGTAGTGTAATATAATTTTTAATATATTTTTTAAATATTATAGATAATACTCATTTTATTATACTTTGTTAATTTGTTTTACTTAATTAATTTTATTACTTATGCAATTTTATTCCATATTTTCTAATGAATAATGAATTTTATAAATTAAAATTAGTTAGTTTAATATTTTTATTATTATTTAGATTTGTATAATTTTATTATTTATTTTTTCATTTTATGAATTATTAAATAAACTATTGAAAAGTATAAAATAACATTACAAACAATTTAATATTTTATAGTTAATAATTTAATATTTTTCTGACATTTTTAATTGTTTTAATAATTTTAAGTTATTTTTATATATTTTATTTTATTAATCATTATTTAATTATTATAAAACATTTAATAATAATAAAAACGAATTAATATTTTATTTTTTAAGTGAATTTAAAATTACTCTGAATTAAGACTTTATTACATTAAATTATATTTTTAATAGTTTTAATAATTTTATTTTTCTATATTTTATTTTATTAATCATTATTTAATCATTACGAAACATTAAATAATAATAAAAACGAATTAATATTTTATTTTTTAAGTGTGAATTTAAAATTATTCTGAATTAAGATTTTATTACACGGAAACTTTTGCGAGATTATATTAAATTGACAATTGAATAGAGATCATATTGAACTGAGCTCCAAAGAAGATTTTATTATTTTGACAATTGAAACAAGATCATATCAACGGGAGCCGTCGATATGTATTTAATTCATAAGATCTTCCGAATAATCGAAATTGCGTAAAATTGAATTGTATACAAACGAATTTTAAAATTCTGAAAAGAATTTTATAATAAAAAATGATTGAAAATAATTGATTTAAAGAAGAATTTTATTTGAACCTTTTTGAAAATAATAATTGAATTGAAGTAATGAAAATAATTTTGAAAAAGTTAGAATATCAATATTCACTAAAAATGTTCAATAGATCATTGATTTTTTTTTGCTTTTCTGTTACTGTACAGTAACCCTCTGATTTGTAGCAACATTTTTTAAAGAATGTAGAATGCAGCTATGTATCTTAAGCTGCGCAATAGATCTAAAAATATTCTCGCAAATTGCGCAAGGAGTGAAATTAGAATATGCAATTTATCATGGACAAGTGACCATAGCTGCACAATGAATCACTGTTTCAAATGCGCAGTAGATCCTGTAGTTTTCAATACATGCGCAGTAGATCCTAAAGTTTCCAATACCTGCGCAGTGATTCTAAAGCTTTTGATATCTGCGCAGTAGATCCTAATGTTTTTAACAGCTGCATAGTAAATCTCAGAGGAATCTTGATATATTTTTATACGATTTTATTTTCTTTATAAGACATAAAATTTTTAATGGACCTGAGAACTATTTAAAATGTCAAAAGTTCATCGTTGGCAATTAAGAAAATTGTAGCTAGCTGGAAGATAAAAGTCTCTTGTTGGATGATTGTTCTGTGAGCATGATCATCGAGTGAAATAGAGCGCTACCGCACAATGTAATACGCCACTGACCCTGATAGAAGAATTCGAGGTCCACGAAGACGGAAGTCGGGTGCGCGCGACCAAGATCGGGATAATGTTTATCGTCGTGTATAGGGACGCGTGTACACGAGTGTTATCGCGGCAGGATCTTCTTGGTGCATTACGTACGTGCAATGCACCTCGGATAAAGCGTTACGTCAGAATGCATTCAGGAAGAGTTCGCCAAGTGTTGCGCAACCGAGCGTTGCAGAACGCTTCATGCGTTACGAGCTGGGAAACGCGCGTGAGCTGTACGAAAGGGGATAAATATAAAATAAATGCGTGTGTCTGCGCGCGGCGTGAACCAAACTATTGCGGCACATATATATATATATATATATATGCATGTACGCACGCACCGTTCACCGTTAACCCCCGATGTGTGCGCAAGCATGCCGAGGGTATTATGTTTACCAACAAACCTGGGTCAAGTGCGACGACACGTGCTATGATTGAGTAACGTGAGAATTTATTATTTTTACCCCAAAAAATTTCTCGCCTCCGAGGTATAAATGAAGAAAGCGCTTCTTTGACGATTCATATATACACAAGCGCGAACAGACCACGTCATTTTGTATAAACTATTGCCGTATAATAATTATCGTTCGTTTGAATTTATTCGAAAATATCTTGCGTATATTTCCAATCTTATAACAAGAGAGAAAGAGAGGAAGGGAGGGAGAAAGAGAACTGTTCGTGGGAAATGCTATGAATCAATGCTGCGAAAGATGCACTCTCAGATATAGTATAACGTCAGGTAATATACACTAGACTATTTCTTTAGCTTAATTACTGTTTCAAGAATTTAAAAAGAAAAGTCTTCTGGTATTCGCCACGTGTTGCCGCTTCAAGTGAATCTATTTTCGCAACTTAAGATCATTAAACATTTCTTATATAGATTCTAAACCTATAACATAATCTATAACATCTTCTTTAAAAATAAATAGGCAGGAACTACTGCGCAGCCTAAAAAGTAAAAGAAGATCTACTGCGCATCTTAAACAATAATGTTCAATTTATATATATCTATATATTTTAAAACTTATATGTTGTACATTCGTTCTTCATTGGTTCTAACTTCTAAATGATTATTATTATTATTATTATAACTAATCTCTGGAATTAATACGAGATCTATTGCGCAGAATTGCAATAAAGATTATTTTAATAAACAAGGATCTATTGCAAAAGCATGGAACTGAGTATTTGTGTAAACGTATATAATTACAAATAACTATGATCTACTGGTGAATTTAAGAAACAATGTAGATCTACTGCGCATCAATGTGACATTTTGGAAATAAAGAAAAATAAATAATTAATAGTGCAACATTGGCAGTGATAAAGTTGTATTTTGCAGAATTAGAACAATTGAAAATCATTTGAGTCAAAAAGAACCTTTTTACACTGGATTGGTTTAAATAATAATCAATTTCAACCCATAATTTAGGGCAACAAAGATCTATAATAAGATAATAAGCGATCTAAAATTGAAATCAAGAAAAAATGGAAATTTTAAAAGCAGTGAAGATCTCTTGTCCATTTCTAGGAATAAAAGAAAAAATCTAAAATACGAAAAATAAAGGATCTATTGCGCATCTTCAATACTAAAAAATCT
Source organism: Leptopilina drosophilae (assembly GCA_032873175.1). NCBI lineage: Eukaryota > Metazoa > Arthropoda > Insecta > Hymenoptera > Figitidae > Leptopilina > Leptopilina drosophilae. The sequence goes on from CM065486.1 coordinate 12,580,350, forward strand.
ACTCCACATGTAACAAAATTTTTTTTAACTTTAAAATCAATAAAGATCATCTGCGCATCTCTGGTGATAATATATGATTTATTGCGCAGACTTAAAAAATAAAACAACTATTGCGCAGCATTGGACATAATAAAAGTCTACAGTGACTATGGAACCAGAATGGATCTACTGTGCACATATTACTTTTTTACATCATTGCTATCTTAGAATACCATTGCGCTAATTTGCCATCAAAATCTTTTAAATAAATAAGAATTTATTGGGCAAGCTTGGAATTTATGGATATTTACTGCAAAATATTAGTGTAAACATTTATGATTAGAAATTATCCAAATCTGTCTGCGTGGATTTTAGAAGCGCACATTTAAAATAATGGAGATCTATTGCGCAACTTTGAAACTAATAAACATGTCTTGCAGAATTAAAGCACAATAAATAATTCTATTGAACAGTAATTTTTGGCGATAGATTGGTTTAAATAAACTATTCCAGTGTAATAGAAAAAATTATGTATTGTTTATAAATGAAATAAAAAGACAAGGCATGAATTTTAAAATCAATGAATATCTTTTACGCATCTCTAGTAATAGTAGACGACATATTGCGCCGACTTGGAAAAGTGAAGCATCTATTGGGCAGCTTTAGATATAATAAAAACGCTTGAAGATTATTCGGCAACATTGGAGAATGAATGAATAATAAAATCAATAGATATGTATTGAGCGTGTCTGGGAATAATAAAAGACATCATGTGCAGGCTGAGAAAAGTAAAAGATCTACTGCGCAGCTTTCGGTTAATAAAATCACTTGCAGAGCATTTGAGAATTTTATTATAAAATCAATAAAGATCTATTGCGCACCTCTAGGACTAATAGAAGACATAATGCACCGACTTGAAAGAAAAGGTTTAATTGCGCAGCTTTCAAAGTAATAAAAAATTGTAGACTATGGAACCAATGAGGATCTACTGCGCATATGATTAAAGGATCTATGGCGCAGCTTTCAATGTAATAATGTCACTTAGATATCTATTGGAGAGCATTTGAAAATGCAAAAAATTAAATTATTATTATAATAATTATTATTATTATTTTTTTTTTAATTTCTATTGCGTACCTATGAGAATAATAGAAGACACATTAAGCATATCTATTGCGAAGCTTTCAAAGTAATGAAAAATTATAAACTATGTTATCAATGAGGAACTACTGCTCATATTTATTACTACATTTAAAGTCATTGCAGTTATTTGGAAATTTATTAGATAGGATTTGAGAATAAATGTATTATAAAATACAAAATAAAAGATCTATTGCGCAGTTTTCGAAGTAATAAAAAATTATGGACTATGAAATTAATCTGGATTTACTGCACATATATGTATATCACTACATTCAACTACATTGCAATCATTGGCATATCTATTGACCAGCATATTGGGGAAAGAATGAATGGTAATTGTTTACTTATTTACTTATTTTTTTTGTTTACTTAATTATATAATCAATGAAGATCTATTGCGCATCTCTAGGAATAGTGCAATTGTGCAGCTTTTGACGTTATAATCGTAACCTATTAAGATTTATTGTGCAGCGTTTGCAAAATAGAAGTTTAGCTACAATCAATAAAATTAAGAACTATCAAGTATTTTTTAAATTTTAGGAAAAACTTAAGACTTTTTTCAAAAATTTATATTCATAAAGCTAGTTTTTTCTTTTTTAAATTCTTACTTGTTTGAAAAGATAGCAAACTATGAAAGTGGTCAAATTCATGTCTATACCGTAACAAATAACCGTTTTGTATTACTAGGTCTGAATAAAATTTACAATGTGGTAAGAAACTATCTAATCCTTTTTTTTTGAAAAAACAGTTATATCACATTGTAATTCAACTTCTAATATACAATGTTGAATAATAATTTGCTGATGTAAGTGAGAGGGCACGTAATTGTCATTACAATATCTTTTATGTTCATAATATGTTTGCATGACAATATTTACATTCTTAGCATTGTTAACTAAATATCGCACTCATGACAATAGAATACCTCCTCATCCTCTATCTTTCTTCTACTTTTTTTCTCTCACGCCGCAGTGTGTTTCCATCAATACAAAACGTTTTATTATTTAATAATCATCATTTTCAACACTGAGCATCAAGAAGCATCAAACAATGGCTAAATTTTTGGGCAGTTTTTTTATCCATTATATGCTAAGTATGAAAGCAAGGTTCGCTTAACCGGAAATGTATAACGTTCAATCTATTCATAGTTACGTCATTTAACATGGATATACCTGAATCTTATCTAACAGGATCTAATTGAATTCAGAGAATCTTTACAATACAGAATGAATACAACTTTATCTGACGAGTCATAGTCAATCTTGTGAGATCTGGATTAATGTGTAAAAATTATACACTTTTTTTAAAGAATGAAGTTTAGAAAGTCGTAGTTTCTGCATCTAGTAACAAAAACAATTTTTTTCAAGAATAATTTACTGTTCAAGAAATATAAATTCTAAAGTATTGGTTAGTAGAAACATTTCCGCTCTGATAACCAATTGCGCATCGCTTTAATGTCACACATGCTCAGAAGATCTACTGCGCACATTTAGCTTTAAAAACATGCGCAGTAGATCTAAATGCCTTTTTTCTGCGCAGTAGAACCTAATTGGTTTCTATGTTTAAAAAATCATAAAATAGCAGTTTTAAATCATCTCACAGTGAATTCAAATTAATTAAATCTTCATTTTTGCAATTTTCTGTGCCCACGGGTAGTAAAATGACAAAAAGTAGTTTCTTTTCATGCAAAGATATTCGTCACACTTGTCGATCGTTGAAATTGCAACCTTATAGTTTCTCTCTGCTGGAAAACGAAGCGAGAATAAGAGGCTTGAAATAAAGCCCTGAAAGATTATTATTAGGGTGGAATCGATTTTTTGAAAAATTGAGTTTGAAAAGTGATGTTGCGCATGCGGGTTTTGCATACCGATATTATAAGGGGCACGCATGTGGGCGTTATCGATCGAGCCCTCAGGTACTTTCTTGACTCAGGTTACTTTTTCCATCTCGGCCATTACTCGATGCACATATATATTCCTCGACATATTTAGACTGTCGTTGATAAACGATACAGTTATTTTAATGTCACACCTCTTAAAGATGACTACAATGAAATAAATCGAGTTTTCCTTTTTTACAGTTAAATCATTATGGGGAAAAAATTAACTTCATAAGAATTAAAAAGAAGAATTTAACGTAAAAAATATATTACAGGTGACATCAATCTCTGTTTGTGAAAGATGATGGCGTCTACTAGAGAAGTCATAAGTGTGCGAACTCTTACATAATTATAATAGAGAGGTGTGGAATGTTTAAGAATAGATCGTTGGAGATTATTCATTCTCATAATACTTCCTTTTAACTTTTATAAATCGTATCGATTAAAGCTTGATGTCTTCATTAAGTTAAAGCATTTAATTATCTAGAGTCATTTTCTATTAATTTTTTCCTTCTTTCTTTAACATATCTGAAGAAACCTTTAATTCTGTCTCGATTTTAGATGTTTCCTATCAAAACGATATATCGAATTTTAATAAAAAAAAAAATAATAATGACATTTACTGTAGTAAAATATTTAATGAGATAACAGTCATCTTTGGTTACGCTTATTTTCTTTAACATTAACATATCTGAGTTAGCATTCTCTCTCTCGCTTTCAATATGAAACTAACCGCAGTACGTAACAGCGAAGAGCGATTAGTTTACTTAGCACTTGTAGTCTCCTGGTAGTCGTTACGATCCACGCGTGCTGTAAGAAAACTGCTCAATGCAATCTAATCGCACTTGAGGTTAACTCACCAAGTGCTCAGTACATATAAATCCCAGGGTACGTAAATGGTTTATGCGGGCGAAGATGTTTTCAAGTGAACTTCAATATAGCACACAGTTCACTAAAGACAACATCAAAGCCGCGCGTCCTTATAATGATTTTTCAAAATGACGAACAAAGTAATGTTAAACTTAGAAAAGTTACAAAAATGTGGAGAATTGTTATTTTTGCTGCTGGCAATTTTCATTGAAATTATTTTAACGAAAGACTTATTTTTTGTGTTTAAGGATGATACATAAAAATTAAAATCTTCTGGTGAACAATGATTTCATGTTAAAAATTAATTTTTAGTTAATATTTCACAGATGACAAAAAAACCGTAGTTATTTCTAAAACTGCGCACTAGATCACCATTTATGACAATTCTGCGCAATAGATCACTGTATACTTTACATTTGAATAAAAGATCGGTGGTAAATGTAAAAAGTTTTAAGGAACCCTTGCTGATTTAAAAAGATCATGACTAATTGCGCAGTAGATCCTCTGTACTGTTAAACCGCAGTCTTTTTAAAAACTGCGCAATAGATCATCATCGTTCTTTTCTAATTGAGCAGTAGTCCAGTTTTAACTATAAAGCTTATTAAGAATGCATTATTAATTTAAAATATATCAAACAGATTATCTTTAACGATAAAACTGCGCAGTAGATCACTGTGTACTTTAACATCTCCGTCGTCTCTAGAAATGTGCAATAGATCAACACTAAATTTGAAACTGCGCAGTAGATCACCATAAACGATTAATCTGAGTAATGGACTGCTGTGTACTTCAAAACTGTCGACATCCTTAAACCTGAGCAATGGATCATCCTTTAACTATAAAATTTCAGAGTAGATAAGAATTTATGATTAAACTGATTAATAGACGGTTGTGTACTTTAAAACCGCTCAATAGATTACAATTGACACTAAAACTGCGCAGTAGATCACTCTCAATTTTAAAACTACGTTTAAAAGATTGTACTATTTTCGAAAAAAGTGAGCTATGAAGTGGAGTATACTTTAAATTAATTTATCGGTAGTTGATAACTTTAAAATTCGGTAAAAACTCGTTATTAAATACAATGCTGCGTAATAGATCACTAAACCACCATTAATGTTAAAACTGCGCAATAAATTACCATTAACCCTAGAAGCAGTGTTAGTCAGTGTTAGTTTTAAAATTACTCAACAAATTACTTAATAATAATGTGTTAAGCTAAATTGTCATTAGCAACAATGCTGCGCAATAGATCTCTGTTAATTTTAAAATCACTCATTATAGATCGCTTTTAATTTTACAGTTCAACTGTAATGCAGTAAATTATTCTTAATAATATCTAATTTCGTAAGAGATCAAATTCACTCTTAAGCTGCGCAGTAAATCATAGTTAACTTTGAAGTTGCACACATGACGATTTTTAATCCTAAAGCTGCGCAGTAGATCATTGTTTTAAATCATATTGCTTTATTGAAATAAATTTTAAACATCTGTTACTTTTGAACTATTCCTTCACTTTTGTCTACTATCACGTACATTTAACCTAATTTATTCTCATTCAAAAGAAGTATAATTTTTTAGATGTTTATCACTCTAATCATTGTGTGCCTTTAAACATATTAAGGTTTGTAAATTGAATTTATAAACGCGGGAACTGGGTTTTAGGTCAAACTGTAGATAATAATTATTCGCATTAAAATATACTTTTCAAATTCGTAGCGAATTAAATGTCAGAAAAAAGATAAAAAATGTGAGATTTTATTGTATATAATGTAATGTAAATGGTAAAAATGTTGTCCTCATTGATCTACTAATAAAGTAAGATAATATCGGTTGACAATTAAACATTCGCAAATATGTTTGATGTATAAGTGACAAAAGTCACGTAAACTATTCATTTAAATATAATCAAGAATAATAATTTAGTATTGATAAAGGAAAGTAGACAAATTGTCACATTATTTAATATTTACTTTTAATGTCATTGGAATTCTCGTATTGACATATTTCTGGAATATTTTTCGAAAAGGTGTCATGAATATACAGAAATTAAGGAATAAGTTCTTTTGAGAGGAAAATTTCTCTTACAAAAATCCTCTTGAATCAAGAATATTACTTTTAATCGATGAGTATTTTCCTCTTATTTTAAGAGGAACATTCTTTAGTAGAGAATAATCCTCTTAAAATAAGAGGATTATTTTTTAGCCATATTCTAGAGGAAAATATGTATTGAAATTAGAGGAATCAGCTTAAAACAATAAGAATATTTTTTTTTGTAATATTTAAATGAAAAAGAAAATTTGTACCTACACGTTTAAAGGATAAATACTAAAATTTGTTTTTTCCTTTTCAAAAATATTTTTAAATACATTTAGATCTGGGGTGCGATTTTGTAATGTCACATTGACTTTGACATTGATTATTTGACATTATCTTTGGTTTCGATTTTAACTTTGACTTACAATTTTATGAAAGAATTAACGATACGGAATTTTAGACGTTTACTCGTACTTCTTACTCGTACAGTAGTTTCATAAAATTTTAAGTCAAAATCAAAGTCAAAGTCAAAGTTAATGTCAAATAATCAATGTCAAAGTCAATGTGAAAGTCGATATCAGATTCAAAGTCAAAGTGAAATTACAAAATCGCACCCCTGGACCTGTTTGGAGTAAGGATTATTTGGCGTGCTTAAGTTTATTCGAAAGTTTCAAATTCAATAAATTTTTTCTCCACTCTGGATTGCAAATTTTTTTAAAAAATTAAAGCTTAATTGTTTCAGTAAGTTTTCCATGCAATGAGGTTTTAAAAAAGTGCAAAAATGTTTTAGTTGAACAAGAATGAGTGAAAAGTGCCTAAGTAACCCCAGTTTCCCCTATACGCAATAGATAGTTACAGACACTAAAGTTTCTCTGTAAGACAGCTATTAAATTGAAAGATGTAAACAAACAATTTTAGATTCCCCAGCAAATTTTCTCTTTATTTTTTAATCACTATATTTTATTTAAAAAAAATTTCTTCTATGCAAAAATCTCTATTACTTTCGTTAATAGGTTAATTTCCTCGTGAAAAAATGATTGAAAGAATGACTTGTAGCACGAAGCGTGACCCTTTGCGTGATGGGATAATGAGTGTTTCCAACTGAACGAACTTTTCGTGATGATGTTCGTGAGAAGTCTGATACTGACACAGTGGCTAGGCAAGCGTCGAAATAAAAGAAAGAAAAATAGAAATGAAAGAAAAAACAATCATTATATGGATATAGCACATAAAATAGCATTCCCGCTAATGTCTCATGAAATAAGCACGTTCGTGACCTAGTGTCAAGGTCACTTACTAACGTGCGTGCACTTCTTTTATATATGTGTATGCACTCGGTATCTAGAAGTTCAAAGCACCTGTTTTGCCAGCAGTTCTTCTAAGAAGTCACTTAGCAATAAGACTCGATTGTATTTGCCCTCATTGTACACAACATTCTTTGCGCTCCAACTCGCAGAGTACAATTATGGGGTTTTCTATTCGTCGCCCTCGACTTAGGTCAAAGGAAGAGTGCACTTAACCTTTTAAAGTTAAAGTCAGTTTTAGCGCGTGTCCCTGATTACGGTTTTACTCTATCGACGTTCCCCTTGTGTGCCCCGATTGGCTTACGGTCGCGTTCCACTACGAGGGAATGTTTCTACCTGTCCAGGAAGTGCTTGTTTGTATGCTTTCTAGTCGTGAAAGCAAACCCTTATTATTAGCCTTGTCCTTGTCTTTATTTCTCACTCGTTCACAAGAAACAACGTGTTCTTATCCAAGTCCTGTTATATTTCTTTTCAAGGTCCCTTTCCTCCACTACTTTCTGTATTATACAATGGAATTTTATTGTGTTGATCTCGATTTGCGAAATTCTCCCTATGAATAACTTGTTTCTATTTTATTGTCCTACCCCTCTTAGGGTTGTCTGTTTTCACTATTCATTCACTCACTCTTTTGTAAACAGAGAAATTATATTGGTATTCATAGTTCATGATTTATTCATAGTTCTAAATGATCATCTACTACCTCCGATTTCGGAAGGGGTAATTCAATTGTTTGATGAAAATCAGTAATTGACATAAGAGATTAAATGACATGGTTTTATCTTCTTGGTGTTCGGTGAACCTTAAAGTATAATAAATTAACTAAAACATATAGTAGGTTCATGAAGTTTTGAGTATGTAGTCTGTCTGGATTTACAATTATTTAAGATCTATTGTTTACTTTAATATTTTTTGAAAACCATTCCGCAACTATAGAAGGATTAATTATGCATGCTTAGAAGAATAGCAAATATATTGCTTAGATGCATATAGGATCTATTGTGTATGCTTCGATTCATATAGGATCCTTTGCGCATGCCAGGGCCGGCGGAACCTATATATAGACTATGGAGCACTCCATACTCTGCCGTGGATAGAGTATGGAATTCCATAGACTAAAATCATGACACATTGTATTAATAAATATATTTTTCCAAGAAAAATTATTGAAAATAAGTTGTAGGATTCACAAATATTATATATCAAATATTCCTGTTGAGTTTGTGTTTTGATAAAAATCGAAGTTTTTTTACGCTTGCGCAATTGATGCATCACCACAGGGTGGGGCATGCCATGCAGCAACAGGCAGGCAGATTATGACAGCACCTTTACACTTTATGTTTTGATTTGCCTAGCCTTTTCTATACTTTTGTATCTCTATGACTGTCACAACAAAATTTTCATTTTTCATGTGTTTACATGTTGACAAATGTGTACGACTTTAAGTAATGTGATAAATGAGATTATAAACACAGTTTGATAGAATGAACCGATTTATTACAAGAGGATCTAAAAGTAAGTTGTCAACATTAACAAAAATAAAATGCTTTAACATGGTGCCTGTGCGTGTTTTGAAATTTTGCACCGTGTATAAAAATAAATAGTTTGTAATTAAAAGATTTAATAGATATTATCAGTAAGAAAAGATTCAAATAATAAAAAAATGTGCTTGAATAGAATCAAATGATTTATCGATCTGAGATCACACTATTTTTTTGAGTGCATCCTAACCTATATGCAGTATTTTTCATAATATTATGTTTAGGTTTGTTAGAGCCCAAAGAACAACTGATTCCTGAAATGCCTCCTGCCAAAAATAATAATAGTAATAGCGAAAAAAATAGGAATCAAGAAGGTAAATTTATTTTTTAATAATAATTATCAAAATAATTTCATGATTTTATTTGATTAATGTTTATTTTTTGATCCAGAGTGTACAATTCCTAAATCTTTCGAAAAATGGAAGCTTTATTTTCCTTGGTTAATGTTGAGCACTAGTGGTAGTGGAAAAGCGATATGTACATGTTGTTCTGATGCTGTAAATAAAGAGTTGCTTATGCCCGGATTATTAAAAAATAAACAGTGTTTAAAATCTCGACAAGCATTCATTGACAAAGGATTTGATACTTGGAAAAATGCGATCAAAGGATTTAAGGCTATGTCCAAGATGCAAAATGTAAACAAAGCAAAATGTAAACAAACCAAGCACTAAAATCAGCTTTTTCATACATCTTTTTCTCTCACAAAAATTACCATTAGAAAACTTATTTTTACAAAAATGATAAATTAGAGTGTCAAAGTTTCCAAAAAAATCATTGTTGAGTGTGATCAATAAATAGCAATTAGTAAAACAAATAATTCAAATGACCTGTAAAATAGCATTTTTGACGCGTCGCGAGAAATAAACTGTTTGAGTATATCAACCGCACTGACGATGAAGACCTCTCATATCAGCGATTGGATCTTCAACATGTGGAAAGGGAAATTTTTCCCTTTCCTCCATGAAATTACAAGGAGAAAGGGTAAAAACTTCTTCATCGTCCGTGCGGTTGATATAGTCAAACACTTTATTTTTCGCGACCTGAGACTTTGTTGCTTTCTGCGCAAGCGCAGAGCGTACTCAGAATGCATTGACAGCACCATGTGGAAGTGCACATTTTCTTTTGAATGAAACTTAGTTGTTTTCTCATTTTTTTCAGCTATGCAAGGTGTAGTTACCAAATAGAATACGTCAGTTCACCATTTTCATAAAGAAATTGTAATTTTATATTCATTTGTAAAAATAGGAACCGCGAAAAAAGTTCACAATTCGGTCTTCTGTTACTGCTTTTTTTCGCGGTTCCCATTTTTACAAATGAATATAAAATTACAATTTCTTTTTGGAAATGGTAAATTCAAGTATTGAATTTGGTTACTACACCCAGCATAGCTGACAGCATGTGAAAATAACTGCGTTTCAGAGTAAAACAAAATGTGTCTTTCTGCATAGTGTTGAAATTACAAGGGAGAGGGTAAAAACTTCTTCATCGTCCGTGCGGTTGATATAGTCAAACAGTTTATTTTTCGCGACGCGTCAAAAATGCTCTTTTCCAGGTCATTTTAATTAGTTATTTTATTAATTGCTTTTTATTGATCACACTCAAAAATGATTTTTTTGAAAACTTTGACACTCTCATTAATCATTTTTCTAAAAAAAAGTTTTCTAATCGTAATTTTTGTGAGAGAAAAAGATGTATAAAAAAGCTGATTTTAGTGCTTGGTTTGCTTAAATTTTGCTTTGTTTACATTTTGCAACTTGGACATAACCTTAAGAAGCACGAAAAAGGTGAATTGCATCGCGCATCAATGAGTGCATTACTAAATATAAAAAAAATAAAACTGTTATGCATTATTTGTCGGAAGCGAAAATAAAAGAAATGAAGGATGCGCGGACAGCTTTAGAAACAATATTCAGCACTGTAATCTTGATTGCTAAGCAGGGCCTAGCGTTCCGAGGGAATAGTTACGACGGTGAAGAAATATCGAATTTAACAGAATTTCTCAAAATGCGTTCTCAAGATGTACCGGAATTACATTATTGGCTTAATAATAAAGAAACATGCAAAAAGTAGCTTAGTCATGACATAATTAATAAAATTTTGGACATCGCTGCAAATGAAGTAGTTCGGATTAATTTAAGGGCATGTCCAAGTTGTGAAATGTAAACAAACAAAAATGTAAACAAACCAAGCACTAAAATCACATTTCGGAAACAGCCTTTTCTCCCATAAAAATTAACATTGGACAGCTTTTTTCATAAAAATGATAAATTAGTGTGTCAAAGTTTCCAATGAAATCAAATTTCACCATAAGCAATTAACAGTAATTACTAAAATAACTAATTCAAATGACCTGTGAAATAGCATTTATGACGCGTCGCGAAAAATAAACTGCTTGAGTATATCAACCGCACCGACGATGAAGAAGTCTCATATCAGCAATTGGACCTTCAACATGTGGAAAGGGAAATTTTTCCCTTTCCTCCATGAAATTACAAGGAGAAAGGGTAGAAACTTCTTCATCGTCCTTGCGGTTGATATAGTCAAACAGTTTATTTTTCGCGATGTGCAAAAAATGCTATTTTCAGGTCATTTTAATTCGTTGCTTTAGTAATTGCTTTTTATTCCTCCTGGTCAAAAATTATTTCATTGGAAACTTTGACACTCTAATGAATCATTTCCTTTATGAAAATGAAAAAATGTTAATTTTTGTGAGAGAAAAGGCTGCACGAAAAATGTGATTTTAATGCATTCTTAGTATGCGCTTGCGCAGAAAGCAACAAAGTCTCAGGTCGCGAAAAATAAAGTGTTTGAGTATATCAACCGCAAGGACGATGAAGAAGTTTTTACCCTTTCTCCTTGTAATTTCATGGAGGAAAGGGAAAAATTTCCCTTTCCACATGTTGAAGGTCCAATCGCTGATATGAGACTTCTTCATCGTCGGTGCGGTTGTTATACTCAAACAGTTTATTTTTCGCGATGCGTCAAAAATGCTATTTTACAGGTCATTTTAATTAGTTATTTTACTAATTGCTATTTATTGATCACACTCAAAAATTATTTCATTGGAAATTTTGACACACTAATTTATCATTTTTATGAAAAAAAGCTGTCCAATGTTAATTTTTGTGGGAGAAAAGGCTGTTTCCGAAATGTGATTTCAGTGCTTCGTTTGTTTACATTTTGCTTTGTTTACATTTCACAACTTGGACTTACCCTTAAGAGAAATCAAATCGTCGATTTGGTATGGAATAACAATGGATTGTTCAACTGATATTTCAAAAAAAGGAACAAGAATCAATTTTCTTCAGAATAGTAAATGAGAATTTGACTGTGGGAGAAATGTTCATGGGTTTTTATGAAACAAAAACACAAAAGCTGAAACTTTATTTGATATTGTGAGAGACATACTCGTTTGATTTGATCTAAAAATTAATTGCTTATGAGGACAGTGCTATGATGGAGCTTCAAATGTAAGCGGCAAGCTGACAGGATTAATAGCGCGAATTCTAGAAGTAGAACCCCGTGCACTGCACACGCATTGCAATGCTCATAAAGTGAACCTTTCAGTTCAGAATTCCCTAGAAAGCATTTCTTGCACGCGAAACTTTATTGGAATTACCAAAGATTTAATAAATTTTATTCATGATTCTCTAAAACGATTGGCTTGGTTTAAAGATCTTCAGACGGGCGATAAGACCCCACAATTGTTGCAGTTTTGTGCAACACGGTATTTATTTGTTAAAACATCTATATTTTAGTTTTTTCTTCATCAGTAACGTCAACTATTTTACTTTGAATTCAATTTTATAAAATTTTAATTTACATTTCAGATGATGCGTAAGAATTAAGTCATTGAAAACGCTTCATAACAGAAATAATTATTATGAAACCGCTTTGTTTTTATGGAAAATTTATCATCTGATCCGGATGTCGACAGCAAGATTTCGGCAAGAGCTTTGGGCTTCGCGAAACAGTTGGAAAATTTCGAGTTTTACTTTTTATTGACAGTACTGATATCAATTTTCGAAAGGATAGAAATTTTAAATGCTGAAATTGAAAAGGGGGCCTCAGCCTTAGTGATTGTAGCAAGAAAATTGAAGATTTGAAAGAAAGTCTGACTGATGTTCGCGAATCAAAGTTCAATACTGTGTGGCTCGAATCTTTTGCAGATGCCAGAGATATAGATATGCCAGAGATATTATTAACTATTAGGGTTGCAGCCGCTTAGCAGCCGCTGACGCTTGGATAATCCCTTTACGTCCCCAAAGTCCTACTAAACCGCCTGACCTAAGCCCAAAGCCCCTTCCATAGAAACAGGACCGCGGCCAGTCCTTTAGTAGCGATTGCTGTCTCCTCAAGGAAGTAACAACCTGTAATCTGATATCGTTCCCTCACCAAAGCAGGGCATCGACACAGAATGTGAGCTGAGGTTTCGTTTTCCTCACCACATTTACGGCATTTGGGATCCTCGACGATGCCCATCTTATGCCTGTGATAGCGTAAATCTCCATGGCCTGTTAACAAACCTGTTATGATTTTCGCCTCTTTCCTATTAAGCCTGCGGAAATCCGCCGCTCTTTTAGGATTTAAGTTTTCCCCAATGAGTGCTTTGGCCTGTCTACAACCTGCAGCTGCCCGCCACTCTTTTTGGTGCTCTAGTGTCCGCCATTGTTTAAATTCCAAAGTCAGACACTTGTTGGAGACACCAACTATTGGTTCTGGTCCGATAAATCGTTTCCTAGCGCCTTCTTTGGCTAGTTCATCCGCTACGTTATTACCCTTAATTCCACAGTGTCCTGGGACCCATATGAGGGTAACACGGTTAATTCCAGCTAGCCTGTTGAGCGCCTCGTGGCACTCTCCGACCAGTTGGGATGTCGTAACATATCGTTTCAAAGCGCAAATGGCTGCCTTGTTGTCCGAAGCAATATAGATATTTCTATCCTGGCAGCGCTCTAGAGCCTCAAAAGCACCGTAGAGAATCGCTACAATTTCGGATTGTAAAACAGTAGTGATGGTTCCCAAACTATATGCGAGAGCCAACCCCACTGCTTCTTGATAGACACCTGCGCCTGCGCCAACTCTTCCCTTCGATCCGTCCGTATACCAGACAATAGCATCTCTGGGAAGCAGGGCCGGCCCATCATGCCAATCCTCTCTATTAGGTATACTTATTCTATACTTCTTGTCAAAGAGGTAAAGTGGAGTCACCTTATCTCTAATCATATTGAGAATGGGTTTTTCCACCAATTTGCAGGGGAGACGCCATTTGCCAACTTCCCTACGGCCTCTGTCCCCACCTAATCTCAGGGCAGCTTTCGCCGCCTCTGCTTTAATGATCAAGGGTAAAGGTTTTAGTCCTAGAAGAGCACCAAGGGCCATCGTGGGAGTAGTGCGCACAGCACCAGTGATGCTCTCCAGGACCAGCCTCCTTACGCCCTCCAACCGGTCTTTTGCCGTTTTAAGTTCAACTCTGCTCCACCAGACCACAGACGCATAGGTCAGCCTAGGAAGCAGAATCGTTTCGTAGATACACAAAAGTGTATCCGGTTTAAGACCCCAGCTACATCCTATAGCTCTCCTACATTGCCATAGAGTAGCTGTGAGTTTATTACACTTCTCATCCAAGTGTTCTTTCCAAAGAAGCTTACTATCCAAGATGACTTCTAGGTACTTCGCTTTCTCTGTGAATTGGAGTTCTTTTCCAGCCAGTTTTAGCATACATGTGGCTTTCCACTTGTATCGTTTGGTGAAAATAACAACTTCCGTTTTTGCTGGATTGACTGACAAACCAGTTTGTCCGCACCATCCATCTACCATATTTAACGCCTGCTGCACCACACCCAGTAATACATCCAGATGAGGACCGCGAGTGATAATTAAGATATCGTCCGCATAACCAATCGCATAAAATCCCTTCTCACTGAGGAGTCTTAGCAGTTCATCCACTACCAGACACTAAAGTAAGGGCGATAGAACTCCTCCCTGAGGACATCCAGAATTAACTGTTCCTCGAAGGGTTGAGCTCCCTTTAGTTGTTAATAGGTTCCTGTTACCCAACATGTGACAGGTCCAGTCAACAATGGTTGTGGGAATACCATGAGAGATCATGGCTTCCTTTATAATCTCCGAGGAGGTATAATTGAAAGCTCTCTCTATATACATGAAAACACCCACTGCGAAACCCTTATCCTGTAGCTGTCCATCTATTAAGTTAACAGCTCTGGCAAGGGCTGATTCTGTAGAACATCCCGTTCTATAGGCATGCTGATCTCTATGCAAAAGATTTTGCTTTAAGATCTCACTGCGAAAGTATCTATCCACTAATCTTTCAACCAACTTCAGAATGAAAGATGTTAGGCTAATTGGACGAAAATCTTTTGGTGAGGTATATCCGTTCCTGCCAGCCTTTGGTATGAAGACGACTTTAGTGCCCCTCCACGCTTTTGGGACATATCCAAGAGTTAGACTTGTCCTGATAAGCCTTACCAACGGTCCGACCGCCTGATCCATCGCCCTTTGCAAAAGGACAGGGAAAACGCCGTCTGGTCCGGGAGACTTATAAGGGCTAAAGGATTCCCTATAGTTGTCCCTCATTTTTGCATATGTGGACCAACTGTCAGCCGTGTGGTATTTTTTAGCACGTTTAAATAACTTCCTGGTCTCTTTTCTGAGGTTTTCTAGCCTCTCATTCCACCAGTAGGTCTCTTTTGCCGAACGAACTTTCGTTGGTTTGCAGCTGTTCTCAAAAGCTGTTATTATGGCTGTTGTAAAAGTACCAGCTACCTCATCCAGGGTTTCATGATCTCTAATCCTGCCTGGTAATACAGAAAGTGTCTCCTTCAGCTCTGCGCTGTATTTAGCCCAATCCGTTTTCCTGGGATTACGAATCCACTTGGTTTCCGAAGGAACCACAGCCTCCAGCTCGAAGACTATCTGTAAATGATCAGAAAGTGAAGGTTCATTAAATACTCTCCATCTTCTTACCTTGTGTGCAATACTGCACGAGCAGAGGGTGATATCAATCACCTCCTCCCTGACAGCATTACTGAATGTCGGTACCTTACCCGTGTTTAGAATATCCAGTCCTGTTCCCAATAGATATTCCAATAGCTCCTGTCCCGTTTGGTTGTTCTTTGAGCTCCCCCACACCCTGTGTTGTGAGTTAGCATCACAGCCCAACAAAAGGGGCAGTCCCCTCTCTGCACAGTAATCCACCAATTTACATACCTCATTTGGAGGATTAACTTTGCTATCATACGGAAAGTAAGCCGATCCAATGACCATCCTTCCGATACCCTCGAAGTCGGTCAATACCGCCATCAGGTCTCCAGTGCACAGGTCCAGCAAAGGTACAACATTAATGCCCTTCGTAAGGATGCACGCTCTTGGTTTGGTAGCCTTGGGATCCCTGTAAACATTAAAGCCAGCCCCCCCAAGTCCCCTAATAGCACCTCGAACTAACCATGGTTCTTGAATTAGTGATATGCCTGTGTGCATCCTAGTCATGCCCCTCATCAAAACTGCTGAGGCGCCTTTACTATGATGCAAGTTAATTTGTTTAAGGGTAAGCTTACGGGCAGCCCTTATGGTTGCTGTTCACTTACCCCTTTTTCTTCAGACTCATCCTGACCAAGGCTAGCAACCCTAAAGGTTACCCGACCGACGTCATAGAAGGGTCTGAAGTCGAGAGCAGCAAGAGCTCTCGCTTGACTCTCAGGGACCTGTATGACCAAGAGAAAGTTCCTCTCAGCCATACTAGCCGCCTGAGGTCCGTCAATATTGACATGGCGCCAAGTTGACGTTTTCAGTGAGGGGTTGTACGCCTCAAGAGTCCTGAAGACCACTTGCACGTCCTCCGGTTCACCCGGGATCCGCACCGTAGCCTTCAGCATCCTTTGGAGCACCTCCACCCCACTGACTTTTAATCGCGCTCCTTCCCAGGGCCTTAGCTCGGACACAGTTTTTGTAAGCCAAACTTTAGCCTCCGGGTTGGATGCGACAAAAATGAAGACTCCTCCTCTAAAGAAGGAGGCCTCAAACCTCGGCAGTTGGTCCGCCGGCTCGTTGCGAACGAGCGGCGTTAAGGCCTTCCTGAAAAGCCAAAATTGCTCCTCAGAAAGGACCTCCTCCGGGTAGCCGACGTCGAAGACCACCATCGTCAGAGGATTAGTCTTCTGTGCCAAAGTTAGCCCAGCCCCTCCACCATCTTTCCTGGTTTCATGATGGACCGACTTTGGTCTTTTATGGTCCGACTTATCCGCCGATGGGAAGTCCTTTTGGTCGTTTTTTCTTTTCGACCCGGTCTCGACCACTTTCGAAGAAGTGGGATCATTATTACTGGCCTCCTGCCGTTGTTTCCTCAACCGTTTCTTTGCAGAACCGGTGAGGTTTTTCCTTTTTTTTATTCTGGGGCCCTTCAGTCAAGCCAGATCCAACCTGCTCCATGACCTTTGGTTCGTCAGCCCGCAATGGGACCGTTGGGTCAGCCGATGGAGGCGGTTGACTCACCACCTCGGAACCAGGGGCCGTCATGTCTTTAGCCTCCGAGGAGACCTCAGACGCAGCCGCCTCGTCTCCTTGGCGTGTGTCAATTTTTAGATTTTTAAAATAGGATTCCATATAAGTCCCACGAGTAGCTAGGGAAAACAAAACGTCCACTCCTACAGAGCCCCGCATGTAGGAGTAAGGAATCAAATTAGTACAGGGAGGCCTCCCGGTATCCCTGACCGCCGTTTGCGACACCACCATCCACAGCGCCCCGGACAGATCGACCGTCCACCAGCCAGAGCCCCAACCGGACCGATCCCCGAGCTTTACGGGTTCACAGCCCGGCCAGTACAGCCCAGACCAACGTCCGGCCGATCCGCCCGGGACACGCGGCGGCTTTGGTAACCCTGGTGCCATCCATCCATCGACACGTATCCGTACGTTTTAGATTGGGGGCAGAGCTCGCGCTCAATACTCTAGTTCCTTTGCCACGGAAACCAGAGGGACCGTTTCTTAGTTAAGGCCCCGCAGGCAACAGTTTCCTCCGCTTCCAGTGGTGGTCATTACTTCCCACCAATGGTCGCTTCCTCACCTTTCTACTCCCTCTGCCGCCCGGACGGTCCCTCCTTTACGGGGAGTGGGCCCTCACCGACAGACTACGAGAGAGAGAAAGGGGTCCAGAGACGTTGCCCGATTAGGCCCGTAAGCTTCTCCACCAACAACAAGGTCTTACGATCCCTAGGAGAAGAAAAAAAAATGATGTGGTTATTTACATGCAGAAAAATCCTGAAATTGGTGAAATGGTCAGCGAATTTAAAAAACTCATCGAAATACTTAAGACAATCCCAAGTACTTCGTGTTCAAATGAACGTTCGGTCTCAGCACTGAGATATCTGAAACCCTACTTGCGATCAACAATGACCCAAAAACGTCTTAATGATTTAGCAAATCTGTATGTACACAAAGAAATTACGGAAAATCTCGACGTTCAAAAACTCCTGAATGAGTTTATTCTTAGAAATAGTTTCTGGAGTTCGACTTTTTTGGTAAAAGAAGCCAATTAAATGTATATGTCGTAGGCTAGTAGGATTTTCAGGCCTATAAAAAAAAACTAGTTTTTTTCTAATGGCCGGCCAGTAGACGAAATCAGGCTAATGGCTGTAACTTAAATTTTAAAGCGTTAAAACATGAAAAGATTATATGTATAAATTGTTTTTGTAATGTAATATTGAATAAATTATATCAGTTAACTTAATAATTTAAGTTTTTAATTTTACCTTCCCCCCCGGTCATCAGTTATAAGAGCCATAGAACTCCATAGTCTAAAAAATTTAGTTCCGCCGGCCCTGGCGCATGCCTAGAATCATTTCGGATCTATTGCGCATGCTTGGAAGCATATAGAACCTATTGCCCAAATTTGGAACCATACCAACTGCTATGATGCCCGGAAGCATTTAGGTTTTACTGCACATTTCTAGAATTATTTAGAATCCTTTGATTAAAACTTTGGCATTTAGAATACATTGCGCATGATTATAAGCATTTAGGATCTACTGTGTAATTCTAGAATTATTAGAATACATTGAGTATTCTTTAAACTATCGAACAATTCTAAAAATCTTGGTTTGCACAATTTTCCAAAAAAATTGATAATTTTTTTTTTGGAAATTAAAATTTCCTGGAGGTCTTTCCACATGGGTATTTAAGAATATTGCTTATAAATTTCTCATGCTCGTAGAAGCATTTATGATTAATTGCATATCTTTCAATCAATAGAGTTATTTAAAATTAATTGAGAACTAATAGACATTTAAAACTTCACCAACGAACATCTACAGCCATATTATGGGCCATTTATGGATACTTGAAATCATTCAATACACTCTGCGCTTGCTTAACAATAATTAGGATCAACATTAATTAACATATAATATAATTAACATTTCTCAAATTTCTTGAGTATACTAAAAATTATTTAGTACTTATTTGGGGTGTTTAATATGTTATGTCTCAAGAAATGAAACTAAACATTACAATAATTTATACATTTAATTTGTCTGACATCGGTAATTCGACCGGATTTATTCACAGAGCAGAAGGCTCTGGAGGACAGGTTTTTAAAAGAGTAACTGTTAAATTGAAGTTAAATTACTAGAATATTTATTTGAATCTTTAACGATTACAATCAGAGAGAAAATCCAGATGTCTTCAGGAAAAATTAGTTAAAACTATTTAAAACTTTTGTAAAATTAGTTTAAACTTTGAAAACTTGTTAAAACTTTTGTAAAATTAGTTTAGACTTTAAAAAATTGTTAAAACTTTTGTAAACTTAGTTTAAACTTTGAAAAATTTTTAAAAATTTGTAAAATTAGTTTAAACTTTGAAAACTTGTTAAAACTTTTATAAAACTTCGTAATACTTTGAACTTAAGAGTGTTTTTAACTTAAAAAGGAAAATTTGAAAGTTGAGAATGAGTGTAAAGAAGAAGTTATAGTTGTAACAACGTCCGACAAAATTAAACTTTTTTTGCACCCATGAACAAACCAAAGATTTTCGGAAACTAGAGCTAAAAAAGATATCAGTGTCTAGCCGTTTTTCGAAATGAAGTCGTCTACGGTTTTTAAGGGTAAAAACAACCCTTAAATAGAAAATAACCAATTGTATTGCAAAAAATATAGAAAAATGGGAAATTTTTAATAAAAAATACTTTAATCGTTTTTGAGACTATTAAACATACCCTTAATATTATTTCAGGTCGATCCGTCAACCCCAAAACTACACGTATTTCGATTTATTTAAAAAATAACAATAAAAATAAATATTTTTGAATTTTTTAAAAATTAATCGTTGATTAATTATTCTACAGCCTATCATTTTCAATTTTTCACCTCAACCTCTATCTCAAAACCTACACCTAAGCTAAATCAATATACTGAATACTGCCCTACAATTTTTGTATAAAACTTCGTATTTATGGGATTTTAGGGTCGCTAATTACAAATCTGAAGTCGGTGTTTAAAAATTCAAAATGGCGTATCCAAAATGTCGGACAAATTAAAAAAATCATCCGATTTTTATAAATCTTAATATCCGTGGTATTTTGGACTTGTGGAATATAATGAATCATTTAACCACAAAAATGAGCGACCAAAATTTTCGAAAAATTAGAGTTATTTTTAAAAATTTTATATAGTTTTTCAATGCATTGTTTTAGATATTTAAAAAATTATTTATAATTTAAATGATTACAATTAAAACAAATAAAGAAAACATTTTTAATTTTGTTTTGCAGTTTTTTGAAATACCACGGTTATTAAATTCTATAAAAATCGGATGATTTTTTTAATTTGTCCGACATTTTGGATACGCCATTTTGAATTTTTAAATAACAACTTCAGATTTGTAACTAGCGACCCCAAAAACCCTTAAATATGAAGTTTTATAAATTTCCAAAAATTGTAGGGCAGTATTCAATATATTTATTTAGCTTAGGGGGAGATTTTGAGATGAGGGTTAGGGTAAAAAATTTAATATGATGGGCTGTAGAATGATGTTACAATTAACCAACGATTACTTTAAAAAGAATCCAAATTTTTTTAGTTTTATTATTTTTTTTTTTAAATAAATAGAAATAGGGGTAGTTTTTTGGGTTGACGGTTCGACCTGAAATATTATTAAGGATATATTTAACCTTTAAGCTGCGGGAAAATTTCATTACAAATTGACCAGTTATAAAATTCAAAATTTATACACAAAGTTATTGGAATATCAGGTAGAGTCCCCTACCTGATGTCTGGTCGATATATCGACCACCCCCGCAGCCTAAAGGTTAATAGTCCCAATAACGTTTATAGAATTTTTAAATAAAAATTTCCCAGTTTTCTATATTTTTTGCAATACATTTGGTTACCTACTATTAAGAAGTTGTTTTTACCCCTAAAAACCGTAAACGACTTGATTTCGAAAATCGGCCAGACACGGGTATCTTTTTTTAGCTCTAGTTTCCGAAAATCTTTGGTTCGTTCATGGGTGCAAAATCATGTCGGACAGTGTAATTCGTAAAAAGAACAGTGTGTAGTGTTTTGTTTTTTGACAAAGTTCCAATTTTTATACCATTGTTTCCTATAAAAATTTTCTAGTGGAAGGGTATAGGCGGCGAAAATTTGTTTTGTCGAATAGCAAAAAAGAAGGAAGGAAGACTCTGTAACGCGGGTCTTATGATTGGGAACCTTAGTTTTGTCCCTCTGAAAATTTCCAAAATTTACGTAGGCGTTTTAAATTTCAAAATCTTTAGAGTAAGGTTATAGTTTTAAGTTTTTTCAAAAGATGTAGACATTGTTAGATTATTCGCAAAATTCAAAGTCATAAGAATTCAACTTTTTGAGAAATTATCAAAGATTTAAAACATTAAATCGAGTGAATTCCTTGAATGAAAATTAAAATATTTTTATCAAATAGTTCAAAATTAGTTTACATAATAAGCTTGGAAATATGAAGAATTTAAATGATTATAACTAATTTTAGTTACTAAATTGTAAACTTAAAAATGATTGAAACTAATTAAATTGAAGTAAAATAATTTGATTAAAATTTAACAAGACATTTGTTTCTTTCATTAGTTAAACAATTAATTTTTTCTAAATTTAATAAATGAGTTATTCGTCTTTAATTTCAAGAATTTTTCATTTTAACAATGTTAAAATTGTGTTAACAGTTTACTAAAAGCTTAATTTCTAAATGGTGTTATTTAAACAATTAAATAATTGAATTTTACTAATTTGTAATTTATTTTAGAATTTATTTTACATAAAAATAGAAATCATGAATAGAATTTAAATTTTAATGAATATATTTATTTAAAGGTAACAATTGTTTAAACATATTTTAAGCTTTATTGTTAACAAGAAAAAGAAATTTCAATTATTTAAATGTTTATAAATTTAATTAGCGTTTGGTACTTATGAGTAAGAGAGAGAAAAAAGATAAATATAAAATTCGAATCTTATAAAATAAAAGAAATCGCATAAAGAGTAAATAATAATGAAAAATGGTTTAAAAATTAATATTTTCTTTATGCAACAAATTAATAATTGTTGCAAGAACAAGAAAAACACAAAATTCATTTTTAACATAATTTTTACAAAAATAAGAGAAAGACATTAGGCAGGCGAATTTTGGGTTTTTCCCATTTTGCCGCCAACCGATCATTATCTTGTGTCGGCATCTGTGCACGAAAATTTAGACTGAAGGGCTCAGATTTTTCTTCTATGAGATCGCTCTATTGTTTCCGAAATACGCAACACATATTTGTATGAAGTGGATGTAATGCAGTCCTTAGAAAATTAGAAATGTGCCTCGAAGTAGAAATTATCTTCTTGAATGAATTTGAATTAGTTAACTTGCTCGTGGTTTGCTGTACTGATACAAAGAAGACACATGAGGGTAGAATACGAATTGTTAACTTGGTGACGATTTCTGCACTGATACGAAGAATGCAGGTTTGTTGATTTGAGGGTGATTTCTGAACTACATAGTTATGTTGAAGGCGTCTCCTAGACTACCAAATTTGGCGAGGGTGACACCTTTTGTACACTGGCCTCCAATGGAAAGAATTTTAAAACCACCCACTTTTATTATCTTCGGGTCAGTTTTATTCCATCGATTAATTTAGGCGCGCGTGCTTGACTCTTGTTTTAGACAGGTAAGTCACCTTATTTAAGGGCGACAATCGTGGATGGCTATATGTGGTAAAGATTGTCCAGGTGTCTTACAATTGGATCGATTTGTTTGGGTTACAAGAAAAATGGAGGATTCACATTCGAACATTACAAATATCTTATCAAATACGTCGCGATGATGTGACAAAAAGCATTTTAGATCTAGTGCGCATTTATATAAAATTATGCGAAATAGTTTGAGATTTTCACAGAATTATAAAGGATCCATTGCCCATGCATATAAACATTTTAGAATCTACTGCGCATTTCTACAATTATTTAGAAGTCTTTGTGGGTTTGCAAGAATTATTTAAGATGCATTCTCTATTCTTAAAAAACATTTAGAATCTATTGCTTATTTGGAATAATTTAGATCCCTTTAAATATACTTAAAATCATTTGGATTCATAGGGCATGTTTAAAAGCATTTAGGATCTACTGCGAATTTCTAAAATTGTTAAATTATTCTATATACTTTGAGAATTTTCCAAAATTATTCAGGATCTATTTAGCATGTATAGAAACAACTCGTTTGTTGAATTATTCCAAATCCTTTGAGGATTTGCCAAAATTATTTAAGTTACATTGTGCATTCTTAGAAGTATTTAGAATCTAATGCGAATGCATAAAATCATTTGGGATCTGTTATGTAGCTATGAAAAACAGTAAAAAGCTTAATGTATTTAAATCAATAGATTACTTATAATGTTATAATTCCATGTATTTTAAGAATACAAAAAGAATTTACTCGCTCACTGAATACCACCTGGACTATATCTCATTATTAATAATTACCAAAATTCAACCTTCAATCTCTATTATATGATTATTTATAAATCACCTGGTTCAAGTGAACACATGTTTCTAACGTTAAATTAAATTTGTCAAGTGTTTTAGATGTTTGAAATCTTTGTTATACATCCAATTCATTAACAAATAAATTATCCTTTGTTTACTATTCCTAAAGAAAAACAGAGTATAATTGGGATCTTAGTTTTTAAAGTTAATTGGATAAATAACAGGTTAAGAGTTAAAGGTTTCCTGAAACGAAGAACGAGGAAGACGAAACGTCGCCTGAAGGTTCGTATTTTATTAATGATTGAATCGATCATCACCTCCATTTTGTATGAGGATATTAACTTGAACGGATAATTATTTAGTTCTCTACGCCAATTAACGTCAATACTTTTCCTTGTTATTATAGTATCATAAAAGTGATTCATATCCTGTTCTTGTAGATTTATTTCCATGGAAAAGTCCCAAGACTGTCTAAATCAACTTGCATTTGAATTGAATTCTCTTTTTCCTCAATGTTGAGCACTTTCTGATGAGAAATTGCGAATAAGGAAGCGAGGGAGGCACCTAGTTTGTGCAAATCTCCTTAACGGGACAGGGAGACATGGTTGGAGCGAGAATGAAAGGTGCTCATTTAAACGACTGTTTCTGTCTAAAAAAAACAATCCCTAATTACATGTCTCGTTAACCGCGTTAAATTGTAATAATTACACACAACCTCCTTGTAACTACAGCCGCTGTACTTTTACGCTCAAAAAGGACAATTAAACTAAAGTCGTGAACTTTCAAAACTTTCCTAAACAAACCTTTTGGCTTTTAAATGTTAATTTTCCGTAAATTGCGCAACAGGAAATTACTGTTTATTTTTCTTTGATTTTAACTATTTTTTGTTAATAAAAGTTGAAAACAACATTATTTTACTTTACGTAATTATATACAACCACTTATTGTAAAAATGACTATCAAAAATTGATAGAAAAACCTTTAGATTCTAATAAATAACAGATAAGGTCTCGGAAGGTATAAGTTTTAACAAGGATTATATATATATATATTTTGTTCCCATTTTATACGTCGAGTCGATAATCCTTTATTAGGTTTGATTTTTTAATCAAAATCGTAAATTTTTATTGTTGTAAATTTCTAATTGGTTATATTAGGATTTTATTAGAAAATTAACCTTTAAATCACAAGTTTTAAGCGAAATTAAGCAATTTTTAAAAAATGTCCGTCATATTAGATCCGTCATTTTGAATTTTGAAAATTTGTCATTATACACTCGTAATCAGCAACCATAAAAACTTTAGAGTTAGCAATTTTTAAAAAATGTTCGTCTTGTTATTTTTTATAAATATTCTACCTATTTATCAAAATTTGTTATCAATATTGTACATTAAAAAAATTCTGTAATACAAATTAAAAATAAAAAGTTTGCTTGCTATTGCCTTTTAATGAATGCAATTTTTTCATTTCTGTCCTAATGGTGAATTGCGTAATTTAACTTCAACTTCCATTTTTACATCAACATATTTTTAGTTTTACTTTCATTTTTACATTCATTTTTACACTATCACCTTTACTTTGATAGATTTTTATTCTCACTTTCATTTTCATTTTAAGAAATTGAAAAAACTTTGTTTCTCTCTTAAATTTGAACTTTACAGCGATTTTATTTTCACTTTCATTTTTACTGACACTTTCATTTTGCAATTTATTTTCACTAGATTTCATATTCATTTTTTTATTCAGTTTAATAATTTTTCTTCTTACTTTTAATTTTATTTTTGACATTTTACTTTTACTATCAATTTCAGTTTCATTTTCTCACTTATGAGGCGTTCTACGTCAGACGGACAACCTCATATTTCTAGTGTAAAAAACTCTATTTTCAAAATGCTATTATTCCTATTACAATGCATGAAATAAAAAAAATTACGACAGTTTTTGTAGTAAATTTAACCGTCTTTATTTTGATGAATTTTATTTTTAAAATTAGATAATTTTTCATTGAAAAAAGTAAAAAAGAAACTTTAAATTTTATTCTTTGAGGCATTCGACCATTTAAAAAAATTTTGATAATGGCTTAAAAAATAGTTTAAAATATATCCATTGTATGTGTTTAATGACAGAATGGCATCTTTTATCGTTTAAAAGTAATTTCATTTATAAAAGAATGGTATTTTACAAAAAGAAATTAATAATTTTGATTAAAGGTTAGACTTTTTCGATATATTTGCGACACTGTTCAGGTAATGTTGAAACAAGTGATACATGATACCCAAATTTTTTAAATTAAAATTAAAATTTTTAACCATAAAAGTATAATATTATTTATTACAGAAAGTAATTAGAAAATAGTAATATTAATCAAATGGCACCTCTAGGTGATCAGTGTTTCAAGCCTTCTATGTAGAAGGCTACATAACTCGTTTAATAATTAGAAATTTACATTAGTTTAATATTATGTTTATTAATTGAGAGAAAATATAGCATAATATGAAATATTTTATAAAATATATAATAATAAATAAAAATTTAATTAATTAAAATTGTAATAAATTCAAAAAATTAGTATCTTCATCTTCCAAAAAACAAAAAATGTAGTATTTAATAAAAAGTATAAATTTTAATTAACTAAAAAGACTTGGTGTTTTCATCTTTCAGAAGAAAATCTATCGATATTAAAAGCAAACCTAAGAATAAAAAATTTCCAATAGCATTTTCTTCAAATGTAATTAATATAATTAAAATATTGACCACCTAGAGGTGTCATATGATTAATATTACAATTATTTCTAATTATTTTCATTATAAAATAATATTATACTTTTATGGTTAAAAATTTTAATTTTAATTTAAAAAATTTGGGTATCATGTATCACTTGTTTCAACATTACCTGAACAGTGTCGCAAATATATCGAAAAAGTCTAACCTTTAATCAAAATTATTAATTTCTTTTTGTAAAATACCATTCTTTTATAAATGAAATAACTTTTAAACGATAAAAGATGCCATTTTGTCATTAAACACATACAATGGATATATTTTAAACTATTTTTTAAGCCATTATCAAAATTTTTTAAATGGTCGAATGCCTCAAAGAATAAAATTTAAAGTTTCTTTTTTACTTTTTTCAATGAAAAATTATCTAATTTTAAAAATAAAATTCACCAAAATAAAGACGGTTAAATTTACTACAAAAAACTGTCGTAATTTTTTTTATTTCATGCATTATAATAGAAATAATATCATTTTGAAAATAGAGTTTTTTCCACTAGAAGTATGAGGTTGTCCGTCCGACGTAGAACGCCCCTTATTTTGATAGACTTTTATTTTTACATTCATTTTTACTTTAATATTGATTGAAATTGAAAATAAAACTCTGTCAAAGTGAAAATGAAAGTGAAAAATGAAAATATAAATAAGTAAAAATGAAACTTTATTAAAGTGAATGTCAAAATAAAATATTTCTAACTATTCAGAGTAAAAGTGAAAATGTTCAATGTTATAAGGGAAAAGCGAGGATAGTGTCGAATTGAAAGTCAAAGTCAAAAACAAAATGGAATACCTGGTGGTCGGTTACGTAATTTCAATTCTATTTTCACTATCAATCTCACTTTTATTTTCACTTTCATTTCCAATTTCACTTTAATAGATTATTACTTCGATTCTCATTTTGAAAGAATTTTATTTTTACTTGCATTTTTACTTTCATAAATATTTTTTAATTTCATTTTCTTCTTTACTTTAATAGATTGGTTTGCATTCATTTACACTTTGAGAAATTTCAATTTACACCATGATGATTTTCTTTAGACTCATTTCCATTTTGAAGATAAAAAGAAAAATTGAATGTGAAGATTACTGTCACCCTGAAAGTAAACGTGAATAAAAATATATGTCAAAGTAAAAATAAATCTGATATAAAAATTTTATCATAGTAAAAGTGAAAATAAAAAATTAAAAGTGACAGATGAAGTGAAAGTGAATATTAAAGTAAAAATAAAATTACATAAATGACCAACTGAAAATAAAATGAAAATCCGTCAAACTGAGATGAAACTAAAAAAATCTATCAAATTGAAAGTGAAAATAGAAAATATAATGATAATGAAAACCTGTCAAAGTGAGAGTAAATGTTAAAATAAAAGGACAAACTTGTCAAAGTGAATACAAGAGAGATAATAAAAATATGTGAAAGTGAAAATAAAAATTTGCCTTGGTGAGAGTGAAAGAGAAAATTAAATGGAAATCAGAATCTACCAAAGTTAAAGTGAAAATAGAAATATGTTAAAGTGAAAGTGTAAATGTAAATGAGAATAAATGTGAAAGTGTAAATGAAATTATGTACTCGACTCTGTAATATCAGGAGTTATATTTTCAAAATTATCGAGTCTGACGACTGAACTTGATTTTTGTTATTTGATAGTCTCTGTTACTTTATCACCTCTATTATAGCAACTATTCTTTGTCACTTTTGTTACCTGCAGGCGAAATTTGACATTAGAACTTATTTTATCATCTGCAATCACATTTCTAGTCACGAGAGTATTTCCACAACCATTTTCTTATCACCTATACAGTTAATTTTCTTTCTTTATAAACATTACACATTTCCTTTAGCAAATCTATTCCTAAAACATATTTAACTGGAAACTAAAGTGAAAATTATTACTGAAAATAGTGATTTTACCAGCATCGTAAATTGAAATTGTTTTTTAATATTAAATGCAAAACCCGCTCTAAAGATGGTCTATTTATGATAATTTCTTCTCGTTCCAGATATTATCATCGTCCCCCGAAGGCAAACTACATTGACTCATAAATTGAACAGTGCTATAAATCATTTGCAGTTTTGGTGAGATTTACTGATTTAGCAGGCTGATACTTAAGAGGATTAAATTCGTCAGAGATGCGGCCGCATGATTATTCAGATCAATTTGTGCCATTATGAATAGGTCGAAACCTCATATTCACTTTCGCAGACAACATAAAAAAAGTAGACTCCTGGTTCTATAATAAAATTAAATAAAAACAGCAAATAACGCTAAAAAAAATTTTTTTTACATCTCTTTGATTTTCAATTCTTTGCACTCATATCGTTTCACTTGTCTTTTTATACAAAATCTTTTGTGAATAGGATTCCATTGCAAAATATGTGATTTTAATCTTTAGGATGACAAAAAATCAGAAGAAATAAATAAATAATGAAGTCCTCTGAATATATTAAATTCCATTGAAGATTTTAAATAATTTTTCAAGGATTTTCTTTTAATGGGATTTTTTTTAAATTCTTTCATTTATATTTCTTAGTTTGTTTTTATATTTGATAATAATGTTTTGGGTTGAAGAAAGTGACGATTGAGAATCACGGTTTAGTGTTGAACAAAAATTCCTCTTTAAGGGCCAGGATCAGCCTCTTTTTAGTTGAAAGGCGGCGGTGTCTGGCCCTTCAGGCTATTTTACCCTAGTTAGACCCTTGAAAATATCCTATGCACTCATGAATTCTTCCATCTTCGATGTTACAGGGACGAACTATTCTTACGTATACAGTTTTTCGAGCCTCGAGGATTTTTCTCTTGAGGCAGAAAAACATGGTAGGTGATCGGACGATTATAAAATTACTTACGCTCATAAATAGGCATACCCACTGAGGAATTCTAATAAAATTATTTTCTACTTCAAATAATAACGGGAAGAAATTGTTTTATTGCCTTTAATCTACATTCATTACTATCGATGAATATATTTTTATTATATTTTCATTATTTATGCTATTTTTATTATATCATTATAAAATAATCGTCAATAATTTTTTCATTTACAAAAAAATTGTTTTGTCAGAGTATACATTATAAATTAGAAACAAATTATTTTTTTGTAGGGGAGAGGACACCAAGGTGGTCACCCTCAGAAAATTTTTGTATATTAGTTAGTATCTTCAAATGTTTTCTGTTATTGTTATTATTTGAGAAGACAAAGATTTTAGTAAAGTTTTGAGGTAAATAGTCGTATGAGTCTCTTTGTAACGTGAACGTTGTAAAATTTCTGTTTTTAATGATCGAGAAATTTTTTTCTCAGGGTGATAAAATCATCGAAATTAACCATTTTAAATTAGTAAAGATCGTTATAATTATCTTTATATATCGTACGATAATATTCTAAATGAATATAATTAATATTGTGCTTTAAAAATTTTTTTCATTAAGGGCATGTCCAAGTTGTGAAATGTAAACAAAGCAAAATGTAAACAAACGAAGCACTGAAATCCCATTTTGGAAACAGCCTTTTCTCCCATAAAAATTAACATTGGACAGCTTTTTTAAAAAAAATGATAAATTAGTGTGTCAAAGTTTCCAATGAAATCAAATTTCACTATAAGCAATTAACAGTAATTACTAAAATAACTAATTCAAATGACCTGTGAAATAGCATTTTTAACGCGTCGCGAAAAATAAAATGTTTGAGTATATCAACCGCACTGACGATGAAGAAGTCTCATAACAGCGATTGGACCTTCAACATGTGGAAGGGGAAAATTTTCCCTTTCCTTCATGAAATTACAAGGAGAAAGGGTAAAAACTTCTTCATCGTCCGTGCGCTTGATATAGTCAAACAGTTTATTTTTCGCGACGTGCCAAAAATGCTATTTTCAGATCATTTTAATTCGTTATTTTAGTAATTGCTTTTTATTCCTCCTGGTCAAAAATTATTTCATTGGAAACTTTGACACTCTAATGAATCATTTCCTTTATGAAAATGAAAAAATGTTAATTTTTGTGAGATGAAAGGCTGTACGAAAAATGTGATTTTAATGCATTCTTAATACGGTCTGCGCATGAGAAAAGAGAAGCAGAGTCTCAGGTCGCGAAAAATTAAAGTGTTTGAGTATATCAACCGCACGGACGATGAAGAAGTTTTTACCCTTTCTCCTTGTAATTTCAAGGAGGAAAGGGAAAAATTTCCCCTTCCACATGTTGAAGGTCCAATCGCTGATATGAGACTTCTTCATCGTCAGTGCGGTTGATATACTCAAACAGTTTATTTCTCGCGACCCGTCAAAAATGCTATTTTACAGGTCATTTGAATTAGTTGTTTTACTAATTGCTATTTATTGATCACACTCAAAAATGATTTTTTTGGAAACTTTGACACTCTAATTCATCATTTTTGTAAAAATAAGTTTTCTAATGGTAATTTTTGTGAGAAAAAAGGCTCTTTGAAAAATGTGATTTTAGTGCTTTGTTTGTTTACATGTTGGTTTGTTTACATTTTACAACTTGGACATGCCCTTAACGTTTAAAAAATTGTGTCTTGGCCTTAAGGGTAAGTCCAAGTTGTGAAATGTAAACAAAGCAAAACGTAAACAGACGAAGCACTGAAATCACATTTCGGAAACAGCCTTTTCTCCCACAAAAATTAATATTGGACCGGTTTTTTTCATAAAAATGATAAATTAGTGTGTCAAAGTTTCCAATGAAATCAAATTTCACTATAAGCAATTAACAGTAATTACTAAAATAACTAATTAAAATGACCTGTAAAATAGCATTTTTGACGCGTCGCGAGAAATAAACTGTTTGAGTATATCAACCGCACTGACGATGAAGAAGTCTCATATCAGCGATTGGACCTTCAACATGTGGAAGGGGAAATTTTTCCCTTTCCTCCTTGAAATTACAAGGAGAAAGGGTAAAAACTTCTTCATCGTCCGTGCGGTTGATGTACCCAAACACTTTAATTTTTCGCGACCTGAGACTCTGCTTCTCTTTTCGCATGCGCAGACCGTACTAAGAATGCATTAAAATCACATTTTTCGTACAGCCTTTTCTCTCACAAAAATTAACATTTTTTCATTTTCATAAAGGAATTGATTCATTAGAGTGTCAAAGTTTCCGATGAAATAATTTTTGACCAGGAGGAATAAAAAGCAATTACTAAAATAACGAATTAAAATGACCTGAAAATAGCATTTTTGGCACGTCGCGAGAAATAAACTGTTTGACTATATCAACCGCACGGACGATGAAGAAGTTTTTACCCTTTCTCCTTGTAATTTCATGGAGGAAAGGGAAAAATTTCCCCTTCCACATGTTGAAGGTCCAATCGCTGATATGAGACTTCTTCATCGTCAGTGCGGTTGATATACTCAAACAGTTTATTTCTTGCGACCCGTCAAAAATGCTATTTTACAGGTCATTTGAATTAGTTGTTTTACTAATTGCTATTTATTCCTCCTGGTCAAAAATTATTTCATTGGAAACTTTGACACACTAATTTATCATTTTTATAAAAAAAGCGGTCCAATGTTAATTTTTGTGGGAGAAAAGGCTGTTTCCGAAATGTGATTTCAGTGCTTCGTTTGTTTACATTTTGCTTTGTTTACATTTCACAACTTGGACTTACCCTTAAAAGTCATTTGGTTAATTTTATTTTTGTTTTGTTTATATAAAGGATTCCCCAACGTTACATTCTCTGTGATCGTTTGCTAATTCTTTTAAATTTTGTTTTTTTTTAATTTCTTAAAAACTAACTGGCGTCCGCATCTTTTGTTATTTTACTTTTGCCAAATAGAGCTCCAGCAACTCTGAACCCAGTCGCGCTGGATGGGAATAGAATATATTTTTTTTATTTTCATCACATTTATCTTATTATTTTATTTGACTTAATTTAATGTATTTTCCTTGTTGCGTCACAACAAATTAATTTATTTTAAAAACTATTTTATTTGATTTTATATTAAATTTATATTTAATATATTATTTAATTTATATTTATATTACATCTACAAAAATAACAAACTCAAAATTCTAGCAAACAAAAACACAACATTTACAACACTATAATAAATTATCGGATTATCCTTTGCATTGAATATTATAGATTTTTCCAATTTAAGAAAAATTCATTTCAAATCTTACAGTTTGTAATTTATAATGAATTTCACTAATTGTTTTTAATTCCTTTAACCTTTCTGAGAAATAACAAAGCAAGTTTAATTACTTACAACCATATATTAAAATAAATGTATGGAATTAATATTGTCCTTCAAGCTGGATTTCAATAAAATAATGTGAATCTTAAAATTATTGACATGTTTAAAGTGAAGTGTTTCGCGTTGAAAATATAATTTTCACAATAAGTGAAAACCAAGAATTGCAAGTTGAATACATCGGTCAATTGCAACATCAGTGAACATTTTAAATTTTGTGCCGATTTTTACGATCTTGTTGAAAGAAAGACTGTGACTCGTGTATATAGTGATAATCAAAGTCAATATATTATCACTGGTCATAAATGTCAAACTGTTTAGTGCGGTACACCGACTCAACATTCGATCAACCAATCATGAACGCCAAGCCGTCAAGTGTGAATCTTGGATTCAACGTTCTATCAACCAACTACTAAACATCAGAAGGCATCAAGGTTAGCAAAAATAAACCACCAATATTCCTTAATATATTAATCCCTTCTTTCCATTTTTATTTTCGTCCCTATCATTTTAAAAAATTTAATTGCTCGTGTTAATATAGTATCGAATCTATAAAAATGGAACAGAGTTTGGAGGAAATAAAGGTCAATGTCGGGAACTTTAAACAGAAAATTACTAATTTTGCAAATTTTATTCAGAATTTTAAAAAATGACGTTGATATTCACTTTTTGACTTTCGAAAAATGTCAAACCTTGTTAGAATTATACGTTGTTGATAATAATCATGCTAATATTAGAACCGAGTACGAAGACAAATATTATTTAGCATATTCTCAAGCATTAATTTTTTGAAGTGCAGTCTCAACCACTCCGGAAAATTCAAATAATCTTTCCGAAATTGAACAAGGCAATAACCGTGTACATCAATTAACGACAACTCACATTTCTAAAGCTAATTTACCTCGGTTAAATCTTCCTTCATTTGATGAATCCTATGACACATGGATAGGATTTCATGATTTATTCAAATCTCTTGTCGATGAAGATCAAAATATATCTTTTATCGAAAAATTATATTATTTGAGGGGATTTTTAACAGGTGAGGCGGCTCAAATTCTAGCGTCAATTGTATTATCTGCACAAAACTACACAGTTGCTTGGGAACTGTTAAAAGAACGTTATAATAACAGAAAAGTTTTTCGTCAAACATACGTTAAAGCAATATTAAATTTACCAAATTTATCGACAAAATTCACTGTTCGTTCTTTACTAGATCAAATTCAAAAACACCTTAGAGCACTCGAACCTTTAAAGGAGCCTATTGATAAATGGGATACTTTACTTGTCGAAATTGTGAAACAAAAGTTAAATTCAACTATTTGCGGAAAATGGGAAGATTTTAGTTGTGAATCAGTTAATCCGACCTTTAAAGCAATGACTACCCTTTTACAGCGTCGCGCTCAATTTGAAGATATAACTTATCATTTAATCTCCAATAAAAATCAAACGTCTTCCGAGAAAAAACCTTTGAATTCGCGTCCAAATAAAAAATCTCAGCAATTCTTTGCTACGGCTACAACAAAAAATGCTTGTACCCTCAAGTACTCGTACCCACTGTCAGGGTGAACACGCAATTTATTCGTGCGAAACGTGCAAAAGTTTAGCCCCTTTAGAGCGTTTCGAAGCAACGAAAAAGGTCAAATTATGCATCAATTGTTTACGATTAAATCATCGAGTTTTAGATTGTACCGGATCGTCGTGTCGCAAGTGTAATAAAAAGCATAATACACTTTTACATTTCGAAAAATCAAAGCAGGAAGCAGTTATTTCATCTCCCGCGATTTCAAATAATGGTTCTCAATCATGCTATGTTCATAGCTCTTCTGAAGGTTTACTTGCTACAGCTATCGTGGATATTGTAAACGCAAAAGGCCTATTAAAAACTTGTAGAGCGTTTTTAGATGCAAGTTCACAGGCAAATTTTATAACAGAAGCTGTCGCTTCCCATTTAAATTTGCCCAGAAGGACAGTTGATATTTTGGTATCAGGAGTAGATAATATATCTACTGAGATAAAAAATTCCGTTTCAGCTACTTTAAAATCTCGCTTCAGTAATTATTTAAAAAATCTGAATTTCCTCGTTTAAAACAACATCACCAATATAATGCCTTCGATCACTATTAATCATAATAATTTAGACATTCCAGAAAATATTTTGTTAGCTGATCCCGAATTTTACAAATCTTTCGGTATTGACGTACTCATCGGCGTTCAAGTATTTTATAAATTGCTTTCAATAGGACAATTCTCGTTAAAAAATTATCCGGAAGCTGTGTTACAAAAAACTCAGCTTGGTTGGATTGTCGCAGGTGAATTAAGAGAATCGTTATCAAAGGATACAACGCAATGTCAGTTTATAATGCATTCTATCTCTAGCGATACTAATCTCACTAGGTTCTGGGAGATAGAAAAATTTCCATCTTCAAAATTTCTTTCTGAAGAAGAGCAAGCTTGTGAAACCTATTTCAAGGAATACACACGTCGAAAGTCTACCGGTCAATATGAAGTTAAATTAGCATTTAATGAGAATAAAGAAAAGTTAAGAGATTCTCGTTCTGTCGCTCTTCGTCGCTTTCATTTTTTAGAAAATCGATTTGCTAAAGATCCAAAATTAAAACGTAATTCTTGTGAATTTATCGATGAGTACAAAACGCTCAACCACATGTCGCTTACCAAAATTAAAGAAAATTCAATTTCGGGACTGTACCTTCCTTATCATGCAGTTATAAGGGAAGACAGTGTTACCACTAAAACTCGCGTTGAATTTGATGGATCAGCAAAAATTTCGACGGGTATTTTCTTGAATAAGACACTAATGATCGGTCTTACATTACAAAATGATTTATTTTCAATTATAACTCGTTTTCGTTCTCATCCTTTCGCTCTGACTGCCGAAATTGAAAAATGTATAGACAAATTCTTGTGCATCCTGATGACATTAAATATCAAACAATTTTATTTCAATAGAATACAGATGAAGAGGTACAAGAATTCACGTTAAAAACGGTCACATATGGTACTACATGTGCCCCTTTTTAGCAATACGAGTCTTGCATCAATTATCCGAAAATGAAAAAACCGAACATCCTATTAGTTCAATTGTGTTAAAAGAAGATGTTTTCGTAGACGATTGTTTGACAGGTGTAAAATCTCGCAACGACGCCCTAATTCTTCGTGATGATCTCTCATTACTTTTGAAAAAAGGTGGATTTAATCTGAGAACATGGGCCTCAAACGATCCCACTTTGATATCTAAAAATTCGGAAACCAATTCAAATCACCAAATGTCGCTGGATCCAAAATGCACTATAAAAACATTGGGCATTCATTGGGACCCTCGTGAAGACCTAATTATCTATAAAATAGATACCTCGAATTTTTCAAAAACAATAACAAAAAGAACCATCCACTCCTTGATTGCTAAGTTATTCGATTCTTTAGGATTATTAGCTCTCGTCATTGTGATGGACAAAATTATAATTCAATTGATATGAAAGGCTGAAATTTCATGGGATAGCTCAGTTCCAACAAATATCCATTCAATGTAGCTTTCATTTAAAGATCAATTGCATCTTTAAGGAAAAAGTTACTTTCGATCGTTTTATTCTAACCTCAAATTCTGTTGAAATTCAATTGCATGGTTTCTGCGATGCAAGCGAAAGTGCTTACGGAACATGAATTTATTTGCGTTCAACGGATGCAACAGGAAAAATTTACACCTCGTTAGTTTGTTTAATATCAAGAGTAGCCCATGTAAAATCTTTAACTATCCTCGTTTAGAATTGTGTGCTGCTCTCCTTCTCTCACGCTTATAAAGCACAACTCAGCAGGCATTAAAATTAAAAATTGACAAAGTATACTTGTAGTCAGATTCTATGATAACGTTACATTGGATCAATACAGAACCACATGTATTAAAAACCTTCGTGTCGAATTGAATTGCAATCATTCAACAATTATCTACAAAATGTCATTGGAGGCATGTGCCCACCAATGATAACCCTGCTGATTTAATTTAAAGGGGTCAAACACCTCAAGAATTTCTCGAATCTACGATTTGGGAAACTGGACCTTCTTGGTTGAATAAGGAAGAAAATTGTTGGCCACAGAAAACTGTCTATATTAATGAAAATTTAGAATAGAAAAAATTGTTACTGTTGCTGTTTCTGTTGAAGAAAATTGTTTGATGAAATTTTCATAACAAAATTTAGCTCACTTATTAAAATTAAACGAGTAATTGCTTTTGTTTTGTTGTTTATAAACAATGCTAGCCGTCAAGTTACAAAATTAAAGGGTCCTATTACCGCGGACGAACTCGAAAATGCAAATTTAACTTTAATTCGTGTAACACAAGCTTTATCATTTTCAAAGGAAATATATTTTCTTCAAATTGGAAAGATCATATTACAAAAAAGCAAAATTATTCCTTTAAAACCATTTTTGGATGAACAGGGAATTCTCTGAGTGGGAGGTAGATTGCAGAATGCCGATTTACCTTTTGAACAAAAACATCAACTATCATTGTCCTATAATCATCACGTGACGCGCTTAATTATCCGTAATGAGCATGAAAAATTAAAGCATGCAGGTACCCAAGCAACTCTGTTTTCTGTGCGTGAATTATTTTGGCCAATAAATGCTAAAAACACAACTCGAAAAATCATTCACGATTGCATTCGATGTTTTCGCGCAAAACCTCGAAACGTCGATTATGTCAAGGGAAATTTTCCGAGAGAGCGAATATCTTATACACGACTTTTCTTGTTTATTTGTCTAAGTACCAAAGCTGTACATTTAGAGTTGGTAAGTGATCTTACCACAGAAGTATTCTTGGCTTCATTGAAGAGACTTTTCTCTAGGAGAGGGATTTCACAAACTATCAGTTCAGATAATGGAACAAATTTTGTTGGTGCTAGCCGCGAATTGATTGAGTTGTATAATTTATTTGAGTCTAAAGAAAACAATGAAATAGTGCAAGATTTTCTGGCAAAGCAAAGAATTGAGTGGAATTTTAATCCTCCACGCTTTCCTCATTTCTGCGGTTTATGGGAAGCTGCAGTTAAATTATGCTAGCATCACCTTATTCGCACAGTAGGCGATACTTTATTAACATATGAGCAATTAGAAACATGTTTCATTGAAATGGAAGTCATCCTGAACTCCCGCCCACTTACACCTCTATCCTCAGATCCCACAGACCTGCAACCCTTAACTCCTGGGCAGTTTCTTTTTGGTGGTCCATTAATAAGCTTTCCACAAGAAGACTTCACTGATATCCCATACTATCAGCATGGTAGCATGGTCAAAAATTATGTCACCATTTCTGGAAAAGGAGAACTCACGAGTATTTGAATCAACTCACGGTACGCAGCAAATTGCATTCTCCAAATTAAGAAAAATTCATTTCAAACCTTATATTTTTCTAAGAACAGTAATTTTGCTAGTCTAAATTGTCGAATGGTAATTTAGAACAAAGCTGTCATAAAAATGTTTATTAGGCCAAGCATGGATCATCTATCCCTTTAGACATAGACATAGACACGAACCTTATGCATATTCTTTACCTCCACCTTTTTTGGTTTTTCCTATAAGTAATCAATGAACGACAAACCGATCCCTCCTTTGCCAAAATTGGCACATCCCTCTCATCCCCAATATCTCATTTCTAAAAAACTTTTCCAAAAAACGTCAGATACAATGTGAACTCTAAGCAAAGGATACATACAGAACCAGTTGTAACATTAACATTAATCAAAAATACAGTTTGTAATTTAGAATGAATTTCACTAATTGTTTTTAATTCCTTTAACCTTTCTGACAATTAACAAAGCAAGTTTAATTACTTAGAACCATATATTAAAATAAATGTGTGGAATTAACATTCCCTTTTAAATTTGTTTAATAATGATAAGGCCTAAATACGGTTTTGTTTAGATGATGTTTATTTACAATCCCTACTAGTTTCGAACTATATATGGTTCCTCATCAGGGGATGATTAATTTTTATAAATACATCATTTGAAAATAAGACAAACACAAAAGATTTCAAATGATGTATTTATAAAAATTAATCATCCCCTGATGAGGAACCATATATGGTTCGAAACTAGTAGGGATTGTAAATAAACATCATCTAAACAAAACCGTATTTAGGCCTTATCATTATTAAACAAAATATATAATACGGTCAAACAACCAAAAAATTACTATTCCCTTTTAAACTTAGCCATAAAATTCTATTCGTCTCTAAGTATAACAGCTGTTGGCGAAAGCGCTTGGAAAGCCAAGAAGAATGAAGGTCTTAGGGCCCAACCACAGAGGGATGAACCTCCTTGCTTGTGGTCACAAACACAGAAGAAGTGATTGTCTGATGATTTCCTAAAAGTTTCTATGCAAAAAATATGCGCAATAGATCTTAATTATTTTAACAGCTAGGCGCTATTTTATTTCAATATTATATACATTGACAGGTATACATTATAAAACTATCAATTTTTTTCAAAAAACATTAATATTGACAAGTTGAAATGACAACAACATGTTGTTTAACAAATCTGTTATTGACATCCGGAAACTAATTTCGATTCATGTGACATGCCTTCTACAAATTTTATAGGCAAGACTTAAACACTCTGCTGTGCTTAGAAAATTAGCGTGGATACCGGTCTCGTAAGGACGCGATTCGTTATACTACGTTGGCTCCGAGGACACATCTCATACCGCTCGCATTAACATACGCAAAATTACATGGGAAGAGACACGGATGTCCATTCTGCAACACGACAGCGCTACGGCATTTCAGACGCGACTAATTTCCGCAGTTAACCGACAAACGGTAATATTCACAGGACGTTGAATGCGTCTAGTATTAATCACAGCTGGATTACAAATATTATATGTATGAGCTAGAAAATCAGTGTGTAGAACGATAAAGAAATGCTTCATTTGCTGCGACAATAATTTACATTTGATAAATAATATTAAAGCTGTGTTGACTTGTTGATTAGATTGGATCTAATTCTTTTTTAACACATATCAAAATAAATTTTAGATTATCATTGATGTTAAAGTTACGGTATAAATCTTCATTTATTTCAGCACGCTTGGATTCAGACAAAGATTAATATTGCTAATAATCAAGCTGCAAAGTAATACCAATTTTGTTACAAGTCTGCGCACGAGATCTGAACTTTTAAACAATGCAAGTAATAATTTTTATTTTAAAAGCTGCGCAAGGAACCTAAAATTTTTTCTATAAAATGGAACAGTAAATCTTGATTATAAAACAACGTAATAATCTTCATTTAAAAAAATGTGCAATAGATCTTTTATTATAAGATTCAGAAGCTTCACAAAAGATCTTTGCAGATCTTTCCAAAAAGGATTGATGTTGTTTTTATAAAGGTTTAAGGGGTGACTGATTACAAATTTGATGTTTGTTTTTGAAAATTAAAAATGGCGGATCCAATATGGCGAATATGAAAATTAAAAATTGTCTGAATTATCCTAAAACTAATTAATCAAGGTGTTTTTTGAGTCGATGAATACGAATCTGAAGGTCAGTTTAAAGTTAATTTTTGAAAATAGTGTTTGCCCGTTAGCCTTCGATTGATTTGTCAAACTCATAAAATTTACTTTTTAGCTATGCAATAACCTGAAACATTATTAGCAATAATTTGAAAACAAGTTGTAATAATTACCTGCAACTGAAGACTTGTAAGTTTCGAGTTAGAAACGTGTACATTCAACAAGGAAGTGTTAATTTAATTTTTTTCCAACTAGAGAAGAAAAGACGTTAATTTTTGCAAACTGCGAATCTTTTGAAATGTTCTGTTGTCTGTGGCGTGACTTGGCTTATTTCTTTCTATTGTGCGTACGGTCATTCGTGACCTTGACTCAATGTCGCATATACTCGAAGAATGATTTATGCGGGGATACTTTCTGTGTTACACGATTGTGACCTGTGTGTATACGCACGTCCAAGTTCACGCAACACGTCTTCCATAAATATTATGTATATGTTTATATATATATGCATAAAAGCGTCACTGAACGGT
This sequence comes from Leptopilina drosophilae, assembly GCA_032873175.1. Lineage (NCBI taxonomy): Eukaryota > Metazoa > Arthropoda > Insecta > Hymenoptera > Figitidae > Leptopilina > Leptopilina drosophilae. The sequence goes on from CM065486.1 coordinate 12,621,152, forward strand.
TTCAAGACCACTTGAAAGTAGAAAGAGATACGATTGCTTGTCTGATACCAATCGGAATGGCATTGAGAAAGTACGGAAATGAAGAGAAATATCAAGAATTGAATGTTTTTACTGTTGTTGCCAACAAATGCAGCATTCAACGAGACTTGGAGGCAACTCAATACAAGTTTAATCGACTTTCCAATAGTCCAATCAGACTTAAGTAAATGTCAATGAAAATTTTTTTTCACTGAACTAGACCTTCGTGAACTTTGAAAGCAATATTTTTTAGTTAATTTTTTACGATTGTTGTCTCCTATGCGATTCTTCAGAAGTGGAAAAGTCTATTCATCGTAATTAAGAATAGCATTCGTGTGTATGCAGACTTCTTTTTAAGAATGTGGGAAGAATAATTAGTATTTATTTTGCACATTATAAGTTTTGATACGTTTAAAATTAATCGTAATTTACGATATGTGCACTGTATCTATTTGCCAATGACATTGGCAATCGATAGATATAGTCCCATTTGTTGTCCTCTGGAGGTGGGAGCCATTGTTCTATGGCTGTACTTTTATTACATCCGCCTGAATGAGTATCAGGTGTCGCTTCTCCGTTAGCATGTGATCGGCATATTACAATCCTTTGTTTCTTAAATGAATGGACCCCATTGTTCTTTTCTACTTGGGCATTAAAGTTCTAATTACTTCTCCTCCCATTGTCCTACTATCATATTGCCCTTTGCCATCTCACCTGAATTTTCCAATATTTATAATAGTGATAGTGATAATAATGATAATAAATGTTGAAAGATATTTTTAAATATTTTTAGATAAATGAAAAAAGTTTATGTTTACTTTAACTGCGCAACAGATCCTTTAATTTCAAACATACTTGGCAGAACTGCATGATTACTTTATCTGTGCAATAGATCATTTGAAAAATTAATAAACAGTCACAACTTTCTTATGGAAAATAAAGCTGCGCAGTAGATCTTTTAATTTTATAAACACTTAGTAGAACCTTATTATAGATTACACATAAAATAATTTATTTTATTTTTCAAATGTTTCAATTCCTTTTTTTGTATCTTCCATATTATTTTATTTCTGTTAGAGTTTATTTTTCAAAAAATAGTTAATCTAAAATATTTATAAAAAAAGAAATAATAATAAACGAAAAATTAATTTATTAATTCATAATTTTACTAATCTAATGTCTAAGTTTCATTAAAAAATGTTTAAACTATAAATAAAGTTTTGGATTATTCAATTTTTGCTTTTTAAAAACAAAGAAAAAGAGTAGCCATGATGCATACCTTCTCAAAAAGAACAAATTCCCTGACGAATGTGGCCCACACTCGTCACAGCGAACGTTATATTGATGCAGTGGTGAGTGAGGAGCAATTTCGGCTTCTTAGAAAGGCCTAAAGCGAGTACTGTCACTAAACGTATCAACACAATTCCACTGTTGGATCTGTGATCGGGTAATCTGATGGTGGTGGTAACTGACTTTGAAGGTATAGGTAAGACGGTTATTAGATTGGCACATTTTTCATATAATAATAAAAATAATCCTCCAATTGACGTTTGCAGATTGGTAGATTACTGTATGGATTAAGGACTTCTTCTGCTGCTGGGCTGCAATGCAAACTCACAACATACGGTATGGTGGAGCTCGAAGGACAACCAGAGAGGATAGGACTTACTGGAATATCTAAACTGGATAGATTTGGATATTCTTAATACGAGTACGACCCCCCGACTTTTAGCAATACTATTAGTCAGGAAGTGATTGATATTACTCTCTGCCTTCGCTTTCTAATCATTCACTGATAGTCTTTGAGGTGGAGTCTACGGAATGTTTTACCGTACCGGATTAGGCGGCAGCCTACGAAAGTACCTGCAAACCGAAATAAGTATTTTCGGGAAAAGTAGCGTGCTGGTGGAACGAGACATTGAAACTTCTCAGGAAAGAAGCCAGAAGTCTTAAGCGTGCTAAGCAAAGAGACGTACGACTAGTATGATTTTACTAAAATATGGGACGACTTTTTATGTAAAATAAGGAATGTAAAACAATCTAGTTGGAATGCTTTCTTTTCTAATATCAAAGAAGGGAAGGAGGCATTCAGAGTTGATAAGCTGCTTGCTATGAACCCTGATGCAATCCTTGGCATCTTGAGATTGCCTGATGGGAGCTTTTCTGAGTTGGATGATAAGAGTTTGTCCTACCTGGTCCAGACACACTCCCTGGGTTTTCGAAGTCTGGGGAGTGCAGTACCGAACCTGGGCCACTGATAAACCTTCTACAGGTTGACTATCGGTCTCGAAAGCAGTTGGCTAATAAGTTTGTGGAGGGTGTAGGGGTACGAAAGTCGTATTCATACCAAAGCGGTCAAGAACGTGTATACTTCACCAAAGGATTTCCGTTCTATTAGCCTTACATTCTTTATTCTAAAATTAGTTAGAAATTAAATGTGCGCATAGAGCGGGGTTCTCTACGGAGACTGGCCTGGCTAATGCGATTGACCTAATTGATGGACAACTACAGAACCAGAGTTTTGCGGCAGATATATTTATGGCCATAGAAGAGGCTTTTATTCAGGCCTCTCCGGAGTCAATAAAAAGAGCTATGATATCTTTGAATACACTTTCGGTGGTTGTTGATTGGACTTGTCATATGTTGGAAAACAAACCTTCTAACAACAAAAGAAGACTTAAAAGGGATAGTCACTTCTGGATGCCCCCAAAGAGGTGTCCTTTCACCTTTGCTTTGATCTCTAGTAGTGGATCAACTAATGATACTCTTAACCGAAGTAGGGTATCATGCAATTGGCTACGCAGAGGATATTTTATTAATCGTTCGTGGTTCCCAGCTCGGTGCGACCACCTGATTGCAAATCTACTGTTAATTTTAAAAAAATGTAAATGGCAGACCCAATATGACTGACTAAAGTGTATTTTTTGGGGTTAGAAAAAAATGAAAAACCAACTTTTGAATTCTGACACCAGATTTGGATTCAGCGACTCAACGTACGTTAAAAAATGACGATTCTAAGGCCGCTGGATAAAAAAATTGTTGATTTTTGTGCGGGTGTGCAATTAAAGAATAAGTTGGTTTTTCTACAATTAAAGAACAAGATAAAACTATTTAAAATAATTCTTTTTAAATTTTTACTTAAAATTAACGAAATTTTGTTAGGTTTTTAAATGTATTGACATAAGATTGTTTTCTTAGAGTAAGGTGAAAGAAGTTAGGAAAAAGAATTGAGAGGCGAAACAAGATGTTCCTATAGAAGAAATAATTAGCTAGTTCCTCTCCATAATGGCGTTTTTGACCTTGGCTAACCCATTGTGAACTTAGATGCTTCCTAATTGGTCACCAATGATCTATAGTCTTAAAGCTGGTATCGGAATCTTGCGAATGTCTAATGAAGGACCAAAGCTAGCCAATTTAAGGTTTCCGAACCTCTAACCCTATTTAGGTTTTGGCAATTTATAGCTCCCTAGCTCTCTTATTGTTACGGGCGTAATGTCGGACTCTGAGAGAGGAGCTGGACTATTATCTCCGAAATCGTGCGAGGGCTCCCGTAAAAAAACCTTTAATGTATGCTCACCACTAATGACGTATTGTTTGCAGAAGAGTGCGGGCATAGACTGACAGAATTATTTAGTGAGCAAATAAAGAATTTCAAATCTTATTAAATTGCCCCACAATTTTTTCTTTTTCATTCCTTAATTTTATATCAGAAAACAAGTTTTTATTAACACTATACTCATTCTCGGAAATATATATTTAGAAAGGGATAAAAAAGAAAATGGGAATGTAGAAAATAATTAGTAATTAAATGATTAGATGAATTAGAAGATAAGTGAAAAATTTGCAGTTTCGTTGAAAATTGATGGGGGTTAAGGAATGTTATCAGTTTGAAATTGAAGGAAAAATGAACCTGAGGTGAATAATTCATTTTCATTTGAAAAGCCAGCTGATTGTGCATTTAACAAAAGATATTTCTTGGTACGAAATTTATCAAATCGTGAGAACCTGGTTGTCGATAAGTTCACGAGGAGACTACGAATCATATTAATAGGTGGTATCTATAGTCAATCTCAACAGCAGCCCACGCAATTCTGTCTCGCATCAAGAGTCGAACATTAACGCTTCCAGAATCAGATTTCAGAGTTTACTTCCAATTTACGATCGATTGCGCCTGTTTATTATGATTCTCTCCCACAAGAACCCGAAACAAAGGAAACAAAGTTCAACTTTTATTTCGAGCAGTTCATACAAATTGAAAATTATCATTATATATTGAAATCAAATAGAAAAAAATGAAAATTCATATGGCGGACCGACATGAAAACTTATAACTATTAAGAATATTTTTTATATTGTGTCAAAAAAATTAATATGTAATACAAAAATATTAACGATGTTTTACTGTTACCTTATTTTCACTTTACATTCATTTCACATAATTTTTAAGACGTTGGTTGAAACTCCTATTGATGTGTGTTCGAAAAAGCCTAGATTAGATTGAATTTATAGTAAATATAGTTCCTGATAGTAATGTCGGTTTATGATTGAAAGATATTCAGATGTATAATTGTCGTTTAATCTCTTGAAATTGTAACAAATTAATTCCTGTTAGAATAATTTATTACTTGAAGAATAATCAAAAATCGAAAATTCATTATTATTTTAACCAAGTATCATCTTTATAAATATTTTTAAAAAATTTCCATTTAAAGCAGCCAATCGGCGTGAAAGAACTAAAAGATTTCCTAATTAACTTAAAACCAATAAAAAATTGTATAGCGAATCTAGTTTAGTAACGTGACTCATTTTTTTATGTTGGTAACAAATTTCCCATGTGATAAAAGAAATACATTTTGTCATTATTTTTCTGAAATCATTATTCATGTTAAATAAATAAATACATATATATATATATATATATATATATATATATATATATATATATATATATATATTAATTGTGAAGAATTTGAAAGAAAATCCACATTGAATATAGCAAAAGTAAACTAGTTTAGGAATGTGATCTAAATTTCTAGTACTGCAATCGAAAATATTAATCGTTTTGTATTTTTCTTTGCAAATGGGTAAATTTTTACTTTTGGAATGTTTATAGATATTTCTTCACATAATTGAATCTAAGTTTCGTGTATTTTTAAAAAGAATTCAAAATAGCATCTCATCGCTCGGGACTTAATCTAAAAAAATGATTTCCACGGAATGGAATTGCAGATTGAGAAGAGGATGAGTAAATCCTTAACGTTTGCACCGGTTGTTCGTTTGCCATTCTCCGAAACCAATAAACGCTTTTATTGAGCTCTTTATGCATTCAATACGAGTATCGCTCATGGGTCTTGGCGAAGTCAATTGCAAAGGCTGAAACGCTTCCTCGATTATCCAAGGAAGAGTCATTGCGATTAAATCGGATTGCAACAATTAATTGCCCTCTCGCACTATGTATCGAGTACTTTAGGGTTGAATGCTGTCAGTGTATCCATTATCGATCTTCTGCCGCACCCGTCCATTTGCATGGTGGAGAAATAATTGCATTGTTGAAGAAAGGAAAAAATGCAAAAGATTCAATTGTTTTTTTGTAAGAAATATATTCAAAAATTATTCTATAATTTTTCTAAAAGCACAAAAAGAAATTTACTGATGTGGTTCATTTACTTCTTTTAAATCTTCACTAGATTCATTAAATACTATTGTTCCTGGGGTTCAATTATGTAAATCGTATTCGTTTTCCATTTCGTCTTTCATCTTCGATTGTTTTCGCTCAGGAAAAATATCAATTTGACGTTTGTTACATTAATTAAACGTAAAAATGTGTTATTAATATATTTTTACTTTAAATTTTTTAGGTTCTTATTTAATTTACTAACTTAACAATCGTCAATTTGACATATTAGAAATATAATGAAACTAGCTGTCGTACCAGTCTTCGTCGGGTTTTAGTTTCTATGAATATATTTAAAAAAGGTGTCTACCAACTCCGAATTTAATTTGACTGGGAAAAACTAAAAATAAGTATTCAACGTATAAATCTCATTTTATTTATATAGATTAACAAAATATAGGAATTATAAATTATTGTTAAAAACCAAAAATTAGTTGCGGGAATGTAACAAATGAAATAGGAAAACCAGGATATAATTATGGTAAATAAGATAAAGAAAGTAAAATATAGAAAATAGAGAGAAGAATGTAAATAATAGAATACGGGAAGTAAAATGTACAAAGTTGAAAGTGAGAAGGGACAAAAGTGAAACGGAGTTAACTGGAAATAGATGACGGATAATAAAAAGTAGAATGTGGAATGTGAAAAAAATTACGCAACTGATTATTCCGTAAAAGAAATAAAATACATAGCGGAATAAGATTATATATATAATTTTAAAATAGTAATGTGAACACTGTACTTTCCTCTAATGAATAAATTCATTAAATAATGCATTTAAAATATATACACAAATATTCCAAAAAATTGTTTTTATATTAAAAAAGATTTGAAAATTTGTGCAAACTCACACGGCTAATTAATTCAGTTGAATTAGTTAAAAGAAACAAGAGATGTAAGCAAAATATTTACAGAATTTATTTTAAAAAAATTGATTCATAACTTTTTTCTGCTTAGAACTTTTACGTTGTTTATAAATTGTAATTGTTAAGCAGGAAATGTGCAAAATATTTTCTAATTTTATTTTACAACTGTTTTTTAATTATTTTGAGAAAAAATTAAAAAATTAATTACTTAGTTCTAAAATGTTTCTTACAAAGTGCTAATTTTTCTGTAACGAAGAGAAATATTGAAAAATAACACTAATAATTATTTTAGGTTAATAAAAATAGTTTTGTATTATTTGAAAACTAAAAATGAAATTTCTAATTGAAATAAATAAATATATATTATTAAATTTAAAAAGTAAGAGTAAAAAAATAAAAAAAATAATATTATCTATCAAAACGTATAAAAAAAACAAAAGCATAATCGTGACTAACTTCAGGTGTGGACATACTAGATAGAATGAATTAATTAATTCGACGATTATTATAGTTAAATAAATAAATAAGTAATTTAAAAAACCGGACAAGTGCGAGTTTTAGCTTCTCTAAATAGTTCACATAATTTATTATTAATTTATTATTTTATTTATTATTATTTATTAAATGCCAAACAAAAACAAAATTTTAAACAAACATAATTGAGGGCTCGGATCGAAGAACCGACGCTTCGCAATGTTCTGTGCGTTTACAAGCGTCGGTTCTTCGATCCGAGCCTTCAATTTTTTAAAAGAATTCCAACAAAAAATAATTTAATAAACCGTGTTTTAAATAATTAAATTAATTCCAAATTTTTATCACAAACTTTTTTAATATATCTTTATTCTATATTATCTTTTTTTAAGAGATGTTTATTAATTTGCGATTGTTGATTATCAAGAATATGTCAATTATTGAGAATATGAAATCAATGATTATATGACATTTTATTCAAATATTTTTCTAAGTACAACTTGCAGTTGGCGTAAAAATTGAAATAAAGACGATATAATATTCTATAACAGTAGGTGCTTTTTCCGTAATCTACACTTGAAAATAAATAAAAATGACCAACGCCAATCCACTAGATTAAGAATTATTAAAATTAACATAGGTAACATTATTTATTATCAAAAAATAAAAAAAGAGTTAGGTTATCGCTCAAAACGCAATGAAAATAAATTGCAACTATTTCAACTTTATTTTTATTGTATTCTATACGTGAAAATATTGATATTGAGTCACGTGGTTGAAGATGACGGTAAGATCGTCAAGAATAGGCGAGAGAGGGCAGTTAATTCCGGAGTTTGATGGGCATGATAAGAAGGAGAAAGCAAGGGCAGAGATTAAAGGAGAGGAGAGAGAAATGCTGGATCTATTAGGCGGTAGTGATGGAAAGAAAGGTGTAGGGGAAAGGGGAAAGCACGCATGAGTTTTTTGTTGACAGACGAAAATGAAATAAGTTAAGTCAGCTCGGATTTAATCGCTAATACGAAAGATAAACCGGGAAGGCCGATCAATTTAAAAATATGTTAGAGAATGAGAATGATAAAGGAATGATGGTAAAATTTGTGCAAGGGAGAAAGGGAAAAGAAGGAGAGGATAAGAGCAATGATAAACAGGAATTAAAAAACAAGAAGGAAAATAAAGATAGGGGTGATAAAGAAAAGAAAGAATTAGGATGATTAGTACGAGGGACAAACTATCTGGAGGGGAGGTTAGTACTCCGTCTATACATTCCTACGTCCATGATTAAAAGAATGGGAGAAAATACAGGTAAAGGTATTGAAAAAATAAATAGGAACTTGGATAAGAAAATGGACAAAATGAATCAGGGATTAAGCAAGGAAATATGGACGATAAAGAAAATGTGCGAATAGTGGGAAAAACAATGAAAAGTCGAAAAGGAGAAAATGTACAAGAAACTCGATGCGTTAGAGAAAGATCAAAAGGAAACTAAGGAAGAAGTGGTAGAAGATTTATGGGAGGTGAGGGAAGAAGTAAGGGAATCGAAAGAACTACTTCTTTCTAGTGACAGAAGTAATGAAAAGATTTGAAGAACTAGAAGCTAGCAAAGGGATTATTCCAAGAATATTAAGAGAGATAGATGCAAATGTGGACATAGTGGGATTGAAAGGGTTCGGTAAAGAAGACAAGGAAAGGCCTAAAGTGTGCGTGGTGCAACTGGGAAATGAGGAGCATTAAATGGAGGTGATGGGGGAGGTGGTTAAAGATGAAAGGAATAGAGAAAAAATTACGAAGGAGGAACGGGGAAACAAAGATAAAGATAAGGTTTTTTTTGGGTCAAGGATGGAGAGAGGAGTGGAAAGAGCGAGAATAAAAGTGACTTTCTGGAAAGTAGGAGGGATGAAAAATAAAGATGAAGGATTTTGGAAAACACTAGAGAAATTGGATGTGCTGATGCTATGCGAGACATGGGTGAAGTTGAAGGATTGGGAGAGAATACTGAAGAAGTTACCGAAGGGATATAGATGGAAAATAGAAGGTGCAAAAAGGAAGAGGAGCAGAAGGTACAATATCTTTAGTTAGAGATGAGATTAAGGAGACAAGGAATATGGTAAAAGAAGAAGAAGGATACATGGTAAGTTAAATAAAAGTAGAAAGAGAAAATATAGGTATAGTAGGGATATATAGAAAAAGAGCGGATGAAAAGGGATGGAATAATTTAACGAAGTGGATGGAATTGAGAAGTGGTGTATGGGATGATGAATGCGAAAAGTATATGAGGGTATAACGACATAAGTAAGTAGAGAGTGAGGGAAAAAGATTGCTGGAATTACTAGATGAAGAAGGGTGGGCTATATGTAATGAAAACATTGACGGAGATGAAGAAGGAAATTATACATATTAAGGAAAAGGAAACACAGTCACTGACGACGTTCTGACGAATGAGAAAGGTAGAGATGAGATAAAAAGGATGAAGGTAGGAAGAGAGATAGGATCGGATCATTTTTTACTGGTGGTAGAACTAGAGGGATAAAACCAAAAAATAGTCGAGTTGTAAAGACGTTAGAAAACCCTAAGAAAATTAAAATGGGAAAGTGGAATAAAGAAAGATTGTCAGAGGCTAAAGAAAGGATGCAAGAAGAGTTGGAGGAAGGAATAGAGACCGAAAAAGAGTAAGAAGTTAAGGTACAAAGGGTGGTGGGATGGTGAGTGCGAAGAGAGTAGGAAAAGAATGAGGGTTTATATTAAGGAGTGGAGAAAAGGAAATATAGAGAGAAACGAATACAATAGAAAGCATGAAGAGCATGAGAAACTATTAAGGAGGAAAAAGGAAGAGGAGAAGAAAAGGTTAATGGAGGAGGTGAAAAATGCGGTGAACGAAGGATAATATTCTTAATAATAATAACAATAATATTCTATTATAAATAATTAATCTAATGCCCTGGGGTATGTCAGGCTAAGCACAAAATGGGTTTCCAACTTCATATCCACCTAAGGAACTACCTAGTGGCTTCAGACTTCTCCAAGGCAACCAGTACGTTCTCTTTTTCTGTAAGGGCATCCATGTCGCGGATTTCCAACATAGTTCGCAAGTCCGCCATTTGCACCTTACCTAGGTCTCCAATGACCCTTGTCTCCTCCCACAACCCTTGTCTGACTGGCCTCCAGGTCAGCCTCTTTTCGAACCTTCCTCAGCACGTCTGCGAATGTTGTTCCTTCAGTCACTTTAACTATCATTGTTGTTCGATGTTGTGGCTGTCTTCTTTCCTTGGCTGCCTTTGGTGACGGTTTGAAACTTTTTCCGACTGTCTTTTTAGGAGGTCCTTCCTCCTCCTTCTTCTTCTTTGTGTCGTTTACAAACTCAGGACCGCTTCTTTTCCGCTTCTGACTTTCAAAAACGACGTTCCCCTTGAGGGATGTTGTTTGGAAGGTTTTAGAAAGGATTCCGAAAGAAGAATTATGTCTAAGTTGTTCGAGATATTTGAAAGATAGCCTTTTTTATTTAAGCTTTAGCTTTATAGTTCCAACCTCCATTCGCTCGTTGTGGATTTCGTTGTGAAACAAATTTAAAAAAGTTAATAAACGGCTAATGAGTATCCATTCATTTTATTTTTTCAAAGAATCGAAAATGCCGGATTCTCGCACTGGTTCAACATGTTTCGTCTTTCATTTAATTCTATTTATTTTCTATCTTTACATAATTTTTGTATTTAAGCTAAACACCGCGTCACAATTTACGTATAAAAACACATATCATGCTCCTGAGAATTTAAAATTTCATAAAAGTGATCGCAAAAACTGTAAGTGGAGTTTGATTTGTGTCTGTACAGAGTGTCAAAATCCGTTAAAATAAAGTTAACTGTTTAATGTGTTAATAAGTCTTAAAAATTATGCCATTTTTAAAAATTATAAAAATTAATAAATTGTCAAAATTTCGACAATTTTAAAAATAATTTAAATGTGGGACATATTTTCATCAATTTAAATCTAATGATCATCATCATCATCATTTTCTACGAGAATTTAAACGTCGATGTCTGGCCATAATTGACTTTTACTACTCATAGCTACTTGCAGAAGAAATACATTTTTCTACAATACGGAAGCTGAAGTATTAATTATAACTATTATACTGATTCGAAATTGAGTAGGAAGGATTTTATTATAACTTTTAGTAGAAAACTTCAATTAGAAAAACATAAAAAACTAATTTTTATTTAAATTTTCGTAAAATTTTTTTTAAAAATTGTGTTTTTATTGTAATGTGCTGGAATAAGAGATTTGTTTTATTTTCTCTTTAAATTTGTTTTAAAAAATTTAATAAAAATAAAGTTTTAATTGTTGAAGAAGATAGTCGGTATTGAGTATATTATTTCCTTCAGTAGTTTTTGATTATTAGAATTGAACATTTGTATTTATTTTTTATTTTATTTCATCATTTTCTTCTATTCGTTTATTTAAAACAATTTGTTTTAAATTATTATATGATATTATCACTCAGTTGTTTGAAATATTTACTAAACACTGAATTTAACGATCATTCTGAGTCACTCGGATTATTCTGAAACTCGGAATACTAGAAAAGTAGTATTTTTTATCAATAGCAATTTTAATTTTATACCTATACAAGTAGCATATATTTTTAATCAAGTAACAATTTTTTTACAATTTTTTATAAACTGTTAAAAATGAGCAGAGATAAATTATTAATAAATAGTCCTTTTTAATGGATTATTTAATGTTTATTTGAGAAATTTTTAGTAAAGTAGCAGTAACAATTATTATTATATCAAGTTAGAAAAAATTTAGGAGACAAAAATTTTTTATTTTTCATTTCTTTATGCACTTGCGATTTATTAATAGAGACAACAATTAACTCTTTGACCTAAACCGTTTACGCAGTGAGCATTCTTACTGACTTTCTCACCATAACACTTTGGGTGAGGTAAAAATTGGCAATAACCCTTTCCATAGTCACATGGAGTTGCATCTAAAACAACAAAAACAATATTTAAAAAATTTTTAAAAAGATAAAAGTCGGGGATTCCATGGTCACATGGAGTTGCATCTATAACAACAAAAACAATATTTAAAAATTTTTTAAAGAGATATAAGTCGGGAATTATCGGTACGGCTGCACGCGCCCGGCTCGAAAACATACTAAAATTTAAATCACGATTTTTTTTAATACAAATGTTACAACATTAACAAATACACTATTCAAGAGATTATTAAATTTTACGATTAATGATACTTAACATAACATTTTATAATTATTTTTTTAATCTAATTTAAACCATAGTTTTTTATTTGTTTATAACAATCTCCTATATACAAATTAATAAATCGAAGGGTAAAAAGTTAATATTGACTTTTCTTCAGTAATATTTTTTCTATATTTATATGCTATTTTATATTAACTTAACTTTTTTAAATTTTATTTTACATAAAATTTTGAATAGTTAAATGGTAATTATTTACTCTATAATGCTCTTCTTAAAAATGATGTAAATTTATTTTACACAAAAAATAGAAAATGAAGATGTTACTTGGTACAATCCAGATTATACTCAGTACAATCTAGATAGCTGTCTGTATTTGTAGTATCAAACGTGGTACCTCATACAATCTATATAGTATCCCGTAATATCTATTTCTTTCAGTGTATTGTTATTAAAAATGTCTTACCAGCAGCCAAAGTAATGATAAAAATTATAAAGATGGAAATGACGATTTTTGTTGCGAGAAAACACATTTTTGATTCTTTTTTCTCTAGTTCACTACTATGTATTTAGAATTAAATAATTCAGCCCTCCTTTTATATGAGAAGTTTCTGGTCAATTTTATTTTAAATATCGACAATTACCATTATCTTTGACACTTGAAAAAAGGCTTACACATAAATTGTAATTTAAAGGGATCGGGACTACAATTATAGACTACAATTACGATGTATAAGTTTGTATAATACTCATTTTTAACGATATCTGAAATACTTGTAGTTTTTAAATGTTTAAATAATCATTTTTTTAACAACCAGTTTATCGAAAGCTATTGAAGATAAGTTTTTTCTATTTGCTTGTATTTCTTTAATTTCTTTATTATTCTACTTTTTGCTTTTGTTTTCTCTTTAATTTTATTGTTGTAGTTTTTTAATTTTTGAAATAACTTTTTTCTTTCTTAAAATTTGTATTCCTGGAATGAAAACGAATCAATTAATTTATAAGTATATATTTCATTAATATTTATAAAATTAATGTATATTTTTATTTTTCACGAAAAATTGAAATCTTGTATTTTTTAAATTTTATCTTAAGGGTAAGTCGAAGTTGTGAAATGTAAACAAACAAAAATGTAAACAAACCAAGCACGAAAATTACATTTCGGAAACAGCCTTTTCTCCCATAAAAATTAACATTGGACAGCTTTTTTTCATAAAAATGATAAATTAGTGTGTCAAAGTTTCCAATGAAATCAAATTTCACTATAAGCAATTAACAGTAATTAATAAAATAACTAATTTAAATGACCTGTGAAATAGCATTTTTGACGCGTCGCGAAAAATAAACTGTTTGAGTATATCAACCGCACTGACGATGAAGAAGTCTCGTATCAGCGATTGGACCTTAAAAAAAACACAAAAGAAAAAAAAGGGAAAAGGGAAGGGGAAATTTTTCCCTTTCCTCCTTGAAATTACAAGGAGAAAATGTAAAAACTTCTTCATCGTCCGTGCGGTTGATATACTCAAACACTTTAATTTTTCGCGACCTGAGACTCTGCTTCTCTTTTCGCATGCGCAGACTGTACTAAGAATGCATTAAAATCACATTTTTCGTACAGCCTTTTCTCTCACAAAAAGTAACATTTTTTCATTTTCATAAAGGAAATGATTCATTAGAGTGTCAAAGTTTCCAATGAAATAATTTTTGACCAGGAGGAATATAAAGCAATTACTAAAAGAACGAATTAAAATGAGCTGAAAATAGCATATTTGGCACGTCGCGAAAAATAAACTGTTTGACTATATTAACCGCACAGACGATGAAGAAGTTTTTACCCTTTCTCCTTGTAATTTCATGGAGGAAAGGGAAAAATTTTCCTTTCCACATGCTGAAGGTCCAATCGCTGATATGAGACTTCTTCATCGTCAGTGCGGTTGATATACTCAAACAGTTTGTTTTTCGCGACGCGTCAAAAATGCTATTTTACAGGTCATTTGAATTATTTATTTTACTAATTACTTTTAATTGCCTATAGTGAAATATGATTTCATTCGAAACTCTGACACACTAATTTATCATTTTTATATAAATAGCGGTCCATTATTAATTTTTGTGGGAGAAAAGGCTGTTTCCGAAATGCGATTTAGTGCTTGATTTGTTTACATTTTTGTTTGTTTACATTTCACATCTTGGACATGCCCTTAAGAGCAAGTCCAAGTTGTGAAATGTAAACAAACGAAGCACTAAAATCAAATTTGTGAAACAGCCTTTTCTCCAACAAAAATTAATATTTGGCCGCTTTTTTATAAAAATGATAAATTAGTGTGTCAAAGTTTCCAATCAAAACATATTTCACTATAAGCAATTAATAGTATATTGTGCACCTAGGGAGGAAAATAGTGATTTTCCCGAGGGTGAAGTTTGGAGTTCGAGACGTAGCGAGCGTACGAGCCAAAGGCGAGTGTGAGCGAAATCGAGAACTGCAAACACACGAGGCGAAAATCTTTTTCCTTCCGTGGTGCATATACTATTTTTTCTAACACACGTAAAAGAAAGTACAAATATGCAATTATTTAATGGAATTTTTTGTTGTCATATTTATTTAAAATCCATTATTAATAAAAAACTAACGACATGATACATATTTAATCTTAAAAAATATATAGCTTTTTTTATATTTAAAAAAAAAAAAAAAAATTACAAATTTTTATAGCAGCAGGAAGAAAATATTACTTTCTCTCCCCGTGACATCACAGCGGGGAGGGAAAGTAACATTCTCTCCCAGCCTCCGGGAAAGACGTACTTTCCACCCTCTTTATAGGTGAGAAATGATGTACTTTCGGTGCGTGTGTTATAAAAAAGTAATTACTAAAATAAATAATTCAAATGACCTGTAAAATAGTATTTTTGACGCGTTGCGGAAAATAAAGTATTTGAGTATATCAAACGCATTGACGATGATGAAGCCTTATATCAGCGATTGGACCTTTAACATGTAGAAGGGGAAATTTTTCCCTTTCCTCCATGAAATTACAAGGAGAAAGGGTAAAAACTTTTTCATGGTTCGTGCGGTTGATATACTCAAACAGTTTATTTTTCGCGACGCGTCAAAAATGCTATTTTACATGTCATTTGAATTAATTATTTTGCTAATTGCTATTTATTGATCGCACTTAAAAATGATTTTTTGGAAACTTTGACACTCTAGTTCATGATTTCCGAAAAGAATACGTTAAAATGTTAATTTTTGTGAGAGAAAAAGATGTTTAAAAAATGTGATTGTAGTGTTTGGTTTGTTTACATTTTACAACGTGAACATAGCCTTAAACAAATATATTTATGATATCCAATTTAATTAAAAGTTTTATTTTTTCAAGCGACTTTTCAAACTCATGATTTTTTAAATACTAAAATAGCCTAATAATAAATAGTTATATTGTTGTTGTAATTGAAACCGTCATAATATAATTGTTCAAAAACTTAAGAGGTCTTGTACGGTTAAAGATGTTTATTCGTCATAAATAGTTGTCTTGCTACATGTTTCGACTTAAAAATTCCTCATCAGGCAAAAATTGAGAAAATTATTTACAAAAAAAGAGATCACATTTTGACAAAGTGAACGAACACATGTCTGAAATAAAAAGATTTCGAATATGCTATTAAGAAACACCAAAAACCAAATATAAAAAAAATAAAAAATTAACAGACTCACCGTTCACAAAAATTATAAAAAATTTAAAATAAATTAAAAAAAATAACCGTAAATTTAAATTGTAAAATTTCCTGTAAAATTTTTATTATTTATGAAAATAATTTATTGTTTGCTTAGAATTTTACCTCAATTTCTTTCAATAATTGAATTCTTTTTGTTTGGTTTCTCAAAATTTAAAGTAAAATTTCTTTATGCCTTTTATGTGATACATACTGCAATAGTTACACACTTTTTACAAATTCCAAGAGAAAAACGAAACATCTGCAAATCATAAAATTGTAATGATCTAAAAACTATATTACACATTTACAAAGGTTTTGAAAAACATGTTATTTGAAGATTTTATACCTTCGTTATTTAAGCTGCTAAGACGCATTAAAATCACGTAGAATTAAAATAAAAATCAACCCAATAAAAAGATTAACCACTCGAGACCCAGGTAATGACAGCAGGGTTTTTGATCCGCAAATAAAACTCGCCATTTTACCTTCGTAGGTTTTTCCAAAATTTTCGGGTTGTTTCGGTACACATCGGAACTCTTGTAATTCGGATCTAGGTATATACCTCATCTTGCCTTAAAAAAATACGAAAAGGACACTTACTATTCGACAATTGATTTGTTCGGTTCGTGCACAAATCCCCTCAAAATGTATCACATAAACCTTTTGGTTAACTTTCATGTATAAATTACAGTTTGAATTTATTAAATAAATATAGTTGTTAAGTAATTTAAATTACTTTCATGTCTTTTATTGACTTACAACCTTAATTCAATTATCAAAACAACTACGCACAACACGTTTGAAAGATTTTACTCGTTTATTAAAATAGTAGATAATTTTCATGTTAATGTTTGGCAAGAATGTTATAGAAAATTTTTTAAAATAATTTAGTTCTGGAGAAGAATATTATTAATTTTATAGATTTCATTTACAAAAATTTTTAAAAATCTTTTAACGTAATTGCATTTCTGCGAAGAATTTTGTTACTTTTGAAAATAATTGAATTTCAGAAATAATTTATAACTTCTCCAAAATTCAATTTTTTTCATTACATACTTTTAAAACTTCAGAATTTTTTCTCATTTTTCCTGATCAATTCTACTTTTCATGAATTCCAAGAACTATAGCCACTCTGCTTATATTAATTTATTTTTTGTTCTTTTAAGGTTCTAATACATCACAATCTGGTGAGAAAAAACAATCATTACCAAAAGTTGTTGATAATTCCGAATCTGCAACAAAAGAGGAAAAAAAGTGAGCTTCCGAAGTTGAAGAAATTCTGCTTGAAGCATAGTTGCGTGCAGACAACATTAAAATTCAAGAAGATTTGGAAAGGAGAATTAAAGTTGCTGAAGAGAGGATAAGAAAAGCGACGGAAAGACAAGTCCAGGCAAAATTGAAAAATCAAGAGGTAGATCAAAATCTCAAAAATCTGCAAAATGATATTCGCGTTGCAGAAAAAAGGGCAATAGAGTTAGAGAATGCTTTAACACTTACACAAGAACCTCTTTTAAATAGATCATATCAGTCTTCACAGTCAACATCTCAATAAGAACCACCCCTTTGTCAACCATCCCAATACCCGCTACCATAGTACCAGCAGCTCCCTCAGTACCAGCAGCCATCTCAGTACCAGCAGCCTCCTCAGTATCAACAGCCTTCTCAATACCAGCAGCCTCCACAGAACTATTCTTCTCAAATACTCAACTACCAGGCTTTTCAAATTAGTTAAGGAGAATGTGATAAATAAAGAGTTGAAATCCTTGAAGGTAATTAATAGTATTATTAAAATATGGATAATATATTTTAATTCTTAAAAATCTGCAAAAGGATGTTCGAGTTGCAGAAAAAATGCCAATAGAGTTACTTTCATGTCTTTTATTGACTTACAACCTTAATTCAATTTTCAAAACAACTACACACAACATTTTGGTCTTTCGAGCCGGATTTCTTACAGTGAAAAAGTGAACTTGTGAATAATTGTTCCTGAAACTGCAAGATAGTTCGTTGAAAATTATATCAATAATATTTCAAATGAAGTGATATATATACATATGTGACGCGACACGAGAAAAGAGACCTCTCGCCCAAAAAAGAATTTTATAGGGGGAGCGTTTAAAGTGACACCATAAGCAGAAAACCCGTGTATTTACGAGGACACGTTCAACTTTCAGGCTTTATATTATTAAAACTATTTCAGATTTTTAACTTTTGATTTTTTTACGTGAAAGAGCAACTCAAAATCTATGGAATACGACTAAAAACGCAAAAATGATTTTTTTTATCGATATGTCCCTTTTCTCGTGTCGCGTTACATATATGTATACAAATTCACTAGCGATTTCAAATTTAGAGATCAGATAAGTGTTTTATGATTTCAAAAACTTCCACAATTATAAGTAAATACCAAGCTGTTTTAGTAATTCCAAAACTAAAATTCTGCAAATTAAAATAGACTTTTATGTAAACACAGGTTCTTTGTAGAACTCTCAACGTTTGTACTGTTTCTCTAGTGACATTAAAAAAGGATAATTTCATAAGAATTTCAATTTCTTGAAAATGTATTAACAAATTTTCATCGAAACAACCAGCAGGATTCCAAGAGAAGGTAACATTACTACACCAGGTCAAAAGGAAGGTGAATCTTCAAATCCATTATAAAGGCATCGGTGACGAAATTTGAAACTGCGTTAAGAAAAATAAACGATGATACTGATTTATTTTCATTAGATTTAGAAGGTCGCTTGAGCAGACATAACCCCTTATGGGAAGAATTTGATAATGTTCAAAAACGTATAGAAGAATTATTACCTGGTGTGGAAAACAAGCAAATTCATGAAACAGAACGTTTAACCTTTGAAGATCGTTTTTATGAAATTAGCGGGTTAGCAAAAAAATTCATTCAAAGACTTGAAGTATCGACAAGGTCCGTACAATCTTCCTCGCGTACAAATTCAGTTCAAAACTTAGATTCCCATGAAATACCAACTCATAGACGGGCGCACTTCCCTTCTCATTTTCAACTACCAAAAATTGAGACACCTGTTTTTCGTGGTACATTTGACACATGGCTTGCATTTTATGATTCCTTTAAGTCGATGTGCCATGATAATCAGGATATTCCAAATATCAGTAAATTTATGTATTTAAGAGCATGTTTGAGAGATGAAGCAGCCGAAGTCATTGCGTCGCTTGAAACAACTGCTGATAATTATTTGATTGCTTGGGAACTTTTAAGGAATCGTTATGATAATCGCAAATTCATTGTAGAAAATCATATCAAAACTTTATTTGTTCTCTTTGTTCACAAAAACATTCTTTATATTCATGCTCTCAATTTTTAAACATGTCTACTCAAGAACGTTATGATTTTGTTAAAAAGGCTTCAATTTGTCATAATTGCTTTTTACAAAATCATCGCACGATCGACTGTCGAAAACAGCCGTGTCAAAAATGTAAAAAGAAACACAATACACTTTTACACTTTGAACCAAAAACACAAACAGAAACAAATTCTAACACCACAGAATCATGTACGACTGCCGTTACTTTTCAATCCAAAGGTCCATCCCATGTAATTTTAGGAACTGCAGTAGTTGAAATTTTAGATAAAAATGGTCAATATCATAAGTGTAGGGCTCTTCTCGATTGTTGCTCACAATGCAATTCAATCACTGATAAATTTGCCACATTCTCGGACAGCACAAAAGGCCAGTGAATTTTTAACTCAATGGTGTCGAGAATTTACAAACAAAAATTAGGGGGGAGAGATACCTTTAGATCGAGATTTTTAAATGTTTAAATTAAATATTCTACATCAACAACGATTAAATCTCGTTTCAGCAAAATAAAGAGTGAAATGTCATTTCTTGTTTTCTCTGAGATTTCTAGTCAAATGCCTTCCACATCAATTTAAAACAATCCTTCCAAATTTCAAGTCATGTTTCTCTTGCTGATCCAGAATGTCATAGGCCAGACGAGATACATATTTTAATAGGAGCTGAATTGTATTATGAACTTTTAGGTTCAGGTCAAATTAAGGTTCCAGAACAAACGGCTGTTCGGCAAGAAACAAAGTTAGGTTTGATTGTAACAGGTCGCTATGTGAGTCTAAATGTTAGTAAATCCAATCCTATTCAAACTTCATGTAATTTGATTAAATTTCAAGACTTACCAGTTTTGTGGGAACTAGAACCGGAAGATTTGTTATAATCCACTTTCTTCGAGTTTAGGATGTTTGTGTTTTGCCAACATTACCTGAAAAAGTAAACAGTTTACACAAACACCCTATACTGAAGAATAGAACATTTGGTGTGGGCCCAACTACCTATTGTCCTGAGCGTCGACAGCGCTGTGGAAAAAACCCAAAAGCATCTGCCGCGCAGACCGGAAAACCCGTGATGTCAGCTGCACGGCCACAGGAACAGCCTGTATTAATTCTTTTCATTCCAATTTCATTAATTTATTTCTTTATTGTTTCATTATTTTTATTTCCTATTTTAATATTTTATTATATTATAATATCAATATTATTATTACTATTGTATTTTTATCACCCTTAATGGAATTTGTTTTTAACACTATTATATATTCACAATATATTATATACATAATATTATTGTTATATATTATTAATATATATTATTTTATATTTATATTTGAGTATATTAGTTCTAGTAATATTATTATGAATTAGTACTTAAACTATTTTATAATACCATTTTTTCTTATAACTATTAATATTACCTTTATTAATGGTATTATTAATATAAGCATTAGGATAATTTTCTTGTATTTCGGACCATGGTTCAGGCGTTGATCCCATGGCATGGCAAAAATGTAGGGAGAGAGAGAAACTTGCACGACTTGTGCAGTAAGCTGCTCCCGCTCGACTAACTCTCGCTTCGTCATACTGCACATGCGCGCGCCAGAGTGGGAGCGATTCGCGCGCTGATTGGAGCCTGACCTGTAGGAAAGAGAAACCGCGGATGCGACTAGGCAGAGATACATAAATATGCCGCCTTTTCCCTGACTCTCTCTCAGAACTCTCTGAAAACTTGGAGGAGACAGGTCGCCTCTACGCTGTACTTACCACTACTCCGAAGGAAGTCCACGCCGCCAAGACGCTCTCTCTCTCTCCACGTACCTCGTCATCGCCACCAGCCATGGGGGCAACCGTAGAGGAATTTTCCAACCCAGGACAAGAAAACACCAACGAGGACGACCGATCATCGGGCATAGGTGACTCCTTTCTGCAGAAGGTGCTGGTAAGGACGACCTAAGGCCCATAACCGGAACCTCCTGAGTCCGACCCAGTTTCCCCCAGGACGCCGCTCCGGAAGTGGTCGCTCAGAACTTCGTCCAGCAGGAGGCCGTCAACCAGGTTGACGATTTCGAAGTCAATCCCGTGTCCTCTCCACCGGCCAAAGGGGCCACTCCTAGTGACGACCTACTCGTCGCCCACACTCCCTACGGCCGCTGCGCCCCTCTCCCCGCAGAGTCCGCACCAATTCGCAAGGTGCAACGCCTACGACGCCGCATCCGGGCTAAGTTCAGCAGCGCCCGTCACACCCTGTTCCCAGTAACTCACTCGCAGAACCGGGCCACCATCCTCACCCTGGACCTCGCCGTGGTTAGCCAACCCCAACTCGGACACGTGATCAGAGGGGCCCGCAAAGACGTCTGCTCGAACGTCTATTTCTACGCCTGCATCTAGACCTCTTATCTCTTAGGTGGATCGAGTAGCACAAGAGTCGGTCTTCTGGACACAGGCTTCCCTCAACTCGAGCGCGTCGTGCCACTTTGCCTTCAAGGCACACCGGCCTTTCTCAGGGCCACTAAAACATTCTCGAGTTTTCACTGACTTTGTTTCCTCGCCTTTGAGCCAGTCACTCTTCAGTCAATAGTGACCGGTATCAGATTCTTCAAAAATACGTTCAAAGGAAGAAGAAATGTGTGAATCACATTATTCTCAGAACGTGTCGCGAAATGAAAAGGGGTATACAGTAAAACTTCCTTTTAATGGTAAGGAAAAAGATCTGGGAAATTCGCGTAGCACAGCCCTATATAGATTCCGTGCCTTAGAGAAAAAGTTTGAGAAAAATCCAGAATTTAAAAAACAATACGTATTAAAAACGTATTACGTATTAAAAAACATTTTGATAAAGGACATCTCGAAGAAATTAATGACGATGGAAATAATGAGGGGATATATTATTTGACTCATATCGCGGTATTCAAGGAAAATAGCCTTTCTTCTAGCACAAGAGTAGTATTCGTTGGTTCATCAGAAACGTCAACAGGACTCCTTTTAAACAACACTTTGTTGGTTGGATATTCAGCAGTTATATAGACAAATTCGAGTAAGTCCTGAAGATTCCCTCTTTCAAAAAATCCTGTGGCGTTCGGATTCATTCAAACCCATAAAAATATTTGCATTAAATACAGTAACATTTGGTACAGCCTGTGCTCCATTTTTAGCAATTCGTACATTAAATCAACTCGCTTTAGATGAAAGTGAATCATATCCCGAAGCGGCAAGGGTATTGAAAAATGATTTTTATGTCGACGATATGTTGTCAGGATCTTATACATTCGACGATGCTATGAAACTTAGAAATGACTTAATTCAACTTCTTTCCAAAGGAGGATTTAATTTACGCAAATGATCCCAATCTAATTAATGATTTATCCTCTGCATGTTCCGATTCCCTACAGACGTTAGATCATTCAGAAATTGTAAAAACGTTAGGGCTACATTGGGATGCTAAATCTGATTCTATCTTGTATACTACGAAGTTGTCAGAATTAAAGGGAACCATAACACGACGTAGTATTTTAGCAGAAATCGCAAAATCCTAATTCAAGAATTATGGAAAACAAAACTTTCATGGGATGATCCTGTTTCACCTGAAATTCAAAGGGCGTGGCTCCAATACACTAATGACCTTCCATTGTTAAATAAATTTCAATTTAAAAGGTGTATTGTAATGACAGGTGCAACAGAATTTCAGCTCCATGGATTTTGTGACGCCAGTGAAAAGGCTTATGGAGCTTGCCTGTATCTTCGATCATCTGATAATAAAGGCAATCACGAATCTGCTCTGATTTGCTCAAAATCACGTGTTGCTCCAATAAAAACTGAAACTCTTCCAAGATTAGAACTGTGTGGTGCCACGGTGTTAATCGATTTAATTAATGCTACAAGTCACGCATTACAAATGCAATTTTCTAAAGTTTGTTTATGGTCAGATTCGACAATTGTTTTGAATTGGATAAACACTTCTCCCCATACACTAAAAACATTTGTTGCTAATCGTGTTTCTAAAATACAAAAAAATACAGAACCTACACCTACAAAATATGTGGCCGCAATTGCATGTTGAAAATTGCAAAATTCCAGAAGTTCGTAAATGTAAGCCTATTTGTTCATTGAAAATTACTCAGGGACAAGTTAACATTTTGGAAAAATTTAGTAAATTTCACAAATTGCAAATTGTAATAGCTCTTTGTTTTCGTTTCTTTAACAATTCAAAAAAATCAAATAAACTAGAAAGAGATGTTGGACAATTAACTATTGCAGAACTCAATAAGGCAAAAAATACAATTTTAAAATTGACACAAGCTGACACCTTTGCCGATGAATTAATATCTTTAAAACGTAACGGGACAGTCGACTCAAAAAGTAGTCTCTATAAATTGAACCCTTTCCTGGACCAAGATCTTATTAAGGTGGGGGGAAGACTCGCACACGCAAACATACCTGATACACAAAAACATCCTATCGTTTTACCAAAACATCACAACGTCACAAGAATAATCATTCGCGATGAACATTTAAAACGACACCACGCTGGTGCCCAATCAACCTTATACGGGGTTCGCGAATTTTATTTATTATTATTATTTTATTTGTTGTCGTTATTTCAGCACATAGGTTAAATTGCTGGCAGACCGCTCAACAAATGAGACAACATTTTTGGAACCGATGGTATAAGGAGTACCTAAACGAACTGATTTCTAGGAGTAAGTGGCGAGCTGTCACAGATCAAAGTACCATTAAGCTTGGTACACTGGTGGTCATCAAGGAAGACAATATGCCCCCAATGGCATGGAAGTTGGCTCGTATAATCGCGACCCACCCAGGAAAAGATGGTGTTATTCGTACAGTTACTGTGCAAAGTGCAAATAATGACTATAAGCGACCATTAACATCAGTTTTTCCACTTCCAATAGACAATAAGATTTAAATGAATGTGAACTGATATCTATAGACTTCAATATTTTAATTTGTTAAATTTTGAATTGTTTTAAAGATTACAAATATTATCCCTTTTATTGAACTTAGGCAGTTCAAGGGGGCCGGCATGTTTGGTTTCTCAAAATTTAAAGTAAAATTTCTTTATGCCTTTCATGTGATACATACTGCAATAGTTACACACTTTTTACAAATTCCAAGAGAAAAACGAAACATCTGCAAATCATAAAATTGTAATGATCTAAAGAATATTTTACACATTTATAAAGGTTTTGAAAAACATGTTATCTTAGGATTTTATACCTTCGTTATTTAAGCTGCTAAAACCCATTATAATCACGTAGACTTAAGATAAAAATCAATCCAATAAAAAGATGAACCACTCGAGATCCAGACAATGACTGCAGAGTTTTGAAACCGCAAATAAAAATCGCTATTTTTACTTACCTGGGTTTTTACAAAATTTTCTGGATCTTTCGGTACATATTTAATTTTTTTCATTACATACTTTTAAAACTTCAGAATTTTTTCTCATTTTTCCTGATCAATTCTACTTTTCATGAATTCCAAGAACTATAGCCACTCTGCTTATATTAATTTATTTTTTGTTCTTTTAAGGTTCTAATACATCACAATCTGGTGAGAAAAAACAATTATTACCAAAAGTTGTTGATAATTCCGAATCTGCAACAAAAGAGGAAAAAAAGTGAGCTTCCGAAGTTGAAGAAATTCTGCTT
The DNA here is from genome assembly GCA_032873175.1 of Leptopilina drosophilae. Lineage (NCBI taxonomy): Eukaryota > Metazoa > Arthropoda > Insecta > Hymenoptera > Figitidae > Leptopilina > Leptopilina drosophilae. Next base: position 12,646,105 of record CM065486.1, read on the forward strand.
GAAGCATAGTTGCGTGCAGACAACATTAAAATTCAAGAAGATTTGGAAAGGAGAATTAAAGTTGCTGAAGAGAGGATAAGAAAAGCGACGGAAAGACAAGTCCAGGCAAAATTGAAAAATCAAGAGGTAGATCAAAATCTCAAAAATCTGCAAAATGATATTCGCGTTGCAGAAAAAAGGGCAATAGAGTTAGAGAATGCTTTAACACTTACACAAGAACCTCTTTTAAATAGATCATATCAGTCTTCACAGTCAACATCTCAATAAGAACCACCCCTTTGTCAACCATCCCAATACCCGCTACCATAGTACCAGCAGCTCCCTCAGTACCAGCAGCCATCTCAGTACCAGCAGCCTCCTCAGTATCAACAGCCTTCTCAATACCAGCAGCCTCCACAGAATTATTCTTCTCAACCACTCAACTACCAGCCTTTTCAAATTAGTAAGGAGAATGTGATAAATAAAGAGTTGAAGTCCTTGAAGGTAATTAATAGTACTATTAAAATATGGATAATATATTTTAAAAACTAGTTAGCAATAATGTAATATTTCTTGAAGATCGAGAATTTTTGTCTAATATATTTATATCTAATATATTTTATTGAATTTTAAACTATAAAAAATTTTGAATTTTTCCAAGATGTGTTGATATATACTCAATCATTTTATTTTTCGCAACGCGTCAAAAATGCTGTTTTGTGGGTCATTTTAATTTGTTATTTTATATAATAATTTTATATTTTGCAACTTGAACTTAGCCTTAATAGCTTTTGATAAACAATTTTTTAAAAAAATGTATATAGGGGACGTTTCACGTCAACCGGCCCAAAGCTCTGCCCAAAATTCTAATCAACAGAAATCAACTTATGATATATCAAAATACTCGTAAGATTATACTGCATCAAATGAAAAGTGGCGAATTTAAAAATTCAATATGGCGTACTTGCTATAACTGTTTTTGCATAATTTTTTCATTAATAGGAAAACAATTTTGTTGAATTAAGCCTTAAAATAATTTTAACCTTCTAAAAAATGATTGATTATTATGTTACTAGGGTCGCTGAACATTAATCTGAAGTCAAATTTAAAAAATTCAAAATGGTGGATCCAATATGGCGGACAATTTTTTTAAATTTCTTGAATTCTCTTAAAATTTGTTACTCGGAGATTTTTGGGGTCGCTGATTACGAATTTGAAGTCAGATTTCAAAAATTCAAAATGGCGAATCCAATATGGCGGACACGTTTTTGAAAAATTCATCGGATTCGCTTGATACTCGTTACTCGGGGGTTTTTGCGGTCGCTGAATACGAATCTGAAGTCATTTTTTTAAAATTCAAAATAGCAGATCCAATATAATTTTTTTGTGATCTTAAAAAAGACCAATTGTTATAATTTATGAACTATATGAAGTTGATAGCCTTGAAAAAGGCTGATTGTTGTAATGTTTAAAGCGTTATAATTTAGTGGCCTTAAAAAAGGCCGATTGTTGTAATTTATGAACTATAAGGTTTTTTTAGCCTTGAAAAAGGCTGATTGTTGTAATTTTTAATGCGCTATAATTTGGTGGCCTTAAAAAAGGCCGATTGTTATAATTTATGAACTATAAGGATTTGTTAGCCTTGAAAAAGGCTGATTGTTCTAATTTTTTAACTGTAATAATTTAAAAAGGTTTAAAAAAGCTGTTTTTGTTAAACCAATTGATTCATACTGCAAAACTGCAAGTGGTTCAGGTGCATTTGCGTATCTAAATATTTCCAATTTTTTGTCTTCCAAGACTTTAAAAGAGTGAGCACTTTTGATTTTTGTAACAGCAGGTGCTAAAGAAAATCTTCTATTAAGTGATCGCTTAATTTTGTAGTGTTCTTTTTTATCATAATAAAAATATTGTGTTGTCTTATTGTTTTCTTTTGCCCAATCAAAAAGACTTTTTGCAGTTAAAATTGCTTCTTCAGGTTTTGCTTGCAGGCTAGCACGTGTAGCTTCTCTTTTTAAGATGGCTCCTATACCATCGCATACACCTTTTCCATGAGCTGTTGCGTGGAAATTCCACTCTGCCTCAAGATTAAAATCATCTTTGTGATGAATTAGGTTCATCATTTGAAACTTATTTTTGTAGTGCTGCTTTGCACCATCAGTAACGTAAATTATTTTAGTTACTTTAGGACAAACTTTTTTAATTTCTGGAATTACGATTTGTTGCAAAATGTACACTGAAGCAGTATCATGCGTTGTACAATCTGACAATAGCACAATACTGCAATGCTTTATTTCTCCTTCATGGTTGTAGTAAACCACAACGGCGTGAACTGTGCACTGATCGTTATTGTAGTGGAAACCTTGCGCAGCATCCTGTGCAACAAAAGCATAATTCTCAGAAAAATTGCACTGCAGTATTACCTCATTTTTTTAATGTTATTTTTAATTTCCTTTATATAATTTGACTGATTTTTAGAAATAAAGTGATGTGGTAAAACTTTTTTTAAATTAACTGATAGTTCAGTGACAAAGTCTTCTGAAGATGAACACATTTTCTTTAAAGAGCATCTGTCTGTCGACTACCAACAACAAAAAATAACTTCAGAAATACCCTTTTCCCCTAAAAGTGTTGACATTATGTTACTAAAATTTTCGATTCCAGGACACAAAGTACATTCTAAAAAGAAGCAAGATGGTTTCGGATTTTCGCATAAAATAAATTTAAAACAATCTTTTCATTCCATCATTATAAATTCTGAATCACGCGTTAATTTCTCCAAGTTGAAAGCATCAAACCTCATTTCAATATTTTGGTGAATTACGCAGACACATACCCTATGTGTACCTGATGATCCAGCACAAATACAGTATTTTGGTCGAAGTTCAGCGAATTTGGTCATGCTAATTTTCAAATCAGGATACTGTTCTTTAAATTGTTTATGTAAGTCTTTAATGTCAGCAAGTAACAACCTTTTTTGAAATTTTTCTTTTTTTCCATCTATTTTAATGGAAACAGTATCCTTTTTGTTTGGCATTATGCGACTGTTTATATCACAATCATAGAACTCACGAACTTTTTGAATTGTATTTTCAGGCAAACTTTTATCACGTTTTGAATTTGGATTTGCCAAAATTCCCTCTACTTGTTTTAATTTTTTTAGCTTTTTTAGCCTGTCTTTCAGAAGTACCAAATTCTAAAGAAACTTGTCGAGCAGTCCAACATTCAGGAGCTATTGTAAGAATTGACAGTCGTAAGGGGTCATTTTTAGTCAGAAAAGAAAATTTATTCTTAAGTCCAGTAAGCAATTGCTCTAACTGTTCTTCTCTGGATAAGCATATTCTTTTAGGTTCAGGTTCCTCTGAAAAAGATGTGTCATGTTCTTCAATCGAATTATCATTATTACACATTTTTCGACATTCGTTGCAAATTCGAGAATTTTCTGGTACCTCGGGAAATTTGTCTAGCAACTTTTTCGACATTTTTCTTAAACCTGAGCTTTTATACATACTGCGTTTTAAAGGATCAACGCATCTGTCTGTGTGAAACACATAATTTATACTAGGTTTACTGCAAACTGACATGATCGGGTCAATAACTCCAACAAAAAAGCTATATCAACTTACCTTTTTGATAATAAAACAATTATCAGTAAACGTGTTACTTAAATTTACAAAAGATCCCCCAAAATGGTAAACACTCGAGAGAGTGAAATTTAACCTTGCTTTTGCTAGCGAAAAAAATTAGTTTGAAGAAACTAAATATTTTAGTCTTGAAAAAGACTGATTGAAATTAAACTGAAATTAATATTTAGTATTTTGATGAAAAAACAATAATTTTTCTAAATAAATATAAAATAATTAGTTTAAAAGAGACAAATTATTTTAGTCTTGAAAAAGACTGTTTAAAGTTATTCCAAAATAATTATTTAGTTCTATAATAAAAAAAATTGATTCTCTAAAAATACCTGTCAATAAAAAAACTAAATATAATAGAAAAATGAATTTAAAGCCAATAACAAATGAAATCGCAAATGTGTATGCGTGTTAACAGCGAACAACGTAAAGGAAGTATATTCAGTAAAGCAATGATATTTTAGATAAAGAGGTTCAACCTAAAAAGAGAGAAATGAAAATATCCAAATAGGATATCAGAATTTCAAATTTCAAAATGGCAGATCCAATAAAACAAACATACAATACCTTGGGGTCACACCTATATAAGTTTTAAATTATTTCTATAATTTTAAAATAATATGCAAGGGTTGGAATAATTTTTTAAAAAATGTTGTTTTTTCATTTTTTTTGTCAATTTTAACGATTGTTGCAATCTTTGTATAAAATATAAAAATTTTCAGTTATAATTCATTAATCGTAAAATTTAATAATCTTTTAAATGGTATATTTATTAATTTTTTGTTATTTGTATTTCCAAAAAAATCGTGAATTAAAGATTGGTATGTTTTCGTCCCTGCGCGTACAACCGTACAAATAACACAGCCACACAAAAAAATAAAAGTTCTAAACTGGGGGTCTTACTATGTAGACTTTATGTTTTTTTGGGCGCTGAATCCGAATCCGAGGTCCATTTAACCCCATCAGATCAAGATTTTGACATAACCTCAAAAAACCAATATGGCGGACACGTTTTTGAAAAGTTCATCGGATTCGCTTGAAATTCGTTACTCGGGGGTTTTTGGGGTCGCTGATTACGAATTTGAAGTCAGATTTCAAAAATTCAAAATGGCGGATCCAATATGGCGGACACGTTTTTGAAAAATTCATCGGATTCGCTTAATATTCGTTACGCGGGGGTTTTTGGGGTCGCTGATTACGAATTTGAAGTCAGATTTCAAAAATTCAAAATAGCGGATCCAATGAATTTTTCAAAAACGTGTCCACCATATTGGATCTGCTATTTTGAATTTTAAAAAACTGACTTCAGATTCGTATTCAGTGACCGCAAAAACCCCCGAGTAACGAATATCAAGCGAATCCGATGAATTTTTCATAAACGTGTCCGCCATTTTGCATTTTTGAAATCTGACTTCAAATTCGTAATCAGCGACCCCAAAAACCCCCGAGTAACAAATTTTAAGAGAATTCAAGAAATTTAAAAAAATTGTCCGCCATATTGGATCCACCATTTTGAATTTTTTAAATTTACCTTCAGATTAATGTTTAGCGACCCTAGTAACATAATAATCAATCATTTTTTAGATGGTTAAAATTATTTTAAGGCTTAATTCAACAAAATTGTTTTCCTATTAATGAAAAAATTATGCAAAAACAGTTATAGCAAGTACGCCATATTGAATTTTTAAATTCGCCACTTTTCATTTGATGCAGTATAATCTTACGAGTATTTTGATATATCATAAGTTGATTTCTGTTGATTAGAATTTTGGGCAGAGCTTTGGGCCGGTTGACGTGAAACGTCCCATATTTAAACATTTAAAAACTACACTTATTTAAACTATTTAAAAAATTATTTTATACCAAATTTCACACCGTAATTGTAGTCTATAATTGTAGTCCCCGTCCCATTAAATTACAATTTATGTGTAAGCTTTTTTATAAGTGTCAAAGATAATGGTAATTCTCGATATTTAAAATAAAATTGACCAGAAACTTCTCATATAAAAGGAGAGCTGAATTATTTAATTCTAAATACATAGTAGTGAACTAGAGAAAAAAGAATCAAAAATGTGTTTTCTCGCAACAAAAATCGTCATTTCCATCTTTATAATTTTTATCATTACTTTGGCTGCTGGTAAGACATTTTTAATAACAATACACTGAAAGAAATAGATATTACGGGATACTATATAGATTGTATGAGGTACCACGTTTGATACTACAAATACAGACAGCTATCTAGATTGTACTGAGTATAATCTGGATTGTACCAAGTAACATCTTCATTTTCTATTTTTTGTGTAAAATAAATTTACATCATTTTTAAGAAGAGCATTATAGAGTAAATAATTACCATTCAACTATTAAAAATTTTATGTAAAATAAAATTTAAAAAAATTAAGTTAATATAAAATAGCATATGGGTGATTTTCAAATAACTGTGATATTTGCATGTCCCCATAGATAAATGACTAATAAAATTATTATTTTTTGCCACTCACTTCATAAATCACTTAATAGAAGTCTCTTCTTAAAGATACTTAATATTCAGTTTGTTAACATTAACATTATCATAGTTAAAATTAAGAAAATAGGGTTAAATTGTCAGGTCCGTGGCATACGTTTTTTTTAAATTTTGTTCTGAAATTTTCACGTAAGCAAATATTAAAACTATCTTTTAAGTACTTTTAGGCCAAATCTAACCAGATGTTTTACATATAAAAATATTTTTATTGCAATGATATTCTACGTACACGGGCACTTTTTTCATGTTTTAAATTGTTAATTACTTTCTACCAACACATGTTAACGTCATCGTGATTTTATTACTCAATTTTATGTTTAATTGACTTCTACTGTTATTATTTTGAAGTGCGAACATTGAAAAGAAAATATTTATTCGATTTTTTATTTCTTTACGTGTTTTAACTGTGACACACATGTCAGGACCGTGGAAAAATGTCAGGTCCGTGGCATCTAACTTTTGCATTTTCTTTGCGTTTTCCATCGTAACTTTAGAAATATTTAAAATCTTGTAGTTTTCATTTGAACATATACTTTAATATCAAAAATGTACTGGAATATGTAATAAATTTCAATTTTGGTTCACTATTTTAGCAGAAAAATGTCTTATTAAAAAAAATCACAGTTATTTGAAAATCACCCATATAAATATAGAGAAAATATTACTGAAGAAAAGTCAATATTAAATTTTTACCCTTCGATTTATTTATTTGTATATAGGAGATTGTTATAAACAAATAAAAAACTATGGTTTAAATTAGATTAAAAAAATAATTATAAAATGTTATGTTATGTATCATTAATCGCAAAATTTAATAATCTGTTGAATGGTGTATTTGTTAATTTTGTAACATTTGTAATAAAAAAATCGTGATTTAAATTTTAGTATGTTTTTGAGCCGGGCGCGTGCAGTCGCACCGATAATTCCCGACTTATATCTTTTTAAAAAGAAATTTAAATATTGTTTTTGTTGTTTTAGATGTAACTCCATGTGACCATGGAATTCCCGAATTTTATCTTTTTAAAAATTTTTTAAATATTGTTTTTGTTGTTTTAGATGCAACTCCATGTGACTATGGAAAGGGTTATTGCCAATTTTTACCTCACCCAAAGTGTTATGGTGAGAAAGTCAGTAAGAATGCTCACTGCGTAAACGGTTTAGGTCAAAGAGTTAATTGTTGTCTCTATTAATAAATCGCAAGTGCATAAAGAAATGAAAAATAAAAATTTTTTGTCTCCTAAATTTTTACTAACTTGATATAATAATAATTGTTACTGTTACTTTACTAAAAATTTCTCGAATAAACAATAAATAATGCATTAAAAAGGACTATTTATTAATAATTTATCTCTGCTCATTTTTAACAGTTTATAAAAAATTGTAAAAAAATTGTTACTTGATTAAAAATATATGCTACTTGTATAGGTATAAAATTGAAATTGCTATTGCAAAAAAGTACTACTTTTGTAGTATTTTTCCAATTTTCTTAATTGTTGAAACGAGTTATTATAAGTAAATAAACAAATAGAAAACGATGATGAAATTAAATTAAAAATGAATGCAAATGTTCAATTCTGCACCCTCGAAGGCTAAAGTCTTACGACAGTTCCGAGGGAGGATAAAGAGCTCCAAAAGAAGGGTTACGGGTTTTAGTGGGTCGGGCTGGCAGTAGGTCGCCGGTATTCTAAATTTATTATAATACTTATTTATTTTACTTTTTTTTAATTTTTCTTCAGTTTTGTTATACCAACCCCACATAATCTTGGAGTGCGGAATCCAAGGTATCTGTAGGCAGATTTCCCAAAAGTCCCTAAGCAAAAAAAAAAATGTTCAATTCTGATAATATAAATTAATAAAGGAAATAATATACCCCATACCGACATTTTCTTCAACAATTAAAAATTTATTGATATCAAATTTTTTAAAAAAATTTAAAGAGAAAATTAAAAAATCTCGTATTCTAACTCATTACAATAAATATCCAATTTCTTTTGAAAAAAGTGTTTTTGAATGGCAAAGTAAACTAAAAATATGCTTTAAAATTCACTATAAAAAATGGAAACCGGTCAAATCCTGTTGAAATTATACTGTTGTGAAATTGAGTAGGAAGGATTTTAATATAATTTTTAGTAGAAAACTTCTATTAGAATAACAAAGTAAATACGTCAACCTCTCTTTTTCAAAAAAGAAATTATATTTTAAATATTACAGAAGAACTACCACTTTTTAAATTTTTACTATTTGCATTGGAAGGCTGAGATGATTTCCAATAAATTATGTAAATTTATTGAATTTTCATGAAATAAATAAAAAAAATTTAAAAAGTTGTTTTTTTAGTATTCTTGATAACCCATTGTTGTTCGTGTTCAAAAAACTACATAAATTACTGCGAAAAAAATTCAATTTTCTAACAAAAGTGATAGAAATATATAAAAAAGAGGCAGCTTTTGTAAAAATTAGAAAATAATAATACAAGGAGAAAATTTATTCCTGGAATTTTATTGAATTTAGTTCGGTAAAACTGGGATGAAGTGTCGAAACAGTAATTTTTTAAGAAATAGTCTGTAAAAGCAATTGCATTGAAAAATAATCTAAAATGCATAAACTTTACGATACATGTGTTAGCGCTTCACTTATAGTTTGGGAAACGTAAGCTAAGTTCCCGCTACATTCATATTTAAGGCCGGAGCAGAATAAAACGGGAAGTGAACGCAAGCATGAGATAGAAAAGGACAGAAGTTGGTCTGTCTTTTTCTATCGCATGCTTACGTTCACGTTACTTTTTTATTCTGGGTTAGGCTTTATCCTTATATATTAATCTCAATTTTATTTCACCGCTTTGTGAGTGTAACGAATTAAAATATGTTAAGTTTAAATTCCTTTTGAAGGAACACAATTAAATTGGTTAAATTAATCTTCAAAATTGTTGTGTCTGGAATGAGTCGTATGTCGGTTATTGCACCTGAAATTCTGCAATGTTCGGACATTCCTTGTTAAATTAGAATAAGTTTAATAACTTATTGTACTAAGGTTGTTTACCCTGTGGTCACGAAATAAAAGATTAATAATGATTGCCAAATAATAAGACAATAATTATTATATTAGTTTTGTTAGTCTTTGGCAATCATGGATTAATGTGCGAGCGACTTGCACGATACCAATAGCTAAGTCAGCAAAAGTGATCCATAGGAGACACCTCAAAATGTGGAAATAATAAATTTATTTCAACTTAAGGACAATGATCCCTAAGGAATGCCACGATCGCAGAAATGTCCCACCAAATGTGACATAGTTCTCTTGGTATAAGAATTGACATTACGTTTCGATCCAGGCAGTATTCATCGGTCATTCTAATTAAGAAGACGCGTTTTTTAATGTCCCTTAATTATTTTTTTAATACTAATTAAGGTAAACTTTTAATAACTCTGTTAATCGATAGTGGTGACTAAAAACACAAACGTAGAATTATCGTGAGTTGATTAAAACTAAAAATCACGAACGTGAGAATTATGTGTTAAAACAGAAATCGATATCTCAAACGAAGAATTATTGAAACAGTAATCGAGGTGATCAACACAAACAACCACAGCAGGCTCATCTCTAAGAATTGGAGGTGGTAGGATAAGTTAGCGGTAAGCAAATAATAATTTTATAATTATTGTACTTTTACGCCTAAAATTTAAATAAGAGAAAAGGGAAAATAAATTTTAAAAATTGTAAAGGAATTAAGTATTTATTAATTAATAGTTCTCATCCTACAACCGCTTTCTGATAACTTTTTTCTAAATTCTAGAATTTTTGTAACTTGTACGGGAAAACACGAATCTCACATTTTAAACAATGAAGCATCACTCTTGATTGGTTGTTGCGATTCGAAGAGAAATAAAATAAAAAAAGAAAATATAAAAATTCCATAAAGTAAATAATAATAATTTTATTAAAATTTTTAAACAAATTTGCAACAGTGAGAAAGATTCAAATTTATAAACTATAGTTAGTTTTTTTGGTGTAATAAATGTGTTTTTTCTCTTGCTGGTCTAAAATTATATATTTGTTTTTTTAAAAAAATGACATGAGAACAACGTCTATGTCAATAACAAAGCTTTCGTCCTTCAAAGAAAGACCTCCTCAGTATGAATTTTTTTACAATCAATAAAATCTAAAAAATAATAAATAATTAATTATAAATGCTATTAAAAAATAATGTTCGGAAAATTAAATAATGACAAAAATACAGATCCTTTCTTTTCTCATCTAAGATAACCTAAAAAACACTACCTGTTTCAACAGTCATATTTTTTGACTAAATAGTCAATATTAGCAACTAAATTAAAATTTAAGTTGCACGTCATAATATTGCACGTCGAATTGCACATTTTTACATTTAGTTTAAATATGATTTCAGAAACAGCATAAGAAATATATTAGTTGTTTTTCGACATGTTCCCTTTAAATTGTCAAAACATAATTGTGAGAACAACCTAACCTCAATATGTCAGTTTAGATTATAACTTAAGGTATCATACACAGTCAAGAGATGAAGCGAGGGAACATCACCACACTGCCATTCTACAATAACAAAGTAATTCGAGAATTCTCCAGGAGAAAGTTTCCTAAAAATATATCACAAAAAACAATCTCTCTAAAAAATTAATAACAACAATAATAATCCACAATACAATTCTAAACGTCGGTTTTTGAAATTAAATTAAAATATAACTCACTTAAGTTGTCAATATCTGTCCTGGTATTAACCGAATTCTCGAATTTAGCGATATAGTACATTTCCTTAAATAATCTTTTTCTATAATTTGATTCACTACAAATAATTTTAGCATTATCAAAATCGAAAATATGATTATTTTCATGAGAATGGGCAACCAGCGAAGATGATCTTTTATCATTTTTACAGTCTCGTTTGTGATCATTTATTCTATTTTTAAAATAATTAACCGTTTGTCCAATATAAACTTTGCCACATTCACAAGGAATCTTATAAACCACCTGATTTTTAAGCCCAGCTGGAGTGATGTCCTTATTCTTTGAGAAGCAACCAAACGGATCCCTATTGTAATGAAAAACCACTTTGATGTTATAACTTTTAAATAATTTCAAAAAGAAAAAATAAAGCTCGTTTATATATGGTAATGAGATAACACGGTTGAAAACGATGCTCTGCGAATCGTTTATGAAGCTTGGAAGAGGAGTCGGAGGTTTTGTAATTTTCTCAAATCTAAGGTCAATATATTTGTTCAAAAAGGAAACCGGAAAATCATTACTCTTAAGGATGTCAAACACAATGCTTAGGTTGTCTTTCACGAACTCAATCTCCGAAAGTTTGACTGCCCTATCAACCAGAGAATAAACAATTGAAATCTTATCCTTCATACAGATGCTAGAATTAAAATTTACGTATCTCCCCGAAAAAGTGCTCTTCCTGTACCAATTAGTTTTAAGTCTATTATTTTCTCTTATGATCAGAACATCAAGGAAATTTATGCTATTGTTATTTTCAACTTCTACTGTAAACTGAAGTTTGTGATGGTAATTATTAAAGGTTTCAACCAGTTCGTCAACTTTATTTTTTGGAACGCACATAAGGATATCATCAACATATCTTCGATAGAAAAATGTTGGTGAAAAGTGACTTAACATCTAACGAAATCAAGATAAAACCATCTGGAATGTATAAGTTTCTAAGTTGGGGAACCAGATCAAAACTATTCTTTACAAAATATTCATTGTCTCTAATAACCTTCTGAATCGGTTGGCTGATAAATTTTGATAGATTATACAAGGGGGAACCACAAAATAATGTAATGGGTCTCATAGGTACATGTTCTTTATGAATTTTTGGTAATGTATAGAATTTAGGAGCAACTGAGTTATAACTTTAAAGTAACTTTTTTGTGTCACAGTTTATGAAACCTTTATGTAGGATAATTTCAATTAACTTATTTAGTTGTGTTTGGATACTATTGGTGGGATCTTTCTTTAGCTCTATATAGACTTCTTTATCATGTAACAGAACCAATGTTTTGTTTACATATTCCTGTGCGTCCATAATTACCGTTACATTGCCTTTATCAGCATTCAAAACCTTGATATCTTTATTAGAAGCAATGAACCTTTTACTTTTTTGTCCCAAGGATTCGAAATCTAAAAGATTATTGTAATCCTTGTGAGCACTCGAATTTAAATAGTTTTGTAATTTATTTGAGACGGAACACCTGACTATGGATCTAGAATCATCAGGGACCAAGTATATCTTTTCTTCGACAGTTGCCAAAGCATCTCGAATTACTGTATTTTTTTCAACCGGATTTGTATAGAATTTATTACCGAGACTAAGGAAATAACCAACATCATCAGGTAAATTTTTTCCCGATAAGTTCTTAATCCAACCAGGATTCGGTTTTCGTTGCCTCTCAAAAGAATAATATTTTTTACATAACCATTCAAATTTTCTAATTGAACTATCAATAAGTGACTTTTCATAATTATAAATAATATTATCTTGACCATTGAAAAATGATACAATATTTCCATCGATGTCTAAATTGATTAATCTGTTTCTCAAGTTTCCAATAATAATTAGTTGCTAATATTGACTATTTAGTCAAAAAATATGACTGTTGAAACAGGTAGTGTTTTTTAGGTTATCTTAGATGAGAAAAGAAAGGATCTGTATTTTTGTCATTATTTAATTTTCCGAACATTATTTTTTAATAGCATTTATAATTAATTATTTATTATTTTTTAGATTTTATTGATTGTAAAAAAATTCATACTGAGGAGGTCTTTCTTTGAAGGACGAAAGCTTTGTTATTGACATAGACGTTGTTCTCATGTCATTTTTTTAAAAAAACAAATATATAATTTTAGACCAGCAAGAGAAAAAACACATTTATTACACCAAAAAACTAACTTATTTTATTCTGGTCAACACCAATTTACATCTTTTTAAATTACATTTATAAACTATAGGAGAGTAGCAAAAAGAATAGAGGAATATTAGAAGTATAGATTCTCAATGGTCTAGTTGGAAAAGTTCGTTGTCCAAAGAACCATTTTGCATGCTTGGCAAAACATCCTGGCAAGATTTCGTGGATTTTGAGAAAAACAGTAGTTGCGAGTTTTCTTGATTAAAGGAAGAAACTATTTTTAATGTAATATTTCCTTTGTTATCAACTTCCAATAAATTAACATTATACCTCCTACTTTTAAAAGATTTCCTGGGGTTTAAAATTATAAAACTTTGTTTTATAAATTATATGTATTTTAATCTATATCTTAATTATAATAAATAATTTCTTATAAAATTATATTGGAAATAAATGGAACTTGTTACATGTTTGCTTTTCATTTGAATAATATTTATATGGACATGTCTTTCTCTTTCTGGCGTCATATATACCGACCTCGCCCGAGTTTCGCGTCTGTGACTTGTTTTCTGCCTTTCAATAGCAATTTACTGTTAATGGAGAAAAAGCCAATCTGAATTTATATATATATATATATATATATATATATATATATATATATATATATATATATATATAGATTGGATAACTTATTGTTAATTGAAATGCAGGCAATCAATTCGCGCGAGTGTAACTGGTATCCCGATTATTATAAGGCACCCTGCAAATTGGCAATTTATAAGCAGTTCGACCTTTGCTCCTGTATTAAATAAATCCCAAGGACGCATGAAATCACGTTTACTTTGAAAATATACTGAGGTGCCTAGACTTGACTTGCCTCGTTTATTTCAGTACGTCAACTATATGCTAATGTCCCGTCCAAATATGGCAATTTACACACAGACACCAAAAATCGAAATGATGTACGACCTCTTGAGAAAACATGATTTCACGATTTAGTGTAAATTCACACGCAAACATTGAAACAACACTTCATTCAAAGTCACTCTCAGCTGGGAATATAATTTTGTTTAAAATAAATAATATTTATTATTACCTAAATTTAAAAACTTTATTTAAAATCATTCGTTCAAATACAGTCCCGGTATTAACTTTTATTTACAATTGCATTTAGTTTTCTTTTATTATGTTGTACTTTCTCTCGTTTCTCAAAATGATTATTTTCAACCAGTTTTCAATTCATGTAAATGACGATCATTGAATTTTTAAAATTCCGTGGGAAAATATTGGACATTGTCAATTGTTTGTACTTGTGTGTTAATTGAGAACTGTGCAAATGGAAACGATTATATGATGACTTTACATGAAAATTCAATGAGGAGAGTCAATGAAGTAAAAAGTGAAAAGACCTCGAGGCTTTTTTTATTTTCAAGTCTCGGCAAGTCATAAAAAGTGAGAAAAGCTGGATGTCACGAGCAGCTGGTGGAAGTTAGATAACAAGTTGATTATTGCTGGAGTCACTCGAGATGACGTCTATACTCTCACGATTGGCATCCAACAAAGTGAAAGTTCCCGATTCCACGTCTCTTCTCTCATCTTTTCCTCATGGCAGCAAATCACAAACAGAGTCACGTGGATATAGTCATAAGATTTATCGAGATAAAACTTTATATGTGAAAGGATGAGGTTTCCCATCAAATTTATCATGATAATTTAATTGAATGCAAAGTTCAGGAAGTAGATAGGAACAATGTTAACTTTCCCATTCCAAATTTGGAAATTCTTCTATTATTTTAAAATAAACACAATTACAATTTTTAATTCTAGACAAAGCAAAATAAAAGTGTGACCAACTTTATTTATTGCTACAAGTGGCAAATTTTAATAATCAAAAGTTTATTCTCTTCAGAATGGGAGAAAAAATGTAAGTAAACATTGAAAAACAAAATGTCAGGTTCTTTATGACGGACGAAATGTCAAAAATTTAGTAATCGATTAAATACGCTATTACAGGTGAGAGGAAAGAAGAAAAAATAAATTAAAAGAATAAATAATTTACACCAGCAAATTTGTCTAAAATTTACATTAAATACAAAGGTGTCAGAATGCTTTAGGGGGCAGAGATGGTAGCTGACGTTTCGAGAGAATTATAATTGATTCTCATCTGAAATCAAATTTATGTTGGTGTGCAATTTCTGTGGTTGCCTCCGGGATAAACGATTTACACCCATGCCTGGGTGCTTCCTTCTTGTTAAGCTCTCGCGAGTACTTAACTTGAACCGACGACGATTATTTTGCGACAAAGCAACACAACTGTGAATGGTGCGTATTCACGGAGTTATTTTATTGGACACAGTTTGTTTTCTCTCTACATATTAAAAAGACCAGTTTGCAACAAACTAATATGCCGGTCAGTGCGCGCAGTAAAATTGTAATTATACCAAACGGTGCACCGCGTGGGTAGAATGTATATGACCTTTACTGGCCCTTGAATGATCGTTAGACTCTAATAATAGACGTATTATCTTTAAACTCACCACTGTCTGTAGGTTTCTATTCACATGATGAAGCAATTGCAGGATATTTTATTTGTTTGGTCAGATTAAGGGCTGCAATAATGGTTTTTCAAATTGGCCTGTTAGTGAATCATTAATGGGCGTGGTTTAAAAGAGGTTTTCCTCTTACGTGGAAACAAATATATGCTGACATCTATTTTTGAGAGCTGAAATTGAACTTGTGTTACGCCTTAAAATTAGGACATTAATCGTCTTAATAAGAACAATTAAAGACTTTAGAAATTGAAAATTCAAGAGCGAAAGAAACTACTTACATTTCAATCTGCTGTTCCAGCACTATATACAGCAAGTTCTGCAAAATTTTATCCTTGGTCTCGATAAGACTTTTAGCCCATAGTACAGAAATGGAAATACAAAGCTGTTTTATTGTATTAAATATGTACTTATAATTACCTCAATTCAAAGGGCATTTATCAATAATGAAGATTAAAATTTTTGTGAAGTTTGGGAAGTAATGATTATTATTATTTAACCTGTGGTATCCTATACTTTTATCCTGTTTTCAGCTTTAGAAAGTAAATAAATAGTTAAAAACGTTAAAAGTATTAAAAGAATAAAATTCTTTTTCTGAAAAAAAGAAAGGAAGTTATTTGATTTATAGTACAATGAATTATAATAATTTCAGGATCAAGAAAAAACAAATGAGGAAATAAGAACTACAGCAGATTTCTCTGGACCAATATAATTATATGGGTTCTAATTAATATTGCTATTATTCGTATTATTTTATTGTACTTTAGAAAATGTATATTTCAAAATGCTAATAGTTTTGTAGTAGTAATGAATGGTATTGTAGTAAAACATATTTCTATAATCTATAAATCTTCAAAATTTCTTATAAAAATTTGTTTAATATGATCAAATTTAAGAAATATTAAAAGTTCTACAAATTAAAAATGTTTACAACTTTATTAGCGAAATTTTTAAGTTTCTTTTTATATGAAAGTAGTGTTTTATTAGAATATTTTTAAGTAAAGCAGAAGAAAATTTATTTATTTAATAAGTAAAATTCTTTTTGATATTATGGTCGGATTATTCTTATTAATTTGAATTTTACAAACTACTCAAAATTATTTCTATGTAATATTAGAGAAAATTTTGATTACACTTAGAAGTCAATTTCAGTTATTATTTCAGTTATGATTAACAAAATTTTAATTAAAATGTTTTTAAAAAATTTCAATTTTTGATAGAGAATAATTCCTAAAAATTTCAGATATTTTTCCATGTTAAATAGACAAATTTACAACTATAATAGGAATAATTACCTAAAACATTTAGAAAAAAATTTCGACTAAAGGAATTGGCATACCGTTTGAAGGCAAAAATTGTTTCCTTACTATTTAAAGAGATAACGATATTACTACTTTGCCAAATTTCCAGGGTCTCAACAGTGCCATAATATATCGCCACGATTTAAAATTATAACACAGTAAAAGTGGAACTAACTTATACGAGTGGCCCACTTGAAACGTTACGTGATAGACTGTTGCACCGAATTCACTTTCGCTTTTTAATCCGTCTATATAACAGACATCACTATATTCTGGGTTGGGTACCTGTCCAATTTGACAGTCCTTCCTGGTAGGTATATTAATATTATACTTTTTATGAAAGAGTCTCTTTGTTAATATAGTTCTAATATATTTTTGCTTCCTCGTGAGGAAGCTTTGTAGTCGTTTAATATATAAAATTTTTAAAAATCCTCCAAATAAATTTTCTTCTATATAGGACTATGTTATTTAAGACTCTGAACAATTGTCCGGATGTATGTATGTATGTGTGTGAGTATCTCATTTTTTGTGAACACGATAACTCGAAGAGGTTTCAACGAATTCGGCTGAAAATTGCTAGGCATATTTATCAAACAAATATCTCGAAATGGATTAATGGACATTAAAAAATCTATAAAAAAAATTTTTTAAAAATTAAAATTAAATTAATTAAAAATTTTTTTTTAACTTTATAATATAAAGTATAAATTGTATGAGAGTTTATAGAGTTAATGACAATTAAAGCAGAAAAATTGCCTTTTTTCAAAAATTTAGTTCTTTCATCAAAATTATATTCCAGTACAATAAAATTTTACTAATTTTTTTCAATAATCTTATCCGTTGCTTTAAAGCGGATTGATTGGTATATATAAAGAATATATTGTATTTGAATTTTTAGAATTAAACATAATTAAAACCAAATGTAATCTTAATTCACAACTTGTTTACATATATTTTTATCAAAAGAATTTAAAACACTTTAGAGAATTTTTAAGGTCGCTGATTAAGAATTTAAAGTTGGATTTTTCATATTTTGAAAACTCAAAATGTCCAATCCAATATATAAGACCTATTTCTTCAAATTGATCAAATTCACTTGAAATTTGTTAAAAATAAGTCCGCCATATTGGGTCTTCCATTTTGAATATCTGATTTCATATTCGTAATAATCAGTGGCCTTAAAAGGCCGCTTTTTAAGGCCACTGATTATTACGAATATGAAATCAGATATTCAAAATGAAAGATCCAATATGGAGGACTTATTTTTTTAAATTGATCAAATTCACTTGGATCTTTTTATATATATTAAAACTTGTTATTAAGGGATTTTTGGGGTAGTTGATTACGAATATAAAGTCAGATTTTAAAAATATAAATAAATTATTATATATAATATAAAATACATAAATAAATATAAAAAGATAAGTATTTTCAATTAGAATCCCTAAAAAATCCAGACTACCGGGTTCATATAAATCAAAATTAATGTTAAAGAAGTTGTCATCTGAAATGCATCAGACATTTGTCGTAAATAAGTTAAAGAAAATTAATTTATAATTTTCTTCTCTTTGGAGTCATAACAACTTAATTAAACTTGATATTCTTTTATTTTATATACAAACAATTAAGAACTTTTTCTCTTTTGAACACTACGAAGTATGATTAAGAAAATATCTTATTTTATCTAAATTTCCCTTTTTTAAACTTGGTTGCACTGGAATTTCGGAATTAATAATTTTATTCAACGTCCCTTTTTATAAATTGACCCTCCGATCAAATTTAACTTCGAATGTTCAATAGCTAGTTAATGACGAGCGTTTTCACGAGTTTTAACTAGCAACTGAAGACAGCGGTAATATTTCGCAGCAAAAACTGTTGATTATTAATACAAAAATTCAGCGCGTAGTCTTCTTTTCTGCTGACCCAAGACTGTCAATTATGGGTACTTCCTTTAGTTTATACAGAACCATAAATTAAGGAGTCAGCAACAGTCATTGGACTGTTGTGATATTCCTTGATTATGGAAAATTATTTTAATATTTTAAAGAGGTGAGTGAACTCCTCTCAGGAGATAAACCTCTTTTAAGTGGTATGTGAATTTCTTACCTTTGATTATTAGTCAATAACTGTTAACAAATGCACAGTGAGGATTGATGAACCTCCCTGTCCGTTCCGCAACTTTATTACTAATCTAGCTTTTCATTTTTGCAAGGTTATTGCCATTCATGATTGGCCCAATATTTATTTTAAATCCAACATTCCTTATGTCTCTTTATTCCAAAGAAAAGCGGTTCAATAAACTAATCGGAATTATTTTTTTATTAATAATTCCGATTAATAATTGTGAAAATAATTCACAGGTTATACCCCATTATTTAGAAATTAAATTTTAAGTAACTTTGAAACAGGTAAAAAAATAATAACACGAACTTATGCTTCGTTACACATTTTATGTTTTTAAAATATGAATTCACACTAGTAATTGGCAAACCCAAAAACCCTCAAGTAATAAGTTTTAAATAAATCTAATAATTGCTTGAAAATTTTGGTCGCCATATTAGATCAGCCATTTTTCATTAAAAAAATTTTTCAAATCTTACATCAGATTTGCAATCAGCGATCTCAAAAATGCAAGAAGGATCCATTATCCAACACTTTATAATTATTTTCCGAAGCTAATTAATAAATTTGTTAGTTGGGTTAGTTCAAAAATTTGAAGAAAATGATGCAGAAGGAATGCCATTTTGAATTTGCTACTTTTTATTCGAAAGAATATTATTATTATTTATTTAGTATTATTTAGATTATTTAATGCCCAAATAAGTTGATTTACATTGATTACAATTTTAAAATGAGCTCTGGGCCGGTTGACGTAAAACGTCCCATATATTTTTGAATTATTTTTATCCATAGTAAAAATATGAAAATTTTGTTGGTTTAAAATATTTTTGTTGTTTGGTACGGTTTGCTATTTTTTTATTGTAGTCAAAATTTAGAAATTTTGTAGGTCTAAGGGGGTAGCTTTATGTTCCAGCCTGTTTTAAAAGCATATTTCGGTAATTTTTTTTAAATGAAATAAAATATGATAACTACATATCATTTTACTATTATTATAAATTGTTATAAAGAATTATTTCACTATTTTTAAATTGATATTGTTATAAATATTTACAGTTAATGTTTATAATAAAAAAATGTAAGGGGATGGTGCAGGTGATAACTTCCGTTATGGCGTTGTCTAAATCAAAAAAGTCAAATTGAATAATGTTCTGTTTGTCACTGGCTATGGCCCGAATTACAACGAATCAGTTTTATGAATTAATAACAAAATTTTAAACTTAAAAAAATATATAAAAAATTGACTGTTTTTTATTGAAAAAAACCATAAGCATGGTTATATAGAGTAATAGATTTTTTGAAAGTAAAACATCAAGTATAAAATAGTGAAATAATTTTTATTAATGAATTTATAATAATAGAAGACAGATGTAAAAAGATTTAATGCGATTATATTTTATTTTATTATAAAAAACAATAATTTTGAAATATGCTTTTAAAGCAGGTTCGAACAGCAGACAACCTCCTTAAAAGTTTCTGTTAGTAGCCATGGTTGACAAATAAATTTCAAAGTTTAAACTAGTTTTCTCGTTGAAATTTTGTGGGTTTAAAATATCTTTGTTATTGGGCATATTTACCTAGTTTTTGACTATAGTCAAAATATAGAGATTTTTGAGGGTTTAAAATCCTTTTTTTCATTGGATATGGTTCACTAGGTTTTGCCCACAGTCAAAATATAAAAATTTCAAGGTTTTAAGCTTTCTATTTTTACGGTGGATAGAAAGAGGGATTTTTTAAAGGAGATAATAAAAGTCATTTATTTCTTTTCAAGTCTGAGACATTGAATTCACAATTTTTTTTTGTTTTCATTATAAAACCATGTATCAATATAATGCAAAATGAATTTATTATACTTACCATGAACTAAATTTAATTTCAAGTAATTGTAAAGTTATTTTTTTTACTTTATTTTTAGAACACATACTATCAAATCTTTTAACATCGCCTTTTCTCAACTTGGTTCCTTTATCTGTATTTCTCATTTATGCTCATTATATGTTATTTTTTATTGTATTTCTTTCATGATGACTACATCTTTCTTTTCCTGTTTAGGTTTTTTTCTTCTTCTGTGTACGCTTGTGTGGTCGCGTAAGAATATTACTTTTTTTATCTCTCATGGTTGTCAAGTGTTTAATCAACGCTCTCACATGATGATGTTTTCAATTATTCCTATACAATAGAACCCATAACTGTGTAATTTTTACCAACTCAGAAAATTCATCAGACAGATTATAGGTAGATTAGAAAACTCTCTGTCATAATTGGCAACAAAATAATAATAATAACTACCGACTAGTAAGCATCTTATAGAAACATAGTCTGCGGGATGCCATTGGCAAAATTGACCGCTCTCCATTCTTCTCTTCAAATCACAAACCAGAAACCGCATTAATAATTCCCTCTAACAATGTAATCACACCCTTCATATCGAATTCGAAAACATTCGTATCGGAGTTAATCGATCATCCTTTAAATAGATTTAGTGAATGAGGCGATAAATATTTTTTTACTCGAAAAAGAGATTACAGTTGTTTCATCCATTCTTGTTAATCACATATTGGAAACTATTATTTTCTATTGACCATTGTTGTGATTCTTCCATTCACACGTCTTTATTATTAATTCCAATATATGTACTTGAGGAAGTTTACGATTGTATTTATATATTTAAAAGAATGGAAAAAATATTGTTATAATTTCAAGACACTTTTAAAGGATACAATAAATTATGGAATGCTAAAGTGATCTCTAAAACTCGTAAAAGCAAAAACAGGTTTTCAAGTCTCACAATGTATGTTGTACATTTTTATAAGAAAAAAAGAAGAAACAAACAGAATGAAGAAGGAAAAAAATGTTAGCCCCGCCACCCCAAAGGCCATTAACTTGGTCGGACTCATAATAATTTTCATTTGACTTTACGCACGCGCGTGCGCAGAACTCGAAAACGAACTTTGCGCAGGCGTGTGTGTTTAAATATGTTTGTGTGCGTGTACTGTGGGAGCTCGTTAATGGAATGCCCATTAGTTCTGGATAACTGGGTTAATTGCAAGCGAGGTTCGAGGTATGGCAGCATTTTACGCTTCTTGACTACCGAAAGGGAAAGGTATCGTACTGGCGGGTATAGTTGGGGGCATTAGGCTCTCTTCCATCACTCTCGCTTATCGTGTCGAGTAATTCATTAATATTTTCACGCGTACTTGACACTTGGATTAGTTGATGTCACTCCACTGCTAATTCACGTTTAATTTAATTTTCACATGTGGTGAATTTTATTTAATTTATTTTTCGCTACCTCTGTGTAATTAGCATTTAAACTTTCAACTTCAGGTTCGATTGCGAAAATTTATTTTCATCTCGACATTTATTCTTTTACGGTCATGAGCTTTGTCAATCTCAATCCTTATTTTCTTGTAATCAAAGCAATTTTAAACTGAAGTCTTTGTCTGGATAGTGCCCACTTTCATCTAATAAAAACTGTATCACATTGATCCAAAAGTAATAAAAATGGGTTAGATGACGTAGTTCCCTTATTGCAAAAGAAACCTATTAAAGATAACTTCTTGTCGAATTAGGCAGACCAGGAAACGCCTTCAAGTTAATTCAGGATTCGCCACCGAATCAACTTTGCGTCATCTTCATGTCAGACCAGGAATCGCCACTAAGTTAACTTGTTGTGTATTGTCATCGAGTTTGTTCTTCGACTCAATTCCAAAAAATCTTTTCAAGTACAATGTGTTTCATTTGAGTATCGTCCTAGACAAGTTGATTCAAAGAAACAATTTTCACTGTGAGGCACTTTTCTGTTTCGATCACTTCTAGGCTAAGGGGTGATTTATTTAATTTACATCGACACCTGGATTCCAGACCTTTCACTTTGGCTGACCCGAAAACAATTTGAGGAAATCTACTCCATTCTCTGTTTCGCTAGAAGGTATTGCTTGTTGGCTATACGACTTAAAGAATAATTATAGAATGAATGTTACTAATACTCTAAAATTTTAACCTAATTTAAATTCTCGATTGACCCCACAAAGTTCTAATTTTGTCCCAGTGTCCCTGAAGACTTCTGGACCTACTCTTCTTCTTTGATTCTAATTGTAGACGATTCAAATGAAAATGTTAATTATTTAATTTCAAATTGACAGTTACTTCTTCTTAAAACCTGTCCCTTATTATCAGAGCCTTCTGATCTGTGAATAAATCAGGGTTGAATCACCGGTGCCAGACAATTTAAATATATTTAATTTGGATTATGTCCGTTTCGTTTGGAGGCATAACAACTTATTTACCAACAAAATTTTGTTACAAATGAAAGAATCGATAACAATTAAAAAAGTAATCTTCCATAAAATCCAGTTTTAATTCACGAACTTCCAAGTCTTCCCAGAAGCGCTCATCGATTATCGAAGAGACTTAACCTGTCTAGAACTGGATACCTTTATTTTCAAACTGTTTCCACTATCGCTGTGTCTGCGGTTAAGTTAGTCATTTAAAAGATCGATTTGCATTTCTTGGTAAGTTTCGTCGGACTCTCTTTAGCGCGCAACTCGTTCATATTGGAATTTGTCCAGCAATGAGCAAAAAGGAGAAAAAAGTATCTTGCAATCAAATTGATTCAAACGTTCGAAAGGAAGTCTTGAGGCTCTCTCTCTCGATTTACCATTAAAGATGAATGTATGAGATAAATACCTTAGAGTGAGGAATAACAGATTAAGGATTCTCGCATAGAGTTCGTTTCCAATTACTTTATTTGTATAAGCAAATGATTAATGAAAAGGTGAAGTTAATCGATCCCATCAACCAATCACAATATTTTCCCCTTGACTCCAAGTGTGAGATTGTCTATGAATATTCACAGTTATTAAACTTTTGCTAAATGAAGCAATAAAATTTAAAATCAGAGATTATCACGAGCGTTGTCAGTGATAGAGTTGATCACTATATTTCCTTGGTCGCCGTGGCCACTGTCACTTTCAATTCAAAACTCGTAATTGAGCACCTCGTGGAATCAAGTCCTGTTATTTGCATAAGCGCAACCGCAGGATTTAAAACGAAAAAAAAATTATTTCACTTCCACTCACTTTACGCAATTTTTCTCTTTCATAATTTCCTGATGAGGAATAAAAAAAGAACTTTAACTACCAAACGTCGATTATATACATGCAAAGGAATTTATTTTCAAAAGCGACTGTAACAAAAAAAATTGTTTCGAGAGAAAAAAAAATGTTTCAAAATTAACAGATCCATCGTATTATTTCAAAAGAGAAGGACGTGTAAAAATCAAGAAAGATATTTCAGTCTGATCGTAAGCGTCTGGCAGACAGAACTCTTGCATCTGGAGAGTCAATTCGATTTACATGGAAATTGGTCCGACCTCTCTTTGCCATCTTGAGAGATGAGATAAAAATCTCTCGACTCACATCGTTATGTAACTTTAATCACAGGGCACAAATTAATATTTTAACTGAAGTATCAAAGAGGAAACACTCAAAGTGTTGCAAAAACCATAACAATGAATTTTATCTTAAAAAAAGAAAACAAAATCAATTCCTTATTTGAACAATGACAACAAATAAAAAAAGACTCTCTAGATAAGTATTTAGATTAAGTTTCAAACAACTCTTGTTTTCTAATTTGTTTCCTTATTCTTTTTTGTTAAATTAACGGACTAGAACTTGGAGAAATTTTTAAAACGATTCTCTTCCCATAGATAAACAGTTTCACTCAAAAGGAAATAGTTTTCGCGCACACGTTCCGGAGCAATAATCACACATCTGCATTTAAGACAAAATGGTTTTTGTTGCCCTGTCTTATCTTCTTTGGTGTGGGAAAACTGAAGTGTACATTTCGATTGGTGGAATTTCAAATAAGCATTTCGGTAGAATAGGAACGATACAGTAAATAAGCCGTCAAGTCAGGCGTGAAGATTAAAACAACGTTTCTCACTTTCCGTAACTAATTTAAGTTCCATGATAAAAACTATTAGCCAATGTTGTCTTCTATAATTCTATAGCATCGGCACGTATGAATAACATGGATTTTTAAACAGACCTTGAACGTACATTAACTGGACACTTACCATAAAGAAGACGATGAGAAATACCGACTAGTCGGAAATAGAAATTCTCACCTAGAGACCTTAATTTTTGTGTTTAGTCATTAGATTAAGTATTATGGAGGGATATTTTGCAGGGCAATAATTGCCGACGAACGGCGGAAATTAATAGTCACAGACACTTTAATTAAAAGGATTTTGCATAGACATTTTAATTAACGTCTTGTCAACTTATAGTGAATGATGTTGGATAATCGTTGCTTCTAACACAAATGTACAGGAGATTTGTTCTTTATTATGGAAGGAAACATTTTTCATGGAGTTTACTCTTGAAATTATTTTAATATGCGGGATCTCAAAACATACCTTTATTCCTTGATTTATTCTAATTTAACAGATCTAATACCTTCTTCCAAACTTTCTTCTCATCTTTTAATATTTAGCGGCTTTTCCTTTTTTCTTATTAAATATTTTACAACTCGACTGTAATATTCCCATCATGTTTCTTTACAACCATTAAAACACCATTGCTTGTGTGCTTGTGCACAATAACAAAATAATATGTATCACTGCTAAAATCTAGAAAACCCTATCTGAAGACAAAAATACTTTTAAACCTGAAAAATGTATCCGGCAGGAACCCTATTGAAATGGTTTCGGAAAATGACCATTATTTATTTTAACAACAAGAAAGTTAATTTCATTTTTTCTTATTTCTTTTGTTAACTGTAGTGGTCCTTCGTTACTGAATTGGTTTATCATATAATAAATTTTATTGTCAAGAAAGCATGTAAGTACGTCATCTACATATCTTATATAAAAAACAGTTTGGAAATCTAGTTTTTTAACTTCCATCTCCATCTACTCCATAACCAAACCGTGTGACGTTCGCTATCAATTTATCATACACAAAATCATTCAAATTCAGATTTCACGAAAACCACAGCTTCTCACATGCTGATATAAAAGAAAGGTATAAGAGAATTGACAAGAAACGAGACAATTCTGTACAATGTCAAAGTTTGACTTAGCAACAACTAAGGGCAATAAACAATAATGAGGATTTTTACAAAAAAATTGATAATCTATAAAAACAATTGACATGGAAAAATCTGAGATATTTAACCCTTTAAGGACCAAATGTACAAAAATTTTACCTGAACTTCGACAGAACTTTTTAGTATGAAAACGAAGAGATAAAAATTTTGAAATAAACATTTCTTAAGGTTATGTCCAAGTTGCAAAATGTAAACAAAGCAAAATTTAAGCAAACCAAGCACTAAAATCGGCTTTTTTCTACATCTTTTTCTCTCAGAAAAATTACGATTAGAAAACTTTTTTTTAGAAAAATGATTAATTAGAGTGTCAAAGTTTTCAAAAAAATCATTTTTGAGTGTGATCAATAAAAAGCAATTAATAAAATAACTAATTAAAATGACCTGTAAAATAGCATTTTTGACGCGTCGCGAAAAATAAGCTGTTTGACTATATCAACCGCACGGACGATGAAGAAGTTTTTACCCTCTCCCTTGTAATTTCAACACTATGCAGAAAGACACATTTTGTTTTACTCTGAAACGCAGTTATTTTCACATGCTTTCAGCTATGCTGGGTGTAGTAACCAAATTCAATACTTGAATTTACCATTTCCAAAAAGAAATTGTAAATTTATATTCATTTGTAAAAATAGGAACCGCGAAAAAAAGCAGTAACAGAAGACCGAATTGTGAACTTTTTTTCGCGGTTCCTATTTTTACAAATGAATATAAAATTACAATTTCTTTATGAAAATGGTGAACTGACGTATTCTATTTGGTAACTACACCTTGCATAGCTGAAAAAAATAAAAAAACAACTAAGTTTCATTCAAAAGAAAATGTGCACTTCCACATGGTGCTGTCAATGCATTCTTAGTACGCTCTGCGCTTGCGCAGAAAGCAACAAAGTCTCAGGTCGCGAAAAATAAAGTGTTTGACTATATCAACCGCACGGACGATGAAGAAGTTTTTACCCTTTCTCCTGGTAATTTCATGGAGGAAAGGGAAAAATTTCCCCTTCCACATGTTGAAGGTCCAATCGCTGATATGAGACTTCTTCATCGTCAGTGCGGTTGATATACTCAAACAGTTTATTTCTCGCGACGCGTCAAAAATGCTATTTTACAGGTCATTTGAATTAGTTGTTTTACTAATTGCTATTTATTGATCACACTCAACAATGATTTTTTTGGAAACTTTGACACTCTAATTTATCATTTTTGTAAAAATAAGTTTTCTAATGGTAATTTTTGTGAGAGAAAAAGATGTATGAAAAAGCTGATTTTAGTGCTTGGTTTGTTTACATTTTGCTTTGTTTACATTTTGCATCTTGGACATAGCCTTGAGCATGTCCAAGTTGTGAAATGTAAACAAACAAAAATGTAAACAAACCAAGCACTAAAATCACATTTCGGAAACAACCTTTTCTCCCACAAAAATTAACATTGGACAGCTTTTTTCATAAAAATGATAAATTAGTGTGTCAAAATTTCCAATGAAATAATTTTTGAGTGTGATCAATAAATAGCAATTAGTAAAATAACTAATTAAAATGACCTGTAAAATAGCATTTTTGACGCGTCGCGAAAAATAAACTGTTTGAATATATCAACCGCACTGACGATGAAGAAGTCTCGTATCAGCGATTGGACATTCAACATGTGGAAGGGGAAATTTTTCCCTTTCCTTCTTGAAATTACAATGGAGAGGGTAAAAACTTCTTCATCGTCCGTGCGCTTGATATAGTCAAACAGTTTATTTTTCGCGACGTGCCAAAAATGCTATTTTCAGGTAATTTTAATTCGTTATTTTCGTAATTGCTTTTTATTCCTCCTGGTCAAAAATTATTTCATTGGAAACTTTGACACTCTAATGAATCATTTCCCTTATAAAAATGAAAAAATGTTAATTTTTGTGAGAGAAAAGGCTGCACGAAAAATGTGATTTTAATGCATTCTTAGTACGGTCTGCGCATGCGAAAAGAGAAGCAGAGTCTCAGGTCGCGAAAAATTAAAGTGTTTGAGTATATCAACCGCACGGACGATGAAGAAGTTTTTACCCTTTCTCCTTGTAATTTCAAGGAGGAAAGGGAAAAATTTCCCCTTCCACATGTTGAAGGTCCAATCGCTGATATGAGACTTCTTCATCGTCAGTGCGGTTGATATAGTCAAACAGATTATTTTTCGCGACGCGTCAAAAATGCTATTTTACAGGTCATTTTAATTAGTTATTTTAGTAATTACTGTTAATTGCTTATAGTGAAATTTGATTTCATTGGAAACTTTGACACACTAATTTATCATTTTTATGAAAAAAGCTGTTCAATGTTAATTTTTGTGGGAGAAAAGGCTGTTTCCGAAATGTGATTTTAGTGCTTGGTTTGTTTACATTTTTGTTTGTTTACATTTCACAACTTGGACTTACCCTTGATTGAGGTCGGGTCACCACCACTTTCCAGTGTGGTATTTAAGAGGATGGTCAACTGGCTTGAAAAAATAAATAACATGGATGATGCGAGGCTCCCGAAGATATGTTTTAATGCACTAGTTAACTTGGGTTTCAATGGAAAGGGAAATAACAAATATAACTGGTATACTCAAATAATAAAAATGTGTAAAGAAATCGATCAAAACCTTCCTCTTTCGCCATTTATCATTGTTGCTCAAAAAAACAAAATTAATTAATAAATTCATAAACATGCGGAAGATTGAGGATAGGAAAAGAGTCTCGGAGTCTCGCAGCCTCCAAGTTTATCCCTCCCTTAATTTGGAACCGGGACGTCAACCTTACCTTAAATATAATATGCAGTATTACAAAGTAAAAATAATGGCTCAATGTAGATTAGCTAGTAATATCACAGGAAGAATTATTAGTAAAAACAGTAAATTCGAATATAGACCAAATGAAAAATTTAATTTTTGTTATCGACCAAAACTGGAAACTCTGTATCATATTTTCGTAGAATATACTACTTTCGACGAACAAAGATCGAATTTAATAAAATTAATTCAAAATAGTGCAGACTGTAAAGTGTGGGCGCTTGATCTGCTAAACGCAAGAACTGAAGATAATGTAAACAAATTGTACACATTTATATTAAAAATAATGGATCATTGTAAAACTTTGTTGATATGGGATGTAAACCTGTCGACATGTAACTCTTTTTGTAAAGCTTAACC
Organism: Leptopilina drosophilae; assembly: GCA_032873175.1. Classification (NCBI taxonomy): domain Eukaryota; kingdom Metazoa; phylum Arthropoda; class Insecta; order Hymenoptera; family Figitidae; genus Leptopilina; species Leptopilina drosophilae. The sequence continues at coordinate 12,675,366 of CM065486.1, forward strand.
GCTTAAAGCAAAATAAATATATAAATAAACCGATAAAGTTTCGAAAACAAGTCCGCCATATTGGATCCGCCATTTTGAATTTTTTAAAACTACTATTATATTTGTAGTCAGCGACCCCAAAAATCCCCGACTAACCAGTTTTAAGTGAATCCGAAGAAGTTTCGAAAAAAGTCCGCCATATTGGATCCGTCATTTTGAATTTTTGACAACTACTATTACATTTGTAATAAGCGACCTCAAAAGCCCCCGAGTAACCAGTTTCAAGTGAATTCGATGAAGTTTTGAAAAAAATGTCCGCCATATTAGATCCGCCATTTTGAATTTATGAAAACTACAATTAAATTCTTAATAAATGACCCCAAAAACTTCAGAGTAACCAGTTTCAATTGAATCCGATGAAGTTTTGATAATATGTGCACCAGGTGTATATTATTTATTGAAAAGTCAACTTTGAACGCCATTTTTAATAGGCCATTTTGGTCTTTTTTATTTTCTATGTTACTACAGTTCAGGTTGGACATTTTTAACGCGATATTTATGCCTTTAAGATGTATTTCTTTGTCATAAATTATAAAAAAATTTGATTTTTAAATAAAAATCTTTAAAAAATCGTGTTTTTATTAATTAATTGTATGTAATTTGTTTATTTATAAATTTACAATATTTTTTATTGCAGCATTCGAAAGAGCGTTTTCAGAGCTTTGAGAAATGTTTATTTCAAAATTTTTATCACTTCGTTTTCATACTAAAAAGTTCTTTCAAAGTTCAGGTAAAATTTTTGTACATTTGGTCCTTAAAGGGTTAAGTCAGGCAAGTTCCTAAAGTATTCTCTTGTTGTGTAAACTTGAATTTTATTATGAAAGAAAATAAGGATTTTTGTATTCATGTGGTTTTTTACAAAAAACGTCACCATCCTAGGAGAAAGTGTTATATGAAACTGTGTGTAAAGAACTATTAACAAAATTTTAATTTGCATGTAGAAAATGTTGCAAAGGGTGATAAAGGTACAGTAAATTTTGATAAATGTATCTTCAGGTTCAAGTACATGGTACATGAAGCCAATATTTTTTAAACATGAGCATATTCAAAAACATATGTATCCTACATGCGTCAAAAATACGCAGAGGAAGTCTATTAAAATGATAAAAAACAATGCGCTTCAAAAATATTACGTCAACATAAATAAAAAATATTCGTATGGAAAATTAAAAAAATTAAATTTCGTTAATAGTTCTTTACTCACAGTTTTATATAAACCTATCTCCTAGGATGGTGACGTATATTGTAATTTGGTTCTATAAAAAAGATACAAAAAAATTTAAATCAGAATAAAAATTGTATATAGAGGGAGTCTAAATAAAAACCTGAGGGCGAAAAGATATTTCTACAAAGAAATAAACAAACAAGACGAGAGAAGAGCGAATGCAAAAAAAATTAAATTGCAAGTACAAATAAAAAAAATTTCAATTTACAAAATGCAGACGAATAAGAATTTGATATACTTGACGGATATTTAAAAAAAGGGCAAAGGCCTGCATAACGAACGAAAAAGAAGAACGGTATTTGCTGCCATTGGCGCGATAGGATGCGCAAGTTCAGGAACAATACGAGACCAATAAAAATGTGAATACCCCATGTCCAGCGGCAGTGATTCATGATCCTTAAAAAACGCTACTTCCTCGTGCACCGTGTGCATGAATATATACAGTATATGAGGCTATGATGGTTTTTTGCAATAAGGACGAGAGCGCGCCAATTAAGGGCCGCGGAAGAGGTTTCTCGTTCAAGAGTTATCTTGAAGGCAACTTATGGCATGTAAACACCCTCTATGAATGTATTTAGATCGACGTCGATCTCTTAACGTGGCGTCCCCTGCAGTCCAGATTTATTATCTGCCGTGGTAGGCAGATCGCCCACCAGACCTGCGAGCCTTCCCACGCATCCCTCATTCCCCGATACCTACTTAGTCGCGTAGGTTATGTTGGGTAAGGTATGACTAGCGTAAACCCAGCCTGTTTCTAAATCGCAATGTATATATATATATATATATATATATATAAATATATATATAGAAACGTGTTTTTGTCGGGAGGGTTCATACAAAGTCGCGCATCAAGGCGTGTGGCGATTGTGAATCTCGAATAATATCGGGAATAAGTTCCAACGTCTGAGTCATTGCACGATAACTAAATGGATGAATCGGTTTTCGTGAGTTATTTATCCTGACTGGAAACTTTAACTGTATCTTTCGATTCAAGAACCATTGCCACAAGGGAAATGATTTATCGACAACATTTAATCCGTACGATTTTATTCTCAGTTTGATCGAATTTCCAACTGTATAATGTCTCTTCCGTTTCCCACTGAACAGAAATTTTTTCCTCTCAGATTTTGTGCATTATTTTCATTGAAAAATAGAACAGAATCTCTAGATGATTTAATGAGCTCAGAAAGATGGATCAAAGAGATGGTCCAATAACAATGGTTTTAAAAAAATACATGATTTGGTACACAGATCAAAAAATGCATGGCTTATATGTAATACAAAGTGAGGCTGATGATTCAGAGATTAGATCGACGTATTCACTCTCTAAACCAGAAATGTAAAATTTCTTTCTCTAACATTATTAATTTTACTAAGTCTGTATTTTACAACACATTTTTCTTTTGATTGAAAATTCTACAGACAAATTTTTGATACACCGATGGATTCTCCAATGCTTAGCACTTTACTCGTATATTATTATGGATAAATGAATAGATTAATGCAATACACAGTTGTCACCTATAGTTATGTATAAAAAATACAGAACTATTAAAAAAGGAGCTCATTTTCATCACTGTTTGTCCAAATCTGCAGATTTGAACAAACATTTGATTTGAACATTTGAATGAAAATGAGTGTTTGGTGTCGAATTTGAAAATACTGAAGAACATGGTATTATATTATTCACTAATTAATTTTAAGCAGTATAATTTGTTGCCTTATTCACTAACCCCGTTCCAATATTATTTATGAACTTAATTAAATTAAATCTTAGAAAATAAAAAAGAAAAATGTGATTAGTTAAAATATAACAGAAGAAATAAATACAGAGAATAGGAAAATTTAAGGTTACTTGGAAACAAAATGCAAAGTTTCAAGATAGATTAGGAACAAAAAGGATGTGGGATATAATCAGAGGAAAATAAAATGTGTACAAAATTGATTTTCAGCGCAGTATTGTTAAACATTTTCAACATTTGTAATTTTTGTTTTTGTTTGACCGTATTAATTAATTTGTTGAGTAATGAGAAGGCCTGTATACGGTTTGTTTTTTAAGGAGAATTTTATTAAAATCCTAACTAGTTTCGAACAATATAGATCCTCATCAGGGGATGAATAATTTTATATACATTTTATTATTCAAGAGTCGGGCATAGTTTATAAGATTTCAAAAAGGATTAATTAAAAAATTAAATGATCTGAAAGAGAAAATAAAAATTTGTTTTCAATTTTAATTGAAATTATAGGTTAAGTTTTTATTTTCATGAAAATAAAAAAACTACTGAAAAAACCTATGTAGGTCACCACATAAGATCCTAAAGTTCTGAACGTTCAAATGAACGAAATCTATTTATTTCTTCTAAAAATTAAATTTTTATTGCAATTATTTTGCTTCTCTATAAAAAAAATTTAATTACTCAGTTTTTAAAAGTAAAAATTTAGTTTTTAAATATTTTTATGATTGGTAATTTATTAAAATATCTTCAAAAAAAATATTTCGTTCATTTGAACGTTCAAAACTTTAGGATCATCACCACATAGGATCCCATGTAGTGACCCATGTGGTAACACACATGAGATTCTACATGGATAGACACATGGGTCGCGACACATGGGAAGACCTATATGGGTCTCCACATAGGATCTTATATGGTTTATTTTGTAAAGTATTTTAAAGACTTTTCAATACAAAATACTACTGCGAACCAAATAATTGAAATATTTATTTGATGTAAGTTATGAAAGTAGGGTTCTTACCTTATAAAAGAACATTATAAATATGAAATAAAAAAGTTTTTTATATTATTAAAGAAACTTTTAAAGTTTCTCATAATTAAATTTTATTTTTTAATTTAATTAATTTTAAAGTTGAAAATGTGCTTCTATAAGTAGAGTTTTGACAGAAAGGTTGGGTTGTATAGTAGGGTGCAGGTATAGTTGATAAAGTAGATATTTATGTTATCAGACTTAATTAAATTATGTTTTAAAAGATGTAATTAAATTATAGTATATTTTATTTAAATAATAAAGTAATAATTAAGAAAAATAATAATAACTAATAATAATTGTCAATATCTGTTCTATAATAATTAATACTATTAGTATTGTTTTTAATATAGAACATTTCTAAATTTTTCCTTTTCCAGTTATTTATTTTAATTTGTAAGATATTAGGATTGTAAAAATTAAAAGAGTGATTATTATCAAAATTATGATTAGTTAAAGCATTAATATTATGGTTGTGAGTGACATATCATTCTTATGCTCTTTTATTCTGGTTTTAAGATGTCTTAAAGTTTCTTTGATATAACAACTATCACAATCATTACATTAAATTTTATATATGCATCCAACCCTCTGAAATTTCTCTGTTGGATCTTTAAATTTAGAAAATTTTTTATTTTTTAAATTATTAGAATTTGTAAAAATTAAATTAAAGTTATATTGTTTAAAAATATTAAAAAGAATTTCATCAAAATTTTGGATATATGGAACACTAATAATTTTTCCCTTTGAAAAATTGTTTTTGTTATTCTTTTCTCTAGATAAATTATTAATAAGAATATTACCTCTGTGAAATCTTTCTATTTAACAGATCAATTGGATATCCATTAAGTGATAAAGTTTTTTATTAATATTAAGATTTTCAAGATGAAATTGTAGATCTGACAATTTTATATCCCTATCAACAAGAGTGTATATAATACCAATTTTATAACTTAAAGGGTGGTGTGAATAGAAATTCATATATCTGCCTGTCCATTGCTTTTCGGAACCAGTTTGTCTGAATAAAATTATTACTCTCAACTAAGAGGGAAAGATCCAGAAAATTAATTTTATTATTAGATAATTCTAAAGTGAATTTTAAATATTTATCGATAGAATTGAATCTACATAACATATCATCCACCTTATTTGAAGGTCCACAGATTAATATATCATCAATATATCGAAAATAAAAAATAATTTTGTAATTAATTTTACTCAATTATTTTATATTGGATTACCTATAAAAGATGTAATTGGTCAGATAGGGATATTATTTTTGTGAAGTTTCGGCATTATAAAATTTAGTTCTAAAAATGTAGCACAGACTACAAAAAATAGTTCATGTATGCTATTTCACTATATGTAATAAATAATCATTCCAAGAAGTTATAAATTGGTACGATCTTCAAGATAGAAGAAATTGCATGAAAAGGGAGTAAATAACGAAAGATTAATATAAGGTACTCATCTGGTAATTGTTGCACTATCTTGTGATTAATTACGATCATCTCTCGTGCATCACCTCTTCTAAATACATGACGTCTCCTATGAATAAAATTAAAATTACCCTTAACCGGATAGAGTAGAAAAAGATGGATGGGGGAGGAAGAAGAGGAGCAGAAGAAGAAAAAGAAGAAGGAGAAGTACTTGGAGGGGAATAGTTAACGCACTGTGACTTGAATCGTTGCTGTGGGTCTAGTTGATTTAAATCGTCAGTAGCGGAGGGTTATTGCGATCGTTAATCGGCGTTTGGAAGTTTTATGCAATTAAATTGGAAGGGGCGACCAATCTGGGCGAGGGACGCATTAACTCACACGATGTGCATCGCATAATCGTAATAATTATCAATGATGACGGATAGCTCGGTCGCCTCGCTAATTACTGGCAATGCAAGTCAAGCCGCGATGTATTTACTTACAACAACCGTGTCCCGTGCGTGTAAATGGATTTTTGTCGGGTCGTCGAGCACGTAATGTAGCGTTACCTTGCATTGGCATGGCAAGTTAAGCCAGCGGCTGTATTTAGAACTGCCTACCGTTTAGCACACACAAGAACGTTCCTTGCTTGTCAGCTACCATCTTTACTACATACACACGCTAATTCTACATTTATGTCCTTTATATGTATATAACACTTGACAACTAATCCAATATTTTTTCCAGGCTGATGACAGCATCGCCCACTGCTGTCGCAGAATCCTGTAACGCGTCTCTTCTCCCAGGCGTAATGTGAGTATATCTTTTCAGCTTCTTATTAAGAGCCTGAAAACAAACCCACATATGTCGAGACGGTGTCAGGCAATGGGCGTTATCTAGAAACTTCTTCACAAATATTTCCACTCAACTTGAGTGAGAAAAAAAATTCACATTTTTAGCAGCACTCTGAATATAGCTTTTTAAATTATAAAAATGAAAATGTCTATCAATAATTATTTTTATATTCAAACCCTTTATCAGCATACAGGTCGAAAAATTATTCTTAATTTTAGTATTCTTTTATAACACTTGATGTACGTTTTATGTTTATAAATATTTATTGTGAGCTAGTCATTCAGAGTTTAGATCGACGCAGTCACCTTCTAACCCTTTAGCGCCCAAATAAACAAAATTTTGGCATGAAGTTTGAGGACTTGTTTCGGTACTTAAAAATCAATAGAAAAATTCACGAATTATCATTTCTTATGTTTTCATATGCGCTCTATCGAATGGCGTTAAAAAAATAAAAAACTTATAAACAAAAAAGTTATAAATGTTTTTTATAAAAAAAGTCCGATTTTTTCCAATTTTTGTTTAATTATCAATTTTTTCTACTATGAAATAGAGTAAAAATAATTGCAAATGTTACAAATAACGAGACATAGGTATATAACCTAGAAGATAAGACTATAGAGGATAGTAAAAATTAAAATTGCGGCTCAAAAATAGAGTTTGAAGTTAAAATTTTTTTCAAAATTTGATTCGAAAGTACAAAATTGTTAAAAGTTTTTAGATCGGCTTGAAATTTGTTGTTCGGGAGTTTTAGAAGTCGCTGATCACGAATCTGAATTCTAATTTTCAAAATTAAAAATGGCGGCGCCAATATGTCGGACAATTTTTTTTAAAAACTCATTAGATTAGCTTAAAATTTGTTACTCGTGGGTTTCTGGGGTCGCTGGTCACAAATCTGGAGTCCAATTTTTAAAATTAAACATGGCGGATGAAATATGACAGTCGAATTCTCAATTAAAATTCGACAATCACGTTCTCAGCCATTAAAATACTTAAAATATTTTTAATGTTTCCCAACTTTCACCACGTGTAGGTAAACGTAAACTGGAAAGTCTTTTTTTAATTTTATATTTTTTTCTTTTTTATTTATTTTTTTATGTGTTTTTTCTTTTTATTTGTTATTATAATTTTTTATTTAAAGGTTAAAAAATGGAAACATATATGTTTTATTTTAACCATTAATTATTTTAAGGTAAAATAATTAAAACCAATTTTTTATCTCCAGCTTGTAGCTCTTGTAAAACCTTTCAAAAAACATTATTCACAGTTCTAATTAATTAATTATTTTATTAATTAATTTTACTTATCAATATATTAAATCGAAAAAAAGATATTTTAAAATATGACAAAACTTTGAAATTTCTTAACTAAAAAAATATTTTATCAATTTTAATAATATTGCATATAAATGTTTTTACTAGTAATAGTAACATGCTGGCAATGTGTCGAGTATAAAATTTCAAGCTAATCTACTGAGTTTTTGAAAATTTGTCGGCCATATTGGATCCGCCATTTTGAATTTTTAAAAGTGGATTTCAGATTCATAATCAGCGACTGCAAAAACTCCCGAGCAACAAGTTTTAAGCAAATTTAATGAGTTTTTAAAAAAATTGTCCGCCATATTGGATCCGCCATTTTGAATTTTGAAAATTAGACTTTAGATTCGTGATCAACGACTTCTAAAACTCTTGAGTAACAAATTTCAAGTCGATCTAAAAACTTTTAACAATTTTGTACTTTCGAATCAAATTTTGAAAAAAATCATTTGAATTTTTACTTTTCTTTATAGTCTTATCTTCTAGGTTATATATCTATGTCACGTTATTTGTAACATTTGCAATTATTTTTATGCTATTTCATAGTAGAAAAAATTGATAATTAAACAAAAATTAGAAAAAATCGACTTTTTTTATAAAAAACGTTAATAACTTTTTGTTAATAAATTTTTTTAACGCCATTCGATAGAGCGCATATGAAAACATAAGAAATGATAATTCGTGAATTTTTCTAATGATTTTTAAGTACCGAAACAAGCCCTTAAACTTTAAGCCAAAATTTTTTCCATTTGGGCGTTAAAGGGCTAATCCAGAAATGTAAAAATTCTTTTTCTGATATTATTGTTTGTACTACATTTTAATTTAATAATACATATTTTTCTTCTGATGAAAAATTCTATGGTTAAATTTTGGTACACTAATAGATTTTCTAATCTACAACTTACAGATGACACTTATTTTACATTGCTATTTTCTAAAAAATTGGCCTTATAAAGAAATGCCAAAGGATAAGTAGTTTAACGAATCGTTTTATTACTCTGCGGTATTACTTGACCTAAGCTTCCCAAATTTCTTTCCATAAACGGATTCATCTAATGTTACCCTTTCCCATGCCTACATTTCCCCTCTCAAAAAAAAGACATCCTGAACATTCCTTTACACTCTTTTCTAAAAAAAGTTCTTTTTAAACGTTTAACGGAATTAACATCAGCAATCTAAAGCGACCCTGTAGAATTTGCTAATACTTTAGAAAATTTGGAATATGGTTAACAGTCAATGAATATGTGCAGTCCTTTAAAATAAAAGCAATATGTAGTTTGAACTATGATTTAGACCTGAAATCTTGAGATGGAAATAGTATCATGTTATTGGAACGATCCTGTATTGTTCAAATCACGGGTTACAAAAACAGTTGGAAATTAGTAGTCCCACTAGAGGATCTGATTAAAGTTTAGGGGTATGCTCATTCTTATTCTGAGTGTCAGTAATGTAAGGTATAGCAAGAAGGACATTATAGTTTTATGGGTCAGAGAACAATGCAACATGTCGTGGTTGTAGTAAACTATTGTAATTTCTTTTACTGAAAATTAAAATAATTCGATAGTATTTCAAATTCTGGATAGAGCTTAAACCAATCAGATTTACTGTTGTCTATAGCAAATGCTTTTGAAGACTCGCAGTCAGTTCTATTCAAAATAAGCAATCTTCCTTTTCTCTTAACGGATAAGAGAAGAGGATTGCGATTACCAGAAACCTAAACCAAGTTTAAAGAAAAATAATGGCAAACGTATGATAACGCCGCTACAGCACCCTGAGATAATCCCAATGGAACAGAAGCGGTAGATATCTCTTCATGTTTGTTTTTTGTTGTTTACTGTGATATTATCCCTTAAATCAATTTTTATTTTAGTACAGTCGCATTAAACAATTGAAATGAGATTTTCAATAATCAAACTACTGTTAAAATGTTAGTCAATCAGCGAAATAGGTAAAAAATTTAAGTATAAGAATAAGAAGCAAGTGAAAAGCTTAATATTCTCATAAGGAATGAGAAAGGTAAATTGAAATGTCGGGAGTTCGTTGCAGGAAATTCAAATGAAAAGTTCAAGTGGTACATGGGAAATGGGATATGGAATAGTTACAAGTTCAAAAGACGGAATTGTAAGCTGCAAATCAGGAAATGAAGACATACAAAAATACAGTTACATGATCAAGGAATCGTAATACATGTAAAGAGTAAGAATCTATAAGTAGTGCAAATAATGTCGAATGAGTTCCGACATGTATAGAACAAGGCTAAAACGATTAAAGTTTATACCAAGAAGGGTCTAAAGATTGTATAATGCTTGATGACGCACATATTTCCACAGACAGAGAAATGCCTTCTTCTTATGGTCAGATAAATTTTCTTAAAATTGATTGAAAAATATTATTATTCAAAGTTTATATGTAAAGAGAGCACGTGATCGATTATACAGTGAATAATAATTGGCTGAGTTTAGAGAGGAAGGGAGGGAAAGACGCGTTCGGAATAGACGTGTTTAGTAGATTGAAAAAGTACGATAAAGCCATTACCCGAGTGGTCGATGCGATCGGTGAGCAAATATTACATGCAAGCGTATACTAAGTAAGAATAATTCCCCTGAGAAAACTCTTCTCCTAGATGAGAGGAAAAGAGAGATAGAGAGGAAAGGAAAGAGTTGGGCATAGGCATACGAAGTATCTGGCCTTAAAGCGTTAACGATTCCCTCAGTATTATATGCCCTTATGCACCATTGAACGGGGCAATTACGATCTTAAGGTACCCTATAGGTTGATCCCGCGATCAGCGATGGTAGAAAAGTTACGCAAGCACGCCGATAGCGTCCGAGAAGAATGTAAATCACTGTCGTTGATTAAACGATTTGTTTTATCCGGCTTCTAATTGGATCGATGCGTTATAACGTCAGCCAATTAAAGGTAAATGTTTGATTATATCTAACAAATGCTCAACATATCAAAACACATCAAAATACGTTTTGCAACATTGCTCAACATCATCAAACGAAAATTAAGGTATCTAAGGGGTTTGTGAACCTGAATATGTCAAAAGGATAGATTAACGTTATATAGACATCTATAAATTTATAACATAATTTCAATGTTGGGTAGTAACTTGTTACAAGCATAGAAGTACAAGGTTATAACTTTTAACGATTTCGATTGAATCTGTTCACTTGGGCTCCAAATATAAGGTTATGGATTTTAGTGGGTGAGTGGTACTAGGTCGTCAGATATATGAATAATAATGTTTCTTTTCTTTTCTTGGTTTAGCCTTTGAAAGTACCTTTATTGATCTTTATGTCTAAAGCCAAAATTGGAACATTATTAATCCCTAATGCAATATGTGATCTTTTTTCCAACAAGCTGACTTACAATCATGATTCCAGGTCTACATTTATTCTAGGTTCCATTTGTCTGACCTTGACTCTTCATTTCTCCTTATCCCTGAAATTTATAAATTTATCTCTATTTTTCAACCCATTATGTATATCAAATTGCGTCATTAAATTTTTTCCCACAACCTAATTCTATTTTTTAGAATAAATCAGAAATAACAAGAATCAACAGAATTAAAATAAAACAGTCTTATTATATTAAATGATCTAGGAAGAATATAAATTCAATTATACGAGAAGAAAACATTAGCGATTGATTATTGGGATATATTAAGTAATAGTGTCGTATATTCCATTGAATTTGATATATTTATAATCAAGACAGAATGATAAATACAATGTGAAGAAAAAAGCAAGTTATCGCAAAATTAAATCCAAATCACAATAAGAATTTCCCTCAACCACAAATGGAAGCAAGAAACTGTTATAAAGACTTGATAGGATCGTATCAAAGTATTTTAAGATCGTGTGGCATTAAACATAAACTTTAAAGTAATAAATGAATGACTTTTAATGTTTAATTTTATGGAAAATTCCATTGGCTATGGGTTTTTCAAGTTCACATTCTTAAAAGTATTGCCGACTAGTAACTGCGCGAGAGCATATAAAACTAATCTACATTCCAATCTTGGCTTAGTGGGAACTAAGGAACACATCAGTAGATTTATTTAATTTTTTTTTTACTCTCTTCCACCAAGATCTAGCTTTGGAGTGAAAAAAAGAATTATATGGAAAATTACATGATGCGTGTCGGATGGAAAAGGAGTAAAAGCAAAACAGTTCCTGCTTTTAATTATGCGCGGAGGCTTGGCTTCCGTCGATAGAGAAATTAATGATGTTGCTCGTCGGAAGGAATTGAGTGCGGACTCTTGTTAATTAGGGATAAAATCTCAATGTTTTTCATGAATGAATCAACCTTTTGCGCTTGACCGTGGTGGTGTGGTGTTTCCACGGCCGGTAAAGAATGAATCGCGTGAGTTCTCTGAAATGAAAACCGCTGCTCGCCCACGCTCCTCTACATTCATTCAACTTCTGCCATCTCCTCTTGTCTTTCTCTCTCTCTCTCTCTCTTTCTCTTATATCCCAACCCTCCTCTCGTCTCCCGTATTCTCACTCCTTTTATCTTTCTTTCTCGCGCACTCTTGAAACAAACCCCCTCACCCATCTTCTCGAAGTCGTTTGCCGTCGTCCAGTGTACAGTGAGTCCAAACAGGTGACGTCATCTCGATTCCAACATTTATCCGCAAGCGTTCGTACTTCTCAGCCTCTGGCATAAAAGAGGCGGCCATTAATAAAGTTTATTACGCCGAGGCATCGCGTTTCAAGTCGCGATGCGGGTCCTTGTTTTGTAACAATGTGACCCTTGGCTGTGCTTCAGGAAGCGTCGACATTTTTCACGAGCTCTCGTTCACATTTGTTATGGTAGCGAGGAATAACAAGTGTGTTTTGACAGCTTGTGGATGTGCGTCTCGCCACCATAAAAACGTACAATATGTGTTTTTGTTGTTTCCGAATGTTTTTGTATGAAGAAAATCCACTACATGCTTTACATTAATGTACATTTCCTCTATTTTCTGATATTAAATATGATACAATAAATTATCTTTAGCAGAGATATATTGTCAATATTTGTACAATTTGTATGTTGTGACAGAAGAAATTATTTTCTTAAATTAAAGTTTAAAATTAACAGAAGCCACTATTTTTTAAACTTATATTAATTTCAAAATACACAGTCCCAAGTGCAAAACATCAAAGACTATCAAAATGACCCACCAGAGATTTAATAATATCTTAGAAGCTAACGGCAGGTCGTTTTGCATTTTACATATGTAATAAACAAATTAAATTGTTATAAAAATATTGAATTTTAAGGAGTGTCACACAAAATAATTTTGGTACCCTTAAACCCGTTGGTAGTGAATCCTTTCTACTTATTGTTCAAGTAGTGAGGTGAGAATCTCTACTTTTATTATTAATGGATTTCAGGAGATTTGAGTGAGGTGTTAAATGAATTAACATAATTAGAAATAAATATAATACATTGTTCTCTTCATTAAATGGTCAATACATATGAACTTGTTCCTTTCTTATTCTCTTTAAATTCTTTTATTTTATAACGATAATATATTTATGTTCAATACGTGTATGATTCTAACACAATCTCAATCTTTTCAAATTTATAATGATTGTGTGTGTGAAATATTATTTGAGTGCATGTAAACAATTAACTCACCTACTCCTTGCTTGACATTAATCCTATAAACTTCTTATAATTCGTTTTCGTCAATGTATAATTTTTCATCAATCGATTCATTCGTACTTCACTAATATTTATTATAAATCAACTTTTTCTTACACGATTTCTCACTTAGCGCTTTTATTATTCTTCACTTTAAACTTCATTAACAATTTTCAATCATAATTATTGAGAACTTCTTCATACTCAAAATTATGGCAAAACTGACTATCGACTTACTATCACAACGGCCCACGGACAAATGCCTATATTTCCCTGTGTCAATCAATTTTAACAATCGACATTACAGTGTTGAAGTCATTCTTTAGTTTATTGCACCTTGGTCGTTGCCAAGCGCTTTTCTGCAAGGTTGCAGTTTTGGACAATGGTGTGATCCTGGTTTATCAACCTGGACACACCACTCTTTACTTTTGACAATACATTAGTATCTGAAGCTTCATTTTTTCATTAAGGTTAATTACCTTTTTCAATATAATTTTATAAATGTGTGAAATATAATAAATTGCAATAAATGAGTAATATATTATATTTTAGTTCATTTTAACGCTTTTTAACCAATATTATAACGAAAAGATAAACTATGATTGTTTTATTATTACTTTTAACATAGGTATTTGTGTTTTGTCAATATTTTATTATAAACATTTTGTTTGTATTTAATTATCACGAAGTGATATTTAGTTACGATGTTGATCGTAACAATATACGAAAATGACAGACAAAACTTTTGGAAAAACATCCATTACTGCAAGAAATATGTAATTAAAAAATGGAACAACTTGAAGTAGTCTTTTGTAATCATAGAGAAAGGTTACTGATATACGAAAATAACTCACTATTCAATATTACCTTCATAAGTACATAAAATTTTAGACCAAACTGATTATCAAATATATCGCCATTAAGAAGAAGATTCGATGGTCAGATTTAGTTGACACTTTGTCGGAATATTTAACATATTTTACAATACAGTAAAAAATGCAACATTTGATATTAGACAAGACAAAGATAAATGCCCACACCTCTTGGTAGGAATAATAAAAAAATCACTAATTAAGAATCTGCATTCAGTTATTACCATGCAAAGCAGGACTAGCAATAAAAAATAATAAAGGCACTAGTCTTGAGTAGACGCGTCGGATTCTGGTTTCAGAGGAAGTAATTGGAAGATATCAGCTCGTATGTAGTTGGCTCGCAACTCATGCCTTCCTCTCCTTTTCTCTCTTTCTCCCTCTCGTTCTCTCTTTCGTAAAATAACTCCAATTCCAGGGTTGGACATTGACGAATCATCGATTCCCGGGCATCATTAACTAGTAGACTACCTATGTGGAGGGACCTTCCCAACCGCGACGGTTTATTGCTGTCCGACTAATATTTTTTTCTATTTCTTCCTATCTAGCCAGTGTTTCAAGACACCTAAGTAATGCACACTAATGTCTGTAGTTTATATTATCAGTATTCAGAACATGGGATTCTAACAAATTACACAGCGGGAAATTATTTAGAATCATGATGCTTTTTATCACTTGCATTAGAATCCACTTTCACAATTAAAAATTGAAATTCTCATTTAAAGATGAAGAATATGCAAAAAAATGAACAATTCCGGATGGAATGGATTCGGAGAAATTAGAAATTTTTTACCATCTATAATTACAAATGTGCTGTAGATCATTTTTAGCAGTGTGTAGTAATAAATTTTTTATCTAATATCTCCACACCATTAAATTATGAGGTTTTTTTTCAAATTTTCTTTTAATTTCTTATCTCGGAATATTGCTGAAAGTTTAAATTGAATAAGATTTCCTGTTCACGTCACTTACGTGATTTGTAACGAAGTGTTCGTTAACGACGTTAATGTTGGTTTGTCGGACAAGTCAGTCTTTAATTTCTGTAGTTGATTTTACTCCAGTTGTCAATCATTGTATATAATGAGCGAGTACACTGCATAATGACAAATTAATATCCATTATTACTAGCAGTAAGAGACGAATTTCCTTACAGGTGATTTTCAGTAGTTAAAGGTAGCAGGAAGGATGTATGAAATTTGAATGATCTTTATACGTCTAAGACTATAGTCTTCACCTAGATAGCAGATACAAAATATGATCATCTGTATTTTGTCACTCTTTTATTGTCTCCTCACTTGTCTGATAAAAGAGTTAGAAATTAATTCAATAGAAAAAACTGGACCAAAAAAAAATAAATGTAGGTGATATGACGTGGTATGAAAAGAACCTATAAAAGGTGCCACCGTTACTAAATTCGTCAATCCACTATCGTCAAGTTAACCAATTCTCGTTCTAGTCAAATTAATTTAAGAAGATAATTTTTACTGTGAGGCACATTTCTGTTTTTCTATGGACTGCATTACCTGGACATCAATGTCAAATGAATAATTCGGTCACTCCTAGACTAAGGAGTAATTAATTTAATTTACATTGACATCTGGACTCCAGATCTTTCACTTTATCTGTCCCGAAAATAATTTGAGGGAAATCTACTGCATTCTCTGTTTCGCTGGGAATAATGACTATTGTTGGGTCTACGACTCAAATAATAATTTTAAAAGGAAAGTTACTAATACTCTAAAAACTTGTTTCCATTTTAATTCTTGAGTGATTCCACAAAATTTTAATTTTGTTTTAGTGTTCCTGAAGAAAACTGGATCTTCTCTTTCTCTCTGATTCTAATTGTAAATGATTTAAATCTGCAAATAAATCAGGTTTGAATCACCGATGCCAGACAATTTAAATACATATAATTTGGGGTATGTTTAGTTTTCTTCAGAGACAAAATAATATTAAGTAAAGTACAACTTTGATCGCAAATTAAGAAAACCGAAAAATCGATTTTTCTAAAGTTACAACTGTTATATTCTTTTAAAAATGAGGATATACGAAAAATATTCCCTATTAACAAAAAACATAAGTGCAAGCATAGCAGCGCAGTAGCGTTTACTTGCAAATTCCGCTGCGCTGTGATTTTCTCAACTAAAATAAAGACTATCGATGTTACTTTTGTCAGAGATATAGGCAGCACCATAAAATTGACTTATGTAACATCATATTGTATAATTCAACGTAACTCCGGATAAAGTCGTGTATCGGAAGTTGATTTTTCTCCCAACACCTGTCTTATCGATCGGACACGAATCTATCGCACAAGTCTAACGTTGCTGAGATGATCTCTATGATCTATGGTCTCGCTAGTGAAATGCATGTGTCCCTGGGGGTATAACTGTTTACTATAGAGATTAGATGCACCGTTGCACGGTTGCATCAGTGAACAATGCAACTTAATAGCACACTGTTTTCCATGCAAGTGTAGTACTTGACTCACTTGTCTATCACACAATATAAGCATAGGATACGCACGACGCAATCACGCAAAGGTAGTAGACAATCTAACGCAACGTGAGTCCCGTTCTCATAATAAGGGGGCTTCCCAAACCGTTGGAATGTCTGCCTCTTGACTGATAGTAGAACGCAAAGTACAAATTTTATCCATACAAACTTGTAATTTTCCTTTTGGGAATTACAGAAAATTATCACTGTTGTAATATCCCCATTTATATGCATACTCAATTTACTAACTTTCATTTCTTATACATCTTTAAAAACCAATGCAGAATTCAGATAAAATAAAACAGTTTTTAGAATCACTTCTATGACTATTATATATAAAAACAAGGACTTGAAGAATAGCATCAATTATGAAATTTGCTTAAAACTTGACACTCAGGGTTTTTGGATTTGATATTTAAAAAAAATTAAATATTCAATGAATTCACTTAAAACTTATTGCTTAGAGTCTATCTTTTCCCATTTTTTCATTCTTCCTTTTTGTCATTCTTCAGTTTCCCAAGATTCACAATACTGCACAGTAAATTGACAATTAATTTAATAAATAATTTATTATATTTACCGCTTTAAGATCATGATACCTTTATTTATTTTTCAGAATTTTACAGAATTATTTTAAATGTGAGAATTAAAATTTTTCTGAATCTCTATTATTTGAAGTTTTATTCGAGAAAAAAACTAGAGAAACCATGGTTAACTAATGATGGAAAAGGGGTGATTCAGCTTGCAATTCATAAAATCGGTTGTTCCTTTATTCTCTGCCTCATTCGCTCGTTAAGACAATTCTCAATTGTGGGCTGAAAAATTTGGATCCAGGAATCCAGGCAAACAATTAATTGGTCCAATATTCAATCAATAGAGTGTAACAAGGCATTTGTTACTGGGATATTAGCGGTTTGTTTTTTTCGGAATAGTCCGTGTATTAGTTGGTATCCCTTTCTTAAATTTCCAAAGTTGATTTGATTCTGGTTGCGGCTCACTGTATGTGACGAGAATAAGGCGTGGTGACGAATTTCCACGATTGATAGCGGCGAGGGACGAATTTATTTACAGGTGATTTTCCATCGTTAGAGGCACCAGGAAAGATATATCAATATGAGTGGCCTTAGGACAAGGACAGGAATATCGGCGTCTCAGCTGACCAATGAATCATTAGCATTAATTCGAAAATAATTTATTGGTTTACCGGCGCGTGTTGAGCATTGTTTGTTCGCGACAGGATTACGCTAATTGTATTCTCTGGTGGAAAATAAAAGCAAAGTGTTCTTAATTGTGCATGTTATTTTTTGTGTTGTTAGATTTGTGTGAGCATCTTCCACAGGAAAATTATATTTGGCGTCGCAGGTGATTCGTTTCATAATTTTTTCTTTGTTCTCATAGTTTCAGCATCATCGATCGTCTTGGCGGGAAGTTTCCACACTTCGAAGAAGTATTGTCTCTGTGTTGTTGTTAGTCGAGTTGTTTTGGGTAAATATTACAGGAAAGCGAAACAACGAACGGTTTAGATGTTTATATTAAAAATATCATTTTTAATTAAAATAACTGGTAGCAAGAGATTACTGTATATGTGAAACTCGATGATTTGCAAAGTTCATTAACTCAGAAAGATGCGAATTACTAATTTAATTAAAAATCGGGTTACAAATTGTATTAAAACGGTCTTATGTGGGTCTGCGGTTCTATCATGAATTGTTACTAAACCCGTCTTTCAGATTGGATCCGACATTTTACATTTCTAAAAATTGACAAAAATTTTGTAATCTGACAAAAATTATGTTTACCCTGCAAAAAAAGAGTATTGATTACAGATGTATCAGCAGTTATTTTTTAGTTATTTGAAATATCTTACTTTAAGATGTTGGAACATCTTCGTATAACTTTACTTTATATATTTTCATACTATTTTTGAGAGAAAAAGTTTTGACGTTAATTACGGGAATATATGTAAAACACTTTATGCATTTCATATTTTAGTAACTTAGCATTTTGACGCATCATACGATTCACAAGTATATCTTATCACTAAACATCTTATGTTGCTAGAAACATTTCAATCTACGATACTTTAAAATACTTGCTAAAGTATCTTACATTTCTAGGATGGAGGAAATATTTTAATCTCTGTTTAAATTCCTAAAGTATTTTAGATATCAAGAAGATGCTTTATAAAACATTTTATACTATTTTTTAAATGATATTTTTCTGAAATTTTATTATAAGATATCAAATAAATCACATACTTTTGCTTATAATAATACTATCCTATGGACGGAATATTTTTAATTACATTTAAATATTTTATAAGAAAAAACATTGGACGGATCATTTGTCATTTTTTAGAGAATGGCTCAAACATAAGAACTACGAGATTATTACCTGAAATTAAATTAAAAATCCCGGATGAAATTATAAATTAAAATATCGAGAAAAATAAAATTATTGGAAATAAATATTTAGTCAGTTATGTGTTACCAGTTTCTCGTACCTGTTTATAAAAAGAAATATTGGGAAAAAAAGACAAAATTCAGTGGTTGACTTGAAGATAGAAATATTCTCTATCTGCCATCTTCGAACCACTACTTTATTATGGAGAAATTCATTGGAATATCTTCAACCTTTTTATAAACATTTATCTTCAATAGAAACATGTTTGCCAATTTATCATAACCAGGAAATTTTTTTTTCCAATTTGAAAAACATAAAGTATATAGTTTCATGAATCGAATTAATTACTGGTTGACACTTTAGACTAATTTATCCTCTATAGAGAGTTTGAAAAATAATTGCATATATACAATTAAGAGAGGCATTTTTTTAAATATGAAATATCGATTTTATTGATTTTAAAAGTGTGAATTAATATTTCTTCCTTTCTCCCCTTGCTTGGAATTTGTTGTAAAATATTCTATATTGTAGAAATGACTTTAAATTAAACTGGTTGATGTCACTCATTATCCCTAAACAGTTATTATATGAGATGTTAGCGCCACGTTGATCGTTCGCGTTAGATAATGCCCTCGCTTGTAACTTATTTGCAATCATGTCTCCAGGATTTTCTTCCCTGGAGTTGTGGGCATCCCTAGATGTTGTGTAGCCTGTGCGTATCTCAACCAATCATTGCACATATGTATATGTATATATTGAAAGTGGTCCAACGTTGGTAATAGTTACACTAAATTATTCCAGTTCCCGTGCAGGAGCGTGTTGCGCATTTCTAAGTGGGGCGCGCGAGAGTAACATTGCACGGATGGAAAAAGGGGGGCCCCGCTGAGTAATGGCGGGGCCCGTGACTCGGTCCATTATCGGCTATTATCATCGATCAACCGCGAAGAAATTAATACAGCCAACTTCCTACGAGACCGGTTACCAACGACTCTGTGTATCCGGTACCTCATAATTAATTCCAATTTTTAAAATCCAATCTTTATCTGAACATCGATTGACATTCTTAAAGGGTATCGCCGTATTTTGCCATTTTATCACTGCTTTATTTATACTAGATTATTTGAAAAAAATACATCATTTTTTCTTCGATTCAACTATTAAAAGTTTTAGAGAATGTTATTGCGCAGTTATAAGTTTAGAAACACTTCTGCGCATCACTTCATATCTTTGAAAGTTATACTGTATTAATAATTAAGAGCACAGGAGGGAAACGTTAAAAATTTGTCTAAATTCTTTGTATAACCTCAGATACCAAATTTTCATAAAAGATACAAAGATTAGTAGAAGCTGATCTACCCTTAAGAAATCCGTGCTGCTCGTCAATAATCACTCCAGAAACAGATCGATAAAGTTCATCATCAATAATGCTGTAAAAAATCTTCGGAATTGTGCTGAGAATAGTATTAGGTCTGTAATTTTTTACATCATTTTTGACATATCTTTAAATACAGGAACAACTATTCCTATTTTCCACTGTTTTGGGAAAATATATTCCCACACAGACCTAGTAAAAAGTATAAATAAGGGTTCGAGTAGAGAAGAGCAGCACGACTTAATCAAAGAAGGAGGGATACTATCAGGACCAGCACCAACATTCACATTGCAAGATAATATTTTTTTAGCTATGTTACTTTTATTATTATCAAAAAAATTAAGATAAACGGAATCGTGTAGTTGGAAAGGAGTAGTAACAACATTATTATCATAAGCCTCGTAAACTGATTCATAATAAGAGGCAAAATACGTACATATATTTTCAATATCAAACGCAACATCATTGTCATGTGATATACAGTTTGGAATGCAGCGGTTGTTCTGTTTAAACTTGATAAATTTCCAAAAGTTTCTTGGGCAATTTATAATAAACTTCTCACTTTTACGAATATAAGCATTATAACAAAATGTTTAGAGAGATTTGCATTGAGTTCGTAATACAGAAAATAACTGATAGTTTAAGGTTTTTTAATTTTTCTTATAATTTAAATAAGCAATTTTTTTTATCGTGTATTAATTTTCTTAATTCACTATTAAAGGGGGGAGACCACTTTAGAACGCCTAAAAATATCGCTTTTTTAAAAAATTTTTTAGGAAGGAGAAAAATAAGTTAGACCTCCGGGTTTTTGAGATGTTTCTGTACATCGTCGGCTTAGTGGAAAACTGTACCATTTCAAGAATTCGTTACAAACTATACCATTTCAATAGTTTATTTTGAAAACTTTGACACTCTAATTTATCATTTCCGTTAAGAAAGTGTAAAAATATTAATTTTTGTGAGAGAAAAAGATGTATAAAAAAGCTGATTTTAGTCCTTTTTTCGCTTTCATTTTGCTTTGTTTACATTTTGCAACTTGGACATAGCCTTAAGCTTTCCAAAAATACCAATATTATTAAAATCGGTTCAGACGATTGTAAGTATGAGATTTTTTCAAAAACGATGCAAAAAACTTTAATTGTTTATAACATTTAAAGAAATTATTATTTTTAAAAATCCATTAAGGGTTTTCTTAGTGCCATCATGGACTATCAAAAACACCAGGTATCATTTATGTTCTGTACCTAAAGAAAAGTGGGGTCCATTTCAGGAATTCTTACCCGTACCTAAATTAAGTACAATACTTATGTATGTATTTTGTATTCGATATTGTATTTTTCGTATATATGTATTTTTGAATATATGGCAATTGATATTATATGTCTTATATGTATCTGAATAAATGACAAATCATAATAATTCTATGAAAAGAGAATAATATTTTAAATCATGTAAAAAGAATAATGATAGTGCATCAGTTCAACAACCTTCAAACAACTTTGCCACAGGAAGGGAGAAAAAATATCTATACATAAAGAGAGGGCTTGAAGAGACACAAAAATTAGAAAGAGAGAAAAGATTAGTCGACAGCAGCATCGAGCATCAAAAAGTAAACAGGCTATGATCATCCCTACCACTATTTTAAAGAGACACGAAAATTAGAAAGAGAGAAAAGATTTGTCCACAGCAGCATCGAGCATAAAAAAGTAAACAGGCTATGATTATCCTCACCACTATTTTGAAGAGACACGAAAATTATAAAGAGAGAAAAGATAAACAAGTGCACAGGTGTTCATAGTTACCTTGCTCTCTCACTCTCAATAACTACATGTATATGATTCTAAACAATGGAACAGTTTCGTATAAAAGGGAGAGAAATTAAGCAGAGATCAGAGAATAATTTTTTGGAAATCAGCAGTATTCATCTAATCGTCAACAAGTGAACAGTCTCCCAGTATACCTTTGAACATTATTCAACATGGGAATCCCAGTAAACCTTTAAACATTATTAAAAGTGAAAAGTCTCCCAGTATACCTTTGAACATTATTTAAAAGTGTCGTCCAAGTATTAATTTAAACATACTTCATTACAAGTGAATTATTCCCCAAGTATTAATTTGAAATCAGTTTCAAATCAACACGCCATTCATCGATCTTCGAATATAACTTTTATCAATTTCCAAAAATATAAATTTGGAAATACATTCAAGTGTCTACAAAACTCTAATATTGAAGGATCACATTCCAAATTTCGAAACATCGAAATTTGCTTAAAAGGCGACAACTGTCTGGGACTAGCAGACATTTTTCGGAATACAATACACTATATCATTAGTGTAAACACCAGCACAAATTCTCCACCATTAAGGACAACCATTAGGCGATCCCTTTTCGTCTAGTGCTCGTCACCACCCAAGATTGGATTACAAGATAATCATCACACCACAAGTAATCGTTGTTCTTTAAGTAAGATTCATAATTTTGTACTCATTGTATTTTTGTCAACTCTTTTCTTTCTTGTTGGTTTCTAAATAAATTATTCTCTCACAACATTTAGTAGGCTCATTGACTTATCCTCATCCCAAATTAGATTCATTTATGAAACTAATTTAAAACGAGGAACGTTAGGTATATTTAAAAAGGTTTCTTGTTTTGACGTAACACTTGTCTGAAACATAAAGATAAAGAAAAATTGTAAAGTTTACATATGTAGTTTCTACACGGAGAAAAGAGCGTAGTAGATTCGTCTGACATGGCAGTTAAATTTACTAAAGAGAATCGTTAGTTTTGGACTGTCGGTACAGTCAGTGACATTTACTACACTGTTTAGTAAAATACTAAAACATACCGAGCAAACAGTATATTCCACTAAACAGTGAGGTTAGGTAGTGTATTTTACAAAACATTCAGTTGACGCAACTATCGACGTAGTAAATGTTTTACTAAACGCGTTCTGTCAAATTGACTGCAACTCTTCTCTCCGTGTATTTGAACTAAAAGTATTTTGAAAACTTTATTTTTACAGTTTTGAAAACCAGTTAAAGTCATTATTTTTTTCAAAAAAACAATTTTTTTATTTTTATCACTCAAAAGTATCGGATTTTATTATTTCTTTGAAATTGTGTTAGTTTAAATAGAAACTACATATGTAAACTTAAATTATTTTATTTTATTTTTATGTTTCAAACAAGAATTGCGATCTCTATGGTGCCCACCGTTTTTTAAGTCCACATGTGCACCGCCATCTCAAAAAGCCCGGAGGTCTAATTTATTTTTTTCCTTCCTAAAAAAATTCTTAAAAAAGCGCTATTTTTAGGCCTTCTAAAGCAGGCTTACCCCTTAAACCAAGGTGGATAATTATATATCCATATAATTATATATAATTATTATAATTATTTTTAATTTTAAAAGAAACAAAAAGTTCAAAAGCAAAATAAATATGATTATAAAAAATGTCAACTGCACTCTCAATATCACAACTCAATAAGCAATTTTACCAATCATTACTGTTCAGATATTTATTAATAGTAATATTAATAAAATAATATATACTACTGAAAAAATCTACCAAACCTGAACCAAAGGCAGACATATTTCCATGGTTAGCCAAATTTTTACCACAGTTAAAATATATAAATTTTTAAAAATATTTTTGTCGTTCGTCATGGTTTCTAAAGTAGTGACCATAATTAAAATACAGAAATTTTCAGATTTAAATTAGTTTTTCCGTTATCGAAGGTTTGCTAAATTTTCGAACATGGTCAAAAATATAGATAGAAAGAGGATTTAAAAATATTTTTGTCATTGATGATGATTTATATTGAATGGAATAATTTTACTATTAACATCTTTTAAAAATCAAAATATAATCTATGAAATAATTGAGAAAGAATTTACAAAATACTGATTTATACCATTGGTTATGGTTTGCTTTATTTTGTTACGTCTCAGAAGAAAACGAGCACTGGCATGAAAAACTATTTCCCTGATTCATTTACAAAGCTGAGGATTTTGAGTTAAGGGAGCAGGCTAAGCCAAGTAATGCTTTAGATAAGATAATTTGTAATTTTATTTAGTTTTTACAATATACAACTCTCATCAAAATAGGTAGGTGAATATTCTTCATCAGGTTTGGAAAACATGGTTTAGGAAAAAAATTTCTAGTACAAAAAGGGCTAAGTTTGTGGACATTATTCAATAAGGATATACCAGCACCTTTTAAAAAACTTGTCAACTTGTAAATTATCTACATTTAAGGTGTCATCTGAATTTCTAAAGGACGAAAGAGAACAAAACCCATTATATTAAGAAGCCACTAGTATTAGAACTACTATCCGCTGCGCCAAGGTATTTAGGAAACCATTAAATCATACTCTGACCATAACAAGTCGTAGATCTTTTCTAACTTATAATATATGTGCTTATTTCAAACAGACAATATTATATTCAAAACAACATTATTTATCATTTACCAAACCCATTTTCAAAGTATCGCTTCGAGCTTGTTTACTTCAGCTAAAGTCTCAATTTTTTCGCTTCCACGCTCTTTCTAATTTTAATTGCAAAGAGGAAACAGTTTTAAATATTTTATTACATTAGATAGATTTATTATTACAGAAAAAACTAACTTTTAGTCCTTCGTATCTTATTTTTAATATATAATAGAATTGTAACCTTATGAAATTTCTTCTTCTTTTTTCCTCTTCTTCTTTTTTTGACTATGAAATTTAAAGAAAAAAAATTTACTGTTCAACTATTTGCTGGGTTGGTAATTTTTTTTGTTGAAATACAGTGCCAATTAACGGGAATGGTTATTTAGAAGAATGAAAGGGGGTGGTGCTTGTCGCCGGAGGGGGAAGGAACGATGGTTCTCGAATGGACAAAATTTATCCATCCATAAAAAATTGTTAGGTCGTCAAATGTTGACCATTCGCTGGAGACTCTGTCAAATAAATTTCTGGCACCGGCAACGATAAAATTCTCAAAGGCGTTACGTATCTTCCCCCACTCCTCCCTTAATTGCCTTCCACAATAAAACCCAAAAACCGACCCTTAAAGGACCGGTCCTGACGGAGGCGTTTTAATCGACACAATAACATATTCTGAGACAGCTAAACCCCTTGTAAATGAGGGAAACTAATAAAAAAAATATCCCATTACCTTTAACATTAATGACCCAATAAATACGGCTTTTTTATATTTCTTTTTTTTCTTAAAAAAAGAAGAAATTCTCGACAATTCCCTCTTATTTTCTATCGGATTTTCCTCAATTATAATGTTTTGGAATTAAGAAATGTTTGAATATCAGCAGCCTTGACGCTCTCAGGCATATCCATTAGAATCATGGTCTGCGTACATGTAAAGAGGTGAAGAGAACAGAGAAGAGACAAGGAACAGAGTATAAAAAAAATTTTTTTGACGTGGTGTTTCGCTTGCCTCTGGTTGGTTTTGCCTAGACGTTCATAAATACGCAACCGCGTTCTTTCATCTCGCGTATTCGTAACCCATAGAGTTACCTGTCCAGAATTTTAACTAGTACCTTAAGGCCAACCACGCGATCTTATCTTGTACGCTAACCTTCTCGACGGCGGCTTATGTCATATTGTATTTTAACTTGACTGCATTCTTCATCAACTAGCTTAGAATTCATTTTCTGATTTTTTTAATGCAAAATTATATTTATAATTTCCATATTTCAGTTTTCTTCAGTTACGAAATTTTTTCTCCCGATAAGACAATTCACTAATTAAAGTAGAGAATTGAGCAAAAAAATCCAACGTTCTAAATGCAATAGTTATGGAGAAAACAGAATTTAAATATTTACATGCGCAGTAGATCATTTTCAGTGTGCGCAGTTGTTCATTGGATACACAGAAGACAGAACTAATAAAATTAGAATAATAATGGGAATCGATACCTCACTAATTTGTAGATAATGCAATGTTACTGAGAATCACAAAATGCACCGTTGCATTTGATAATACAAATTCGTAATGAAATTATAGTCAACATTAATCTTAAACGTTTTGAATATAAGATAAATGTTCTATTTATATACGTGAGTTTACTCGATGAAATTGTAAGCTAGTTTCTTATGGAAACAGGTAGGCCGAATGAATCAGACCTGATTTTTCCAAAAAAAACGGACTACGTTTATTCAATTCTAAACTAACTCTAAAGTTACGGAATATAGAAAGTAGAAATTGCATTTTTCACAAACCTGTAAACTGGAATATAAAATAAACATATAAAGAAGAAATGGCAATTTTTATAGTCGATAATACATTGATGCGCAGTAGATCATTTAACGTGTGCGCAGTAGAGCCACCGGATAGTATAACCACGCATAACATGATGATAGCCATTTCAGTTGACCTCTAAAATCCACAAATTAATTTTAGAAAAACTTTTTTTTACAGGAACTTAATTAAATGTAATTTAAAAATATTTTATTTTGGATAAAAAAACTAAAACTAAAATAGCCTTCAGTATTCTATGTGTTAAAAAGTGATTGTCATTGCAGAATTAAGTTCGATGACAAGAGTCCAGTCACGTTAATCGATCAATGTATATATAAAGTGTTCTTCAATCACTTGAGCGCGTGGGTGTATTGTGCCAATTTTTATTTCTCTAGTCCAGACGATATTATAAATATATAAACATATACATGCATAAAAGTTTACTTTGCGATTTAAGAGTAGGTGGAATCTTCTGCGAAGGATTAATGACCTTAAAACTGGAATTAAAAATTTATACCGTATCGTATTCAAAATTTCAAACAAATACTGCTCATAATCTTATAGTAGGTGACAATGAACAGAAAAAATTTACATATGAATTCTGTGGACAATTTTTTCTTTCAAATACTGCAAAAAAAAATTTAAGTCTTTTGAAGAACTGGTCGTTTCGGAGAAAAGTGAATTTAGAGTTTTTAAAAATAAATATTGCGCTATAGATCTTTATTATTTGTGTTAAAACTGAACATGCAAATGGACAGTGATAATTTTTGAAAATTCGACTGAATGTGGTAGATATGTGCGGTATATAAATTTTTAAACATGCGCATTATAGATGTTAAATATGCGGAGTATTATTCAGCTGGATGTTTCCAAAAATTTAATTTTGCTTTTCCCTAAATTTTTCTGATTTCCAGACAATATTTTGGCTTTTTTCTGACTCTAAAAATATAATGATTAACTCTAAAGATGACTGATGCCTTAACAATTGTTCTATTACATTTATTTACGAATATATCTTTAATTGTATTATATTATTCGAAAACATCCATAACTTTTTTTTAAATAAATCTTCAATCATTATGGAAATTAGGATTTTCAAATATTTTAAATTCAAACTTTTTTATTCAATCTGAAGAAATTTTGATTATTCGGAAATTCTGAAATTAAATATATTGTAATATAAAAAAATCAACCAATTGCATAAAAAATCTGTCATTAAAGTTCGAAAATACAAAATTAAGAAAATATAGTTTAAAATCATTACTCGTGAGTTGTTGGGGTCGCTCACCATGAATCTGATTTGAAATGTTATAAACTTAAAATGGTGGAATTTATATGACGGACAAAATTTGGTTTTTGGTAAAATCTATATTTAATAGGATTGTCCTCCAAAGTAAAAATTTCCAAATTTTGTATAATATTTTTGTGTCAAGAAAATATCAAAAAGTCTTACCTTCTTAACCCATTTAGTCCCAAATGTCCGTTTTTTTAGTACAAGTTCGAGCTTCCCGTTCTACGAGTTCCGGTTTAAAAAAAATCGGGACAAAGGTTTTCTTATGGATTTGAGTGTCCTCTTTCAGAATCTGGAAAAAAATTTCAATTTCGACTTAATGATAAAAAGTTATAATTGTTTAAACAAAAAAAACCCGTTTTTTAGTGTTTTTTTTCTCAGATTATTAAATTGAAATCGGCTTGGGAAAAATCTGGAACATCAAAATATCGCGTCCAAAATGTTAGGACTATCAAATAGACATACTGCCAAAAACAATTTTTTACAAATTTCAAAATGGCGCCTCAATAATGGCCGCCAAAATATGCAAATTTGGAAAAATAATTTTAAAAAATTTTAACTCTTCATTTTTTTTACTTTTATGCTTCATTTAAATAAAATAATGCTGCTTCAATAAAAAATATTGTTATTTGACGTTATTTAACAATTTTTATAAACAATTATTATAAACAATTTGAAAACTATGAGCCAAAGTGGATGTAAAAAATTTATTTTCATCAGTTCTCTTTTTTGGGGGAGGTATAAATGGATATTGAAAGTAAACAATTTAATTCAAAATTATTTTGCAATGTTTAAGAATGTTATAAACAATTTTTATAAACAATGTTGCAAGAAATGAAATAGAATGGTAGAAATTTTATTTTTTTAATTTTATTATGCTCTCTAGTTATCAAAATGTTGCATAAGGATTAAACTTCCATTTTACATTATTTAGCAATATTTAAAAATGTTATATACAATTTTTATAAACAATTTTCATAGAAAAAGAAGTTTAGAGTGAAAAAAATATTTTTTTTCACTATTCACTTGGTTTGTCATTAGAATAGATATTTAAAAGACAAATCTTTGTCTGTAATTATTTAAAATTTTTTTACAATGGTATAAACAACTTTTATAAAAAAAGATGTTCTCAGTGGACAAAAATATTCTTTTCTTCACTACTAACTTTCTTTTGTCATTAAAAGTGTAAACTAAAGTATCTATTGTTTATAAAAAATTTGTAAACAATGTATAAAAATGTTGTAAACAATTCTTATCAACAATTTGCTAAATATGAAGTACTATCATGGAAAAAAAGCATTTTTTTATTATATAATACCTTCTTGTAATCAAATTCTTTGTTATAGATATAATCTTTCATGTAACATTTTTCAGCAATTTTTAACAATGTTATAAACAATTTTTATTAACAATTTTAAAAATTGTTTATAAATTTTGGATAAACGGTCGAATTATCAGTTTTTATATTTATGTTAGAATAAGTTAGTAGTAAAGAAAAAATTTGTTTCTTCTCTGAACATATTTTTTTTTAAAAATTGTTTATAACATTGTAAAAAAATTGCTGAATAATGTTAAATGAAAGATTATATCTATAACAAAGAATTTGATTATAAGAAGGTATTATATAATAAAAAAATGCTCTTTTTCCATGATGGTACTTCATATTTAGCAAATTGTTTATAAGAATTGTTTACAACATTTTTATACATTGTTTACAAATTTTTTATAAACAATAGATACTTTATTAAAGGTGAAAGAATTTAACAATTATTCCGAATCAAATCTCTCGAAAATAAATTTCTTGAGTAAGCACTAGATTTCGTTATGAAAATACAATATATCTTTCATATGTATCGACAGCGCAGCTGTCCTAATACAGAAACCTGCTTTTTCTGAAAATCATTTTTTCGAAATTAATTAATAATTTCAAAATTATCAAAGAACTCAGAAAAAATTGGTTAGCATGGTGGGATACGAGCCCACGACCTTTCTATTGCCGGTAGACTGCTCTGACCACTGAGCTACATGCACCCCAAGATCCTCCGAGTTCCTTGTTATATACTATACCTCCCTGCATTATTTCTTTCACCTTTAATATTAATACTACCGAATGATAAATTCACTTTCTTCAAATAGATACTTTAGTTTCCACTTTTAATGACAAAAGAAAGTTAGTAGTGAAGAAAAGATTATTTTTGTCCACTCTGAACATCTTTTTTTATAAAAATTGTTTATAACATTGTAAAAAATCTTAAATAATTATAGACAAAGATTTGTCGAACTTGTACTAAAAAAACGGACATTTGGGACTAAATGGGTTAATCCACAAAAAAATGGTGATGGTTTTTAACGATTCGAGTTCGACGGGCCATTTAATTTAAATTTTTACCATTTATAAATTTAAATGGACCATTTAAAATTTATTTGTACATTATTTGTAAAAATAATTTGTAAAATCGGTCACGGATAATAGTTTGTTTGACATTAAAATATTTAATCAAATAATTATTTAACCAATAATTTATTTCTGATGTGTTGAAAGTTTTAGGAAGAGGAAACAATATATAAAGAGTTCTTCATGTCACTGGAGAACGACATTTTAAAAATTATAATTTTGTATAATGTAATAAATCAATATGAGTGTATCTCTTAAAGAGTTGGCAAAGAAATCATCCACAATATTGGAATCAATATTTTAGAGATTTAAATCTGGTAACAGATTCGTGCTAGGCGTCCTAAAAACCGTCCAAGTAACAAATTTCACCAAATTCCAACGGTTTTTTATTTTTTTTGTTCGCCATATTGGATCCGCCATTTTGAATTTTAAACAACTAATATCAGATTCGTTACCAACAACCGCAAAACCCCCCAAGTCACAAATTTCAACAAAAACCACCGATTTCTAAAATTTTTTATCGCCATATTGAATCCGTCATTTTGTATTTTGAAAAACTAATATCAGATTCGTAATTAGTGACACCGAAAACCCCTTAGTAAAAGTTTCAAACATATTTTGTTAAGTTTTATAAAAATCTTCCGCCATATTGAATATCAAAATATATTATGGAAAATGTAAATTTTATCGATGTGTAAAATTTTATGATGAATAATAAAATAATTTAGATCTTAATGTATTAAATAGGATAAATAATTAACAATAACAATATTATAAAGTGGCTTTTTATAAGCTAAAAACAGAGTTTGCAACTATTGATTCTGTTATTATAAGCTAAAAATAATTCATTTCAAATGACATAACCTTATACATTTTTGAATGGTCGCCTCTTTGGGGCCACTTTTTTCAAGCAAAAATGCAGCTGTTTTTCCAAAGAAGCCTAAGGTTTATCTAAGTTTTTTAAATATGTAACTTTAAAATTTAACATCTAAAAATAAGTGGGTGCTGATAAGTGGTTGCCAGTTTCAGCTTCATTAAGGAAATGCAGTTTTAGGGTATATATTATTAATTATGTTATGAAATACACTTTACGAATTACAGTCGTTCAAAAAGTGACACGGCCACCTTAGGGCCCCTTACCCAATAATTTGAAACATTTTGAAGTTAATCTTTTTAAGAAAATTGTAAACGCAACTGTTTTAAAATCCAATTAATTTTTAAATATTTAAGTAAAAGTATTAATTAAAATAATAATTGTTGAAATTATTGTCAGAAATAAACAAAAATTAAAGGATTTATATTAGAATTTGTAGTAATTTCATAGTTCAAGCAAAAAAGTCACTAAAATTTAGAATTTTCTTAAAAATTATAAAAAAAAATTATGTAGTACTTTTAATAAAAATTCTTTATATTTATCTGACTTGTGCCAAGTCTGAGAAACTGTCGGCTTAGTGTACAAATGTGCAGTATATCTTAAAGTGTCTTGAATATGATCAATTCCATGGTAAGTGATCATGGAAATTTCCTTCTAGTTTGGGATTTGGATGAAAGACACACTTTCAAATAAAAAAGTTTCAGAAGAAAAATTATTTGATACTTTGTTAATATTAAAGAAATAATATTTTATTTTCCGTTTTAGAAAAAACTCCACCTTTATTTTGGTTAATTTTTTTTGTGATCCTAGTTGATACTTACCTCTAAGTGCTGCGTGAGTATAAAATTAGAGTTTTTACCTACAGAATTAAACATTCTTATTTATTTTTTGAAAAGTTATGCAGATCCCATTTTGAAACTCACGCAGCACTTAGAGGTAAGTATGAACTAGGACCACAAAAAAAATTAACCAAAATAAAGGTGGAGTTTTTTTCTAAAACGGAAAATAAAATATTATTTCTTTAATATTAACAAAGTATCAAATAATTTTTCTTCTGAAACTTTTTTATTTGAAAGTGTGTCTTTCATCCAAATCCCATATTAGAAGGAAAGATCTATGATCACTTACCATGGAATTGCTCATATGCGCAATAGATCTTGGAGTGTCTTGAACATGCGTAGTAGATCTTGGTAGGCCTTGGACATGCGCAGTCGAAGTTTGTACATGCGCAGTAGATCTTGGCACGTCTTAAACGTGCGAAATCGGTGTTTGATCATCATAAAGAAGCTTAATGTTACAAAATAACATGAAAAATACAAAAAAAAATGTTGATAGACAGCTAATCAAGAGTGAAAGCAAACAAATATATGGTGGAAAATTTTTTATCGAGTAATATCCCAGCCTTCCATCAAGATTTCTAGTCCTCGATTGTGTTTTTAACTATAAAGAAACGACTATTTGAAATTGTCGCTGCCTGATATTTGAAGAATGTTCATTATGAAGTTGGTATTCGAATGAATGGTGGGGGCAAGTAGTTTGCGGAATCTTGGAATTCCCGCCATTTCAAAAGATTCCATAGTGTGTGCATTGATCGGATGGTGTAACGTTGGGCTCTCGATCCCAGAGAGAGAGAGAGAGAGAGAGAGAGGAAAGAGTGAGTGTGAGAGAGAGAGATAGATGGAGAGTAAACTTGAACTGGAGGAAAACGACTTCCACGAGGATCGGATCGTTTGCGGACCGCTTACACCGACAGATGGGATTATCTGATCTTGAATCTAGCCGGGATGGCTCCACGCGTATAATTACCATCGCCAAGAAGCGATCCGGCGCGCGGAGCTTAGTGAGGCTAGAACGGAGAGACCCCTTTGGTTCGTTCCATCGGTGAAGAGTCAAGGCTGTGAACTGGGAATGTGCGTGCAACTATGCACTACTGGTCAGCGTGCGCAGCGCAACGTCCCCTCTCTCAGTTCCTGTGTAGCTTCACCATTGCCATCTAGTAGTGCATCCATATGAATCTACGCGCTGTGGTGATAACGATCACCACTGAACGATTCGCACTTTTAAAGAACCCCCTTGGCATCTGTCCACCCAAGTAGATAATAACGCCGCGGCGAATCCTGCTTGCCTGCCTGACTGCCACCAACGTTCCTCTACCTTCCCCTTCCTCCCTCTCAAACTCCCCATTTCACAGGGAGTTCTTGATGCTACTTCCAAGAACCTTGTTTCTTTCGCTTTTCCACTGCCTAGATTATCTGAAATCAATTTCAACATTTCTTCAACGGCGGCATTTCTTCCTCTTCTTTTTATTCCTCCTCCTCTTCTTCTTCTTCTTTTCCTTCGTTTTTTTCTTCTATTAAAAATCTCCAGTTTTCTGTTTACAGTCTTCAATCAAGGGTCCGAAATAATTTTTCTATTCAAATTCCTTTTTTTTTCTTTTGGATGAAGGAGGATAACGTGTAGAGAGAAAGAGAGAGAGAGAGAGAAAATTTCTCTTCGTGCTGAAGGAATGCACGCATCGACAGTGAAATTATTTGTGTATTTGTACACACGCAGCCTTCAGCAAGTCCAACAGCTATTAGCTGCCGTTTATGCCTATGCAGTCGTAACGCACTGGCGCCGTGAAAATTTTTTTTTCTCCTTTCTCGAGAAGTATTAATTGGTCGGCATTATGTAACTGGGTACCAAAATCCCATAAACCAGCTCGTAATTCCATAACTTAAGCACTTTTTTCACTTATGCTTTTAACTTTACTTCGAATTTCTTTGAGTTTAATTTTTTTTGTTATCCTTCTCGAGTATAATTGAAATTATTTATTTCAAAAGAAATTGGTTTTTTAAAATTATAGTTTAAATACAAATCTATTCTTTTCCTGTAGTACTTTTTTAATAAAGATTTTTTTCTGTTTCAAAAGTTTGAAAAATGCGTATTATTATAATTCTAGCTTACATTTTAAAACTGTATAATAGATTCTTTCTATACTGATGCGCAGTAGATCAATTCGATTTTTAAATAAGCAAAATTAATCTTTCACTTAATTTTAATTGATAGATGGTATATCACTTCTTAAATTCAAAAGCTCGTTCAAAAGCTGCGCACATTTATTCCAGATTATTTTTATACGTGCGCAGTAGATCCAAATTATTTGAATGAATGCGCAGTAGATTCAAATTATTTGTTTGAATGCGCAGTAGTTCCAAATTATTTGTATGAATGTGCAGTAAATCTTCATGATTCTCTCTCTACGAAATTAATGTCTATTATTTCTATATTCTATTTCTTTGTAATCTATAATTTCGTATTGATCCTTCAAACGTGCATTTATTACAGTATTGCGCACTAGATCTTTTGAATTCTAAGATTTTAAAATATCTATCTATACGATCGTTAAAATCCAGTATACACATTAATTAAATTAATTAAATAGTATACCTTTTATTAATTCGAATATTAAACATTTAATATGGATCATTTTTATGTATGCGCAGTAGATCATTGTTAATTCACAAAATGCGAAAATACTTCTTATCAATACACAAACATTATTCCTAAAGTGGCGCAGTAGATCTAAAATAAGACTGCAGTTGATATACTTATTTTACTTATATAACATTAAAATTCTAAAAGATTAATTTTTAAACACAAATTTGACATTAATCTTAAAGCTGCGCAGTAGATCTGAATTATTTTTAAAAGTGCGCAATAGATCCTTCTTTTTTTCAAGAGTTTGCTATTATTCTTTATCAATTCTACAAAATGTCAATCACAAGATTTACAGTAATTTAAATTCTGCAAAAACACAAATTATTTTTGAAATTGTAAACTAGATCTACGAGATATATACATTATGGACAATAATGTTCGTTTTGCTGACAATTCAAGAAAATTTTTTAAATATACTAGATAGTTGGTTTATTGTGAAGAATGTTGCTGGGACATCAGCAATTTCTTGAAATAACTTCCTTGATGATGGCGTTTCCTGTGTTGTTTTTCAGGTTGGAGCATAACATGAATCATTCAAAAGGGTAAGAACTGAGAAGCGCATTGTCACTGTATGTCAAATCGAAATTAGTTTTTATATACAATATATATGCGAGACCAATGCTATATATATATATGGTGGAAGATTTATTAAGGTTAGTTATACAACGGTCATTTTCAAGGCAGTAACGTAGATGTGACCTCCATTTCTATAGTACATATAAAATTCATCACGACGTTGTAACGTCGAGCAAAATGATCGACATCTGACCTTCTTTTATTTGTGCTCGTCCATTAGACCATGAAGATTCACTTTCATGTGCTATGCACAATAATTAAGTCTCGCCAAACCGTTAATAAATATAACACATCAAAAAAATGTTCATTTCATTTGCGTACTGCTAAAGTGGATCATGGGAAATTTAATACACTTAAAAAAATTAATTGCCATCGATTATAATTCAACCATGTTTAATGTATAATTTTAGACTTGAAAATCATTATTTTTTTACTTTTCTAAAGGAAAGAGTCTGAAAATATTTACAAAATTCTTCTGCGCATCATAAATATGCGCAGTTGATCTCTGAGTATTTTCAGAGTTGCCACAGTTCAGGGGAATCGGGGAAAAGTCTGGGATCATTATTAAAAGTACTGTAAAAATTAAAAGTTTAAAATTTATTTTAAAAAACTCGAAATTTTTGTGTCCTTCTCGTTTGCCTTGTAAACTATAAAATTATCACAAACGCTAAAAAACTTAACAATTTTTTCTATTCATGACAATAATTTATTTTAAATGACTTATTTCTATTAAAAAACTTCCATAATGTTAAAAATGACGTATTTTAAAAAATTTTAATTCTGCTCAGACAAGTTTCAGTTTTAAAAATTTTAATATTTTTTTTAAAAATATTTTAATAAATATTAAAATTAAATTTTAATATTTAATTCTTTTCATAAATAACAGTATTGGTCAGAAGAACTCAATTATTATTTTGAAAAGTAGTAAAATTCAATTATTTTAAAAAAGTTAATTAATTGATAAATGTAAATCTTATGTTGAAGCTATTTAATTGTGTTTATTTGATAGTCATTTTAAATTTTAACAATTTTCTATAAGTGTCTCACAACAAGACATCTTTTTTTTGACAGAAACGAAGTGCTCAGCAAATTGATCATAACTTTTTTTGAGTTCATCTGAACACTAGAATTTTATGTGCACTTGACTTTAATGAACCATATACAAAAAGATTAATTATTATTTTTACAAATATTTGAGAATTTTTGAAGTCAAATGAGATTAGAGGTAAAAGCTATTAGAGGTAAAAATTGAAAAACACTTGACAAGTTCAATGAGTAAATGTGTGAACCCTGTTTTACGTCATTCTAGCGCCGATTACGACGACCTGTTTCTCCATTGCGAACTGCTTTGTCCATCTGCCATCTGAGGTGCCAGCTGAGTTGAGAGAAAGGTCTCACCAGTGAAGACTAAAGGAAATGGAAAGGAAACAGAGACGATGGAAGTAAAAACAATAAAACAAGCAAGTGATGCTCGACAGAAAAGAAAGAAAACAAAAGTGTAGAAAAAATCACCTCACCTTCTTGGGGTACGTGTGGACAAGGTTCGATGCCAGGGTAGAGCTTTCCCTTATCTCTTCATTAGCTGCGTACTCGTCGACCTTGTGCTCCACTTTCGAACCTCAAGAAACGCCTCTCGAATTTTTATAAATGTGAAATACAGCATTTCGAACTCGATACCAGAAAATGAAAGGAAAAGGAGAATACATATACATCGATGAGAAAAAGCGAAATAAGAATCCAAAAAAAGGATCACGTAGTGAAATAAAAAAAAGCGTCAGAAGTGTAGATCAATGCTGCATAAAAAAGCAAGACAATTATTTTCCCCTTAAAATGATCTTATCAATTTTGCTTATTACTTCTTCAAAGTTGAAAATTAATTTCATTCCCAAGGGAATTTTGCATTGAAGCTGATCATATTTTCATAAAGTGTTTTGCTACTTCTCGTGATTATAATGTGTAGTAGGGATAAGATGAAGCAATCAAAAAATAAACAAAAAACTTACAGAATTTATCATCCGGTATTAAAACCTGAAAATCAATTTTTCTTTTTTTGTTTTGAATTCAAAGCAATAAAGATAAAGAGTAAGTTAATGGCGAAAATAAGAACAAAATTAAATGACAATTTAATATTATGTCATTCTTTTATGAAAATCATAAATAAACGCAATAAACCAACAAGACAAAGTTGTATTAATATCGTAAATTTAGCAAGTTTACAAAATAAATTTCAAACTATCGTCTGCGTGTGTTTGTATATGAGAGAGTGAAACAAACGATTTTTAACCTGTATACATAAGATATCCCCAGGACCACTTTCGTTTTTCATCCCAGTCTGCTTTTATGTTTCTCGATTGGAATATTATCGTTCCCGACAACCCTGAATTGCTTTTCGTAAATTTATGTGGTTTTTAAAGGAAGGAAAGAGATCGAGAAAGTGTCATATATATATATGGTATAAGTGACTCCAGTGAAAGTGAACATACACAACTTGAATCACCTTCCGGATCTGATTATCACGTTACATTGATGACAGAAAAAATAAAAGTAAACGAAAAAATTGAGATACTTTTTTCAGGGCTTCTTCTTGTATATGCGGAATATAACGGAACTCTTTCTATGAAAGCGCATAGACTGCGAAATTAATATATCTATTATTATTTTTAATACAAAGATCGCAAGTTTTCAAAACTATCTTGAAGTTTCGCAATAGATCTTCATTAATTGTCGAGATGCGTTATTGCGCATCTAACAGGAAAATCAGAAATTTCACAAATATTATAAATCTGTGCTACATATTCTAAAATTTAATGCCTCTGCATTAATTTCATTATATATTCATATACCTTAGTTTTTTGTGCAATAGATCGCAGAATAAAGTATATAGATGCGCAGTAGATCTTTATTGATTTAAAAACTGAGTAATAATAGATGTCTATTATTACTTTTAATAAATAGGCCTTCTTTATATTATTATTTTTAACATTGCATTCAGTTAGGTTGTTAACATTTTTTAATGTGTGCAGCAGATTCACACTAAGGATATGCGAAACCAATCTCAGCTTTTCCATTAAATAGGTAGATCGCAGTTATCATTTTAATCCTAGAGCTACTGATTTGAAATATTTATATTAAAGTTCAATGGATCTATTACGATTATATGATTTGAAATTATATTAATTATTTCTAGATTAAATAGAGCAATTCCATGTGAAATTATCGACGATTTTTCGACATTGTTAGAAATTTTTTTGAAACTTTTTTCCCTTACAGCTATAAGGATAAGATACGATAAAGTGAAGACGATTTTGAAAATTTCGAAAAAAATTCGAAAATATTCAAATTTGAAAATGTATGTACTAATTTTTTTAAATTAAGATAACTCCGGTTGTTTTCAATACTAAAAACAAATTTTTTTTATTATATCTTTATAACTAGTACTTTTTAAATAAATTCTTTAGAAAAAAATCTTTTCATTAGGGAAGAGTGGGGCAAACCGGACCGGTGGGTAAACCGGACCCCTCTCGATATTTCCGAAAAAGCGAAATTGTCAAAAGTGCTATTTAGAAATTTGAAACAACCAAATGATCTTTCAAACAAGCCCTCGAAAAATGAAATCGGTTGATTCGTTTAGTCACAAGAGTAAAGAAACCGTTAGGGGGTCCGGTTTGCTCCACTCTCCCCTAATTATTAAAATTTTTTCAAAAAAATTTTATTTTTTATTTTTTGAAATATTTATTTATGAAATGCTTATGAAAAATTTACTTTTGACGAATAAAAGAAAATAGAAAAATTTGATGATTAGACTTTAAAATATTCTTAAATAATGGATGTGATCCACTATTCCCCAATTTACCCTATCATTATTTTTAAATAATTAATTAAATTTTTGAAAAATTGTTATAGACTATAATAAAATAAATTGAAATCTTAATTAGTCTTAATTATTCATATTAATCCAAAATTCACACAATAGTTCTGCATTAATTGTTTCGATGCGCAGTAGATTTTCTCTTAATTTTAATTGAAAATCAACCAATTTTCAAGTAAGCGCGATAGATCTAGTTTTTCATAATAGTCAAATTTAATTTACATGAAGAACGATAGTAGCGCCCCTAGCAGTTTAGTTCTTCTTTAGTAAATGTACAGTCTGTATTCTACTATTGTTTAGTAGATCCGACTGTTAAATTTGTCTGTCGAAAATTAGCTGAACTATTTAGTTATCAGAATTGAACCGATAGTCGCCTTCACTACCTACTTCTTTTCGTGTAAAGATGCGCAGTAAAGGTTATCCATTTTGAAATTTAATTATATCGATATTACGATAATAATAAAATAATTTTAAAATTATATTTCAGTAAATTTACATAATTACATATTATAGTAATTAAAAAAGAACATTCCTTAATGATTAATTAATTTAAACATTTTGTCCATTCCGAAATGTCCCATATACGATTATAAACTGAAATGGAGAATCAGGTATATTATTCAAATTAAGTGTAGACTGTTATCTCGAGATGTAATTCTAGTGTGAACATGTATTTCAGTCCTGTTGTCCAAGCAACACTTAATTTGTTCAGGTATACTTAAACTCTCTACGGGATTCTTGGATTTATACCTATTTATATGTGATCTTCCTCACATTAACAGGTGCAAAACTTTACTGTTAATCTGCCCACAAATTAATAAATCAAAAATGTTTACATAATATTCTGTCATATTCATTCGGAATAGAAGTATCAAATCAGATTTCTTCTCTTCTTTTCAAAAGATTATGAAAATGTTTAGCACAAGTATGTTGCACATTGTTTTTAGAACATGTGTAGAACATACGTATAAATATACTGCTCATAATTAAGAGAAATAGAGATCTACTGCGCATTTTGATAATGGGCAGAAATATATCGCGCATGACTAAAATACACGGAGATCTACTGCGCATTTTTATGATGCACAGAAGCTTACTACGATTATATCGAAAACAAAAGTCACTTTAAGTGAGGGGTAGGTACTTTCAGCGTGAAAAAGAACTCTGTTTTTGTGAAGTTTTTTAGAAATACATTTTTTATGTAAAAATGTCGACAAATAAGTCGGTAAGAAAAAAAACGAATTGCGGTGTTCACTGTTTCTCAGCTAAAAATTATTTAAAATCAAAGTTCTTTAAAATTTCTCTCTTTCTTTAAATCAAAATATTGTACACTTATAAACTGAAAAATAATATTAATGAAATCCAGAGTGAAACCTGGCCCTATAAATTTAATGGCATACATTAATGAACCAATATTGGCTGCCATTACTTCCCAAAAATGTCAGAATGCAAAAAATAATAGAAATAATACTATTTTTTAATTAATTAGGGTCAAACCATTTTATTTTGTCTAATATATTTTTTATCATTACAAAAGATTCTAATACTTTGGGAAAATATTCTTATCTGCTTTAGGATGACGAAATGCATAATGATTTGTAAAAAATAATTACATTTTATGTAAAAAAAAATGTTTTAAACTGAGAGTACAAGAAAAAGGTTACATTGACAGACATTACCAAAAATTTAAAAAAAGAGAAAATTCTTTAATAAATATAAAAAAGCGACAGATATTTATTTGTAAAGGTTGAATTTATGTTTTCTAGTTGATAAAAGAATAAAATAATATATAATAGACAGTAAAATATGTTATTTAAGTTTGTGTATGAAATGTCAAAAATCGATCATATTTAATAATTTATTTTGATAAAGTAATTTAATTTTAAGAAATAGGAATGATTTAAATAATAAGTATTTTAATTACACTTTAATATTATTTAAATACTTTTTTGATTATCAGCTAAGAAATATAAAAGAATTTACCTTAAAAACTAACCATTCTTCATTTTATCGCGACTTTGAATGTTTTGTAACTTCCTTGGAGAAAAATCGATTTATGCCAAATTTTTGGAGCACGTTGATTGACAAATATTATAACTAATTTGAAGTTGGCTTGCTACTTGCGATAAAAGTAAACTTCGAAATAAAACGATTTTTTTTATTTAAAGGAAATTAAAAATTATATTTATGTGAGTTTAAATATATTTATTTCAATTAAACTTTATTAATAAAATTAATAAAAGTAATTAATTAATTAAAACGAAACGATTTTGTTAAAGTTAATTTAAATTATTTTTAATTGAGTTTAAATATATTCATTTAAATTAAATTTTAATAACAAATTTATAAAATTAATTAATTAATTTTATTGAATAATATTTTCTAAACATTTAATTATTTCTTGTAATTAATAAGATAAATTTTAATACATTAATAAAATTTGACAATTTTTTGTATTGTAAATTACTAATCTAAGAGATTTCCTCGATTAATTACTTCATCAGAAAACATTTTTTCTCTTTACACTCAAAATTATATACTCAGTTTACAAGTTTTTTTGTGTGAAACAGCAAAAATCTTTTTCGAATTAATTAATTTTATTAATTTTGTTATTAAAATTTAATTTAAATGAATATATTTAAACTCACATATACATAGTTTTAAATTTCCTTTAAATAAAAAAAATAGTTTTATTTCGAATTTGACTTTTATTGCAAGTAGCAAATCAACTTCAAGTTAGTTATAATACTTGTCGGTAACCTTCAAAATAAACACTTATTTTAAGTCAATTTCTTTCAAAGACTAGTGCAGAACCCAACGCGAAATTTTTGAAGTAAGAAGGTATTGCTTCAATCAACGTGTTCCAAAAATTGGGCATAAGTAATTTCGTTTCAAATAAAGTAAATATTTTTCTCTTTTAAGTCATATAAAAAATTATTTTTTTTAGACTTTAATTTGTCTAACATTCCAAAGGAAAGATAATAGAGGGATAAAATTGTAAAAGTTTAATGAGTATAATTATATGAATATTCGTATCTATTATTATATTTTTATTATTTTATTGCTTTGTTGAAAAGTCAGGCAAAAGACATTATTCGAAATTATCGAAACAATTTGATCTATAAAACGAAGTGTATTCCATGAAAATTGAACAATATCTCGAGATGTTACAAGTTAAATATCAAAAGAGAAATGTTGGAAGAGAAATTGAACGATTCAGTTAGATCTTGATGATGCAAAGTAGGCTTTGATGGGTTTGCGATGTGAATATCCTGAGTTAGGATGATGGGTTAGGAAGAAGAGGTTTCATGTTGTTATGTACATGGAATACCTTTTCTCTTATATATAGATAGCTCTTTAAAGGTCTTCTGACTCGGATTCTCCTTTCTCCTCTGATACACGTCACGATTTCTTACCGGTTTTGTTATACTCCGTCCTACTCCCGCACTAATTTTTCTTGTCTTCATTTTTTGCAAAAGGCAAAAGTAAGTTTTGTATTTAATCCACGCTAGAGAGAGAGAGAGAGAAAAAATATAACTTAAAAAAAACAAATCTCCTCACATCATCAGGTGGACAATTTTGCCTTTAATTGTCCCCCCAAGCTTTATACAATATAAAATTCCTCTCTAACAATTAAAAGTTCCCGGCCGAGTTTACAGTGTTTTCCTCACATTATTGTAAGTTTTGAGTGCCAAGGACGCAATTTTCTCTTCCCATTTTCCACGTAATGCATCATCTATTTTATTAATGGACATTCCTCGCTTCCTTTTTCAATCCATCTTCGGACTTGATTTCTTCCACACACTTGAATGTTTGAAAATCGCATTCAATGGGAAGAAGCTACTCATTGAAGAAATTAGTCTTCATTCACTCACTTGCAGAAGCAAGGTACATTAAATTACTTGCTTTGTAAAAGAAATTATCTGCACACTTGAAGAGATGGAGAGTATGAGGTCCAAATATGGATCTATCACTTCCTCTCCTTTTGCTCAGAGAATCGTGAGAAACTTCTTTCAATAAGAGAGGGACAACAATTTTTTTGATTTCTAAATAATTTTAATTTTGCCACTTTAATTCAATTTCATTTTTATTTACTAAAAATAATTACTATTTTTCATAATACAATATTCATAAAATCTGTTGATGAATAAAACCCGCGTGGAAACGAAAAAATGAAAAATTCTAGTTAATTATTATGGATAAAGACTATGGATATGGTTCTGAGTCATAATATAAAACATTGGCTAGACCAAAAAAATTAATTTATGTATATTACAACTAATGATATTCATTTTCACAAACTAAACACAACACCAACATTTACACCGTATCAATAAATTTAAGGATTATCCGTGTCTCTCAATCTCAAAATTAGCAAAACTACACCTGAAAAACATTACCTAATAAAATTTGTACACTTGTATTTTTTGTTGCATCTAAAATTTTGCTCTTCTAAATTGTCGACTGGTAATTTAGAAACAGCATCATAAAAAGATATTAGAATCGTTGTTCAAGGACCTCTTAAGGACCCTCTTTACAACCACGGTCTCCGACTTGTCTCGACGACGCCAAATCTCTAGGAGAATTTAATAAACCCACCTTTTTAATCTTTTCCTACATATGACCAATCCGAGAAAAACCTAATATTTCCTTTGCTAATTTTTGAACCATCTCACCCTTTTTCCAACACCTCAGAAACTCAACTCCTTAAAAAACGAAAACCAGAATTAAGATAGACATCATCGCGAATGCACACACTTTACACTTTTCAACATATGTATAAAACTTACAACCGAAATGTACATTGTAATTAGTGTAAAAGAACAATTGTTTAGTCTCTTTCAGTTACCTTTCTCATAATTAACGTTTAAGTTTAATTATTTCAGAACTGTGTGTTAATATAAATATGCAAAATTAACACTGTCCGTTTTTAGCCAAAATTCTGCTTGCGTCTATACACACTTTTGACAGTTTGAGCCCACCTTTTCCATGACATGTATACATGTGATCGACTGCCAAAGGGTTAAAAAAACAAAATAAATTTCACATAACTGAAAAATATTTATTTTCTTAATTGTTTTTAAAATTTCATAAAGTTTATAAAATGCAAAAATTTGTATTTAAAATATAAAAAATAGTTCATGAAAGTAAAAAATGGTTTTTTCCATTGTTTAAGTCTTTATTTGCCTAAAGTTAGAAAGGAGAATACAGCTTTATTTATTTATTTATTCAAGTCACAGCCCGTAATCAAAAGGATCAGTAATAGGCAATACAAGCAAGAAAATATAACTTAATAATAGTAAAATAATGCAATGATGTAGAAACAAATTAGAAGAAAAATTATGAAGTGTAATTTTTAGAACAGAAAAACTAAGATGTGTTTAAGGACAAGTCTGCACCCGCTGTAAATGATGATTTCAAAGACGTAGCTAAGCTACAAGCTTTATTAACATTTGAGGGAGACAATTGGAAATCAATAGAAGATGAAGAAGAGGAAACAAAAGGATTAGCATTAACATGAGGTACAAGATCCGAGTGGTACACAGAGGAAACGTGATTAG
The DNA here is from genome assembly GCA_032873175.1 of Leptopilina drosophilae. NCBI lineage: Eukaryota > Metazoa > Arthropoda > Insecta > Hymenoptera > Figitidae > Leptopilina > Leptopilina drosophilae. Next base: position 12,720,049 of record CM065486.1, read on the forward strand.
CAAAACCATTAATAATTTGTTGATAACCATTGAGAACCTTGTTATTAAATTGCATTATCTTCAAAATTGCTTGGAATCAGAAAATAATTGACCTTCAAGGAATGTTTGGTAATCAATATAAGCCGAGTGAATTTTGTTTTTCAAAGTCAAGCTAAAATAATTTACTTGCAATTAAAAAAATTCACTACGATTTTAACGATAACGTCTTAGTAAAGAACTCTTTAATTTAATATCACTTATAATATCCAATGTGTATTATGGAGGATATCGCCTCACATTAGTTTTTGTATTTGGATTGAAAGTGAGGATGTGTTTATTTATTAAATCTTTGAAAATTTTAGTAACCAGCAGTGATTGAGATTTAATATTGTTTTCATAATAAAAAGTTAATTGGTGTGAAATTATTGAGGATTGTTTACACTTGGGTGGAATGGAACAATTGTTCGAGTTCCATTGACATAACGTATGATCAAATTGGCTTCTCCCTGATCCAGTCTCTCCTGTAAAGCTGATTTGAGTTTCAAGGCAACAGTGGCCTTTGTGGCAGCAATCAAAAATTTGGAAGCGAGGTTTGATGATATGAACTGTAATTTTAGAGGACAAGGTTAAGACCTGGAAGTTGAGAATTTGCCAACACGAAAAAAGTCCACGAAAACAAATCTATCTAAGGTCACAAAAACAAATCTTGAAATCCTCGAGAGGAGAAAGAGAAAGATGTATTAATTTTAAAAAGTCAGAGATCAACTGATAATCTTTCGCAAGGTTATAAGTGTTATTAATGACAGGTTCAGGCAAATTGAAAAGCACAATATTGAAGCGACAATATTTTAAGCGACGTACAACTTCCGATAGAATGTACTTACTTGAATTTGTGCAAGACACTTTTTCGACCTCATCCAGACGAACAACAACATCAGATAAAGTAGTTTCAACCATCGAAATCCTGCTACGATAATCAACGATATAATTTTTTATTTTATCTAAGGTTTGATTAACTTTTTTAAATCCCTGTGTTATATGTGAAGTAAGTGCCGTAATATCATTTGATAATGCGGCAATGGCATTTTGTGAACCGGAATGAAAAGGGGATCTGGATCTTGAGGAGCCACAACATATTTTATAAAATTAACCTATTAAATATAAAAAAAAATTAAAGTTAATAAATTTTTTCTGTTGCTTCCAAGTTTTTTTAAAGTTAAACTTATATTAGTTAATTGTATTATAAAAACTTAATTTCATGAGTGACAAATAGGTAAAATACAAAATAAAAATAATTTTGGAAAAAAAAATTTTAATAACAGAAAACTATGAATGAATAAAAATGCAATAAAAAGTTTTTTTGCATAAACGAAATTAATTTTTTTAAACATTTATTCTCTTCATGTGGATATGTCATAATCCATATGATACATTCACATTTCAACAATATCGCAGTACTTTCTTGAAATTCGACAAAACCATGAAACAGCAATATTACGCTTTAGTCGTGTAAAAAAGTCATCTTCTGGTCTTACTTTTAATCCTGTTTGTTCAATAAGTGGTTGAATCAAACGTAAAACATATTCCTAAACAATTTTGAAATTACAACTTTATAATAGGAAATTATTATTTCTTTATTATTTTCGAACAGCTAATAATATTTGACCATTTTTACCTTATTTTCGGCAGTTCTTCCTTGAGATCGAATGAGATAGAAAAATATTGCTCCAGCTCTCTTCCATGGGATAAGGTCATGTTCTCGAACTAAGTATGATGTTAAATTGAATAACAAATTTGCATCAAGTTTAGAATTTGTTACAAAGTAATAGGCGTCGTCTAACAGTTTTGCTCGATTTAGAACGTGAATATTCTTGAAATTTGGCGTATTCATATAATCTATTATTCTCTTCCAATTCTCTGTGTCATAGTTCACTCTATAGAAACCTGATAATTTTTTTAAGGTCACGAATTAGTGATAATGTCAAACTAACATTACTAATTATATTTATCTTACTTATTAATATTATTTAAGTAATATATTCTTAAAATATAATTACCAACGCTCTTTTTATTAATAATATACCAATCATCAGAGTCTACTCCATCAATAATTAATTCATTTTCTTCAGGGTTTATCCAATAGGTGGCAGCGCTAGATGAAAAGTTTTGAAGTGACATTGTTGCCAAATTTATTGGAACCCACCATCTGTCTTTCATATTGCAATCGAAATAATCACAATCTTTTTCTATTGATGTCTGTATCAATTTTATTGCTCCACTTTCATAATTTCTCTCAACATTAATTATGGGAAATCCAACTTGTGATATATAGGAATCCAGACGTGATTTTATGTCAAAATTATTATATGGCAGTTTTGATTCTTCCATTGCTTCTTGCATCGAATTCCAAAAGTTGTCGGTTGTTATTGTTCCATATTTACTGAAATTAAAATTTGTTTGTTCTAAAAATTTTTTAACTATTTGAATTATTAGTAAAAATTTCGATGCATTTCTACTTGTAATGTAAGTAAATCAAAATTGTAAGTAAAGAATAATGTTTAGGATATTAATCTCACTATGTTTGCAGCATTTTCTTAATTCCTGCTCGAAACACTTCTTCTGACAATAAACCGCTTATCATGTGCATTACTGCTGCGGCTATAAAAGATTATGGAAAATTAATTTTAAATTTTTTATGAAAATCTTGGGGTTAATTACGTAATTTTATTTCTAGTTTCACTTCTAATTTGATAGATTTTAATTTTTACTTTTACTAAGATTATAATTTTAACATTAATTTTCATAGATCTGTGTTTTCAGTTTTAATATTAAATTAATTTTTTGTGTTCTCAATTTCGTAGCGCAAAAGTTAAAAATGATTAAATTTTTTTTCTCTTTAAATTATGAGAAGAATCCTTAAAAACAACCAACATCTTTGATAGATTGATTAAACGCAACTATTGAAAATAAAAAAATGGAGGGGAGGTTTGTTTCCTTTAGGAGTTTTTGATTTCAGATAAACCAGGGAAAGTTCAAGGCAGAACGGAGCATTCGCAGGTACGTCTTGTTTAGTCGTGTTAGTTGTGGAAGTGTACCAGAGTCCGAGATTGCGTAAATGCATATGCTACAGATAATAGCGTTAACAGCACGGATTTTGGTTTATTGAGAGATTTGGGGGTTAATAAAGAAAAATTTAAGAAAAATGAAGGCGTCGTTGGCTTTTCCGTCAACTGCGGTTATTTGTTTAGACGAGGTTAGTTTTTTGTCAAAAATAATGCCAACGTATTTGTCTGTTGCTCCACTTATTAGAGAGAGAGAGTTTACTATAGGTCTAGGAGAAGTGCGCATACAGCGAGAAAAGAAGACTGCTTCGGATTTCGTTTTTTTAATGTCGAATCGTCATTTCCAATACCAATTTAAGACGGTTGGGATAAATTTGTTTAGGTGGGAGGTGCATTGTTTGATGAATTTAGATGATTCAAGGAAGCCGGTATCATCGGCATATTAGACGGTAAGGATTTATTCGTTCATTAGAATATCGTAGCCGTATAAGTTAAAGAGGGTAGAAGAGAGTTCGGAGCCTTAAGGAACTCCAGAGGTGATTGAATAAGGGGCTGAGAGAGAGTTGCCTATATGAGCGCTGATGGTTCTGTCGCTAAAAAAGGATTTCACTAGACCGATCAGATAGTGAGGAAAGTTGAGGTTAATGAGTTTGAAGATTTGACCGTCGTGCCAAACTCTGTCGAAAGCTTGTTTGCAGTTAAGAAAAAGCATAAGAGTATGTTTGCTTATGTTGAGGTTATCAGCGATGAATTCGGAGAAAGGTAGCAGATAAAAGACCGAGCCATGACCTTTGCGAAAGCCATGTTGAAAGTCAGGATGAATATTATTATTTTGAGAAATAAATTTGTAGAAACGAGAGAGAATAAGGGGTTCTGCTACTTTGCCTAGGGTGCAAAGTAGACTGATTTTTTGTGGCTGGGAAAGGGTGTAATTGGTTTTTAAGTAATTCAAGAAAAATGTTGGCTTTATCTTTATTTAAGGTGAAGGTATTGCCGTCTTTGATAAGGGGTGGAGTGTGAGTTTTTTTGCTTCAAAGGGGTCTTATACCTTTCCAACAGCTTTTTGGGTATTACTCAGCTGCAGTTATGAATGAGTCAAAGAAAGTTTTGATTAAGTGATTTAGAGAGTCTTTTAGTTTTCTTTGCAAGGAATGAGGAGGAGTTTGTAGTGTGGAAGGCGAAAAGTTTGCAATCTTTTTCAGGCTTTGTTTTTTTTTCGATATGGCAAAAAATGTAGGGGGATAATCTGTTTGTGTGAGTTTTTTGTGTTTTTGTGACTGTAATAGTTGTTGTGAGTTTGGCGGACGTTTGAATTTCTGAAGTCAGAGAATCAATTGCAGCGTCTGAGTCAGTATTCAATTTAAAAGAAGAGCATTTAAAGGAGCACGTTTCGAGAATTTATTTTCAGTGGATGTAGTCTATTTTGGAATCCGTTGGTGGGAAGATCGATGCGTTTGTCGATGGCTCTTTGTCCAATGTGATATTTTTGGTTAAGAAAATGTCTAGAATGTTGGGTTCGTAGCGGAGGCAAGAGGGATGGTAGGATGGTTCAGAAGCAGCTAAAATATTGAAGTTGTGGTGGATTGAGGCTTTTGTGAGAGTGTTTCCGTTTTTATTGATTTAAATGCATTCCCAAGCTATATTTGCGGCGTTGATGTCACTGGCAAAATTTGTGGGAGAGTCACAGATAAAAAAGTATTGAAGATTGGATATGTCTTTTAGGCTGGTTGAGGAGTATAGTGCAAAGACGCGTAGAGAACCTGAATCCAGAAAAATAGTAGCCCCAACTGTTTCACTAGAAAGGGAGCTAGTGTTAATTGGTTTAAATTCAATTGACTATTGAACGCAGTGTACTACACCTCCACCTTTGATGGAAATGAGGTCTTTTTTGTTAATAATTTATTGTGGGCGAAAAAGAGTAATTTTTAAGGATTTATATGGGTTTCTGAATTACAGGCTATGTCGATGATTTCTTCCTCAAACAATAGAGTAAGTTCTAGACGCCTTACAGGAGAGAAAGAAAGTGAAGGTAAAGATTGTGAGAAATTCACGAAAATGCTGTTGAGGCTGCAATGAAATGTTAGGTTTTTGTGTAAGTTGGATGGGTTGTGAATTACTTTTTTTCGGGTAGTTGAGTTTGGATATTTTGAGGTAACCAGATAAGATTTTTTCTTGTGTTCTAATTTCATATCAAGACCAGCAAGAGTTATGAGGAGAAATATGGATTGTGCTGATGATGAGGTAGGGTCCAGCAGAACAACAATGAGTGATTAGATTTTTTATCCTATTTTCATCCGGTGAATATTTTTTACTGTGAGGTTTTTGTTTCTAATAACTTCACTGACGCCAGGAATGATGTCTATGAGGTCTTTGTCCTGGTGGGGTTAATTTGTTGTGTAATTTATGTTGTGCTTATCCAGGATTGGGGTGATGGTACGAAGCGCGTCTACGGTTTCGGGGTAAACGAGGTTGGCGTCAGTGGTATTTTTGAAGAAATGGATAGGGACATTTATGCATTTAGTAAAGCGGAATGAAATTTTAGCCAAAGTTCTTTTTTGAGAATGCGAATGGGAAAATGGCTATGTTCCTTAGGTTCGTCTTACTCAGAAGAGCTTGAGATGGAGAGTTCGTCGTCAGATGAGTCTTTTGGAGTTTCTGAGCGTTTGCGTTTGATTTTTTGGGATTAATAAAAGGAGCTGAGTTTGTATTTGGTTCTTCTGTGATGGAGTTTAATGTTTTTTCAGTATCCATAAAGATGGTGTTAAGGATGGATTCATATATTTGAAGGATTTCTCTGATGCCAGTATCAACTTTTGATATTTCGGATTTGGTGAGAAAAATAGGGATCCACGAGAATGTTGAGAGAATGTGAGATTTGATCGTGATTGACATAAAAGTGAAAAAATTACATTTATGTTTTTTTATAAAAATCTTTTTTTAGGAAAAGAAGATATATTTATTTTTAAAGCAAATATGACTTTAAGTCAATTTTTTATTGCCAGAATATAGCTATGCCCTTATAACAAAAGACAAGAAAAATTATTTCTTGTTTTTGTTGTCATTATTTTTTTTGTTATAAACATTGTGAGATATTAATGCAGAGAATCCTTTATTTTTTTAGGTCGCGTATTACGATCCACTTTTTAAAATTCAAAATGGAAAAAATATTATTAATAAAAATATAATTGTGTATAACTTCTACGAAACCAAGCAATATAAAAACAAAACACTTTTATGAAAAAATATACAGTACTGTTTATATTTTTAGAGTGTTATTTGTTTACGCTTAAAAATTGGTTTGAAATTTTTATGCATTTTTAAAAAAACTATAATTGAAAATTTAAAAAAATTCAAAAAAATCTTAACTTTTTCTTAAATATGGAATGAAAAACTGTTAAAAAAATATATTATCTAAAAAAATTAGGAATTTTTATTAAATTTCAAAAAGGAAATCTTTTAAAGTAACAACGGCAATGGAAATTTCTCTCGAGTTTGTGAGCGTGTCAAGTAAAAAGTAAAAGTTAAAATCAAGATAAAAGTTTAAAAGGAAAGTGTATTATCAGAATGAATGTGAAAATGAAAGTCAAAGTAGAAATGAAACTAAGTAATCGATACCTAATCTACAAAATTTTGAATAATTTGATAAAAAGCAACATTTTTCTTACCTTTATCATGAACGGTAGATAAATGTTCAACAGATTCCTTTGGACTGCTAATATTTCGATAGATCGCTGTTGTTCCATAATGATTCTCCCAAGAGTAAACCCTATAATTGTTAGCCACCACAAAAAAATCCATAATCCTTGGATAGTTCATCACCTTTGTAACAAAAGACTATTATTATTATTATTATTAATATTATATTAACAATAATTAAAAAATTATTGTTTTTTAAATAAAAATTGTATCAATAGAATAAATAAATTATTACAAAATTACAGTACTTAATAATAACTTTCAGAAGTAAGTTTTCTGGTAAAATTATTATCTTAATATCAATTTTTGGTGAATGGTAAAGATTTCCTAAAAAGTATTTCATAAAAGTTGAATTTAAAATTCCGATTACTATTGAAATTTTAACAGAACTCCGACGGAATTCAAAGGTAATCTTCCGAGACAACTTTTTAGGAAATCATTTTAAACAGATAATACTTTGGAGAGTATGAAATAGTGCATATAGGTCGCAAGTCCCTCGGTAATCCAAACATCTTCCCACCAAGCTGGCGATACCAAATTTCCAAACCATTGATGTGCTATTTCATGAACCATTATTGTAGATGTGGTGAATTTATCCATGTCAGTAGAATGATTGTAAGTTAGAAGATGGTATTCCCTGAAAATAAAATATTACTTCACATACTAAAAATTTGTTAATTTCTAATAGAAAATCCGAAGGAATTGAAAAAAGGGAAAATTCAGAGATCATTGTTATATAATAGCACTAATTTCTGGGATTAAAGTAATATTTTAATGGTATGGGATATAATTAACATACATTTCGATAATTAATCCCCAATTTTCCATAGCGCCAAATGAAAGTCCTGGTACGCCAATAACATCCATTTTCGGCATATTGTATCCAATTCCCGTGTATTCTTCCAAAATGGGAAAAGTCTTCATTCCAATTTCATAGGAATGTGTTAAATATTTTAATGTCTCTTTATGAGACCAAAGAGAAAAGTTTCCATAAGAATTGGAAACATTTTCAAAGTTAGAAATTGTAAATGACACCAAATATGACGAAATTTGAGGTGTTCTTTCAAATATTGACCATACCATCCCATCAACATCCGTGTCATTGACAATGTCTTTAATCGGCATATTCGATAATGCCGTATAATTTGCCAAATGTTTAATAGAAATATCAAATGTTGCCTTTATTGCCGGCTCATCCCAACAGGGAAATGCCTGTCGTGCAAATGTTGTTTCAAACTGTGTCGCCGCCAGCAAACTAAAATATTTTTCAAAAGAAATTTTTTGTTCTAGAAAATTTTGAAAGAAACAAGTTTAGCAAAATGTAAATAGTTTTTTGAATTTACTTACATTTTTTTGTTATTGTCGTCATAATAATAGTCCCTGAAAAATCCCATTGGTTTTCTATTTAATTCACCTTCATATTTTAAATAAAGAAAATAGAGACCCGGTTCGATGTATTCGAAAAAATTGAGAATCAAAAATTCTGATTCACTGTCCAAAATATGTCGTTGAGGTTTGAAAACTTCATCTCCAATTAATTTTGTACTTTCCTCGTGATATTTGAGTTTTAGAGAATTTAACGTTATATTAATGGTGGGTTTAAAAACTTCGAGGAAAATTTTCGATTCTCCATCAAAAGATAAGTCTTTTGTTGTCATGTGTGGTATTAATTGTATCTGATAACGATATGGCAACGAATCGTTCGGTAGACGATAATTATTAATTGACTGATGGGAAAATGGCACAAGAATAAGGACTAAAATTAAATTGTAGTCCCATATCCTAAATTATTTTCAAATAAGAAGATATTTATTCGATGAAGACTAAATGATGATAAAATAATATGTATATATTTATTGAAGGCAAACTAACCTGAATAGTTTCGACTTCATCCTATTAAATAAAATTAGAAAAATGATAGAAAATAAGTAAAGAATTTTGACTGAACGATTCAATTCCGTATTGAGATATTTAAATAGGAAAATTCATATCAAGTGCTTCCTTTTCATTTTACAATCAATAGATTCTATTTTATAGGCGATAAAAAGTTAACTTGGTTACATTGTGGGAATAGATTATAAACCATAAGGGAAGTAGCGATAGTGAAATCAAGTAACCAGTTAAAGGATGTTTATAGATAGAAACGCAAATATAAATTCCACATTAATATTTTCATTGGTTCTCTCATATTATTTGAAATTTTATTAAGAGATTTTTGTATAAAGAATCATTTTTACAATATTGTATTACTTCACCATAAAAATATTATTTTATTGAACATTTTTTTAATCATACTTTTCCCTATTTTATAATTAATTTATTTTTAGTGTTACACACCACAGGAAGAGAACAGTTCTGTATTTATGCATTTTCTGTGAAAATGATATGATATATAAGATCTTAATTTGGAAGTAAAATAATCAATCTATTGAAAAAAAATTTTTTGCTTGTAGAAACAATAAATGTATGCTTCGTTGATGAATTAAATCTTTTTACATTTTTTAGCAAAAGTTCTATACAATAAATTAGAAAATAATATTAAAGCCCTAAAGTCTAACATTAACAATAGTTCTGACCTGATAAAAAAACATCACAATCTAACTATACGTGATGATTACATTCTGATGTCTCTTGATGTGCAATCACAGTTTACAAAAGTTCCTCTGAATCTTGTAATTGAAGGCCTTGAGCGGAGATTCACATCTTTATTAAATTGTAAAATGCCTCTTCACAAAATTGAAAAATGTACTAAATTTATTTTTAATAGCACCTTTGTTTCTCATGGAAAATATTATTATAAACAAATTGATGGCACACGAATGGGTTCCTCCATTCCATCATGCTTCCCTGACATTGTGATGGATGATTTCGAATGTGTTCGTCTGAACATTTTAATAAATAAACACAATTGTGTTCCATTATTTTACTATATTGTACCCAGACCTTTTCCAACGATAACAAAATATAATAAACAATTAATGATTAGTAAACAAAACATCAAAAATTTATAAACAATTTTAATTTTTGTAAACAAAACATTTTGTTTTGACGTAAATAAACAAAGTCTAAAGAAAATTGAATGAAGCCAAAGTTTTCAGGTCCGAACAACAAAATTTGAAATTAATTGTGATTAATAAGAGAGTTTTAAATAAACCGAATTGTTGAGTGACAGTCCTTTCTTGGGACAGTTTCACAAAATAGAGTACTAAATACCCAAAAACAAAATCACAAAATAATATAGCTAAATTCTTAAAAGAGAAATATCACAAAAAAGATAATAAAACCTCTTAAAATAAAAAAGAAACTATTAATTTAGATGCCGGGCGACTAGCAAAGACGGAATAGGGAGGTTCAAGAAAATTATATTTGAAATTCACATTTGAAATAACAATTTTACTATGACAATCAAGTTGTGGGGAAAGCTTACTAGTAATAATCACAATTTACTCAGTATCTCAGGATGAAAATTGAAATTAATAAAAATATGTGGTCAGACAACATTTTTTAATACATCCTAAAATAAATAATAATAATATAATAAGAAATAAATGCATCCTAAAATTACACGTAAAATTGTGAAAAACAGGGAAAAACAATTAAAACAGGGCAATACAATTATAACAAGGTAAAGTTGTTTCACTATTAATGAGATTTTTGCTGTTTTATTAGGGAAAAGAGGATAATAAACTTTAAAAGGGGGACGATTCCAAAATTTAGTAGTAAAATTAACTCAAAGGGAACATTAGTTTATTTATAAATGGGACAATTCCATTTATCATAAAGGATTTTATTTCAAAATTTTAGTTTTCTTCTATTAATGCAATAAGAGACAAATTAATTATAAATTGGACAGTATAAATAATTATAACTTAAATCAATAAAATAGAGGACAATTAATTTTTAATGGAACAACTTCATTTAAATAAATAGGGTTTTATTACAAAAGGGGCGAAATGATTGTAAATGAGCCAACTTCATTTACAATTTACGCACAAACAGAACATATTATTTGAACAAATTAATAAAATAAATTTCATAGCTGAAATTAACTAGAAAAATAGACGAAATGACTGAGAATCACTGGCAGCATGATCAAGTGAGAATGAAAAATATCTTACAAAACGAATAACTACGAATTCATACATTATTATTTAAATTAATAATATTTTACAATAAACAAAATTAAATAGAACTAATTTAGAATTAACGCGAACGAGAAAACTAAGAAATTAACAACTTACTGGGATATTTTCACTTGGTCATGAGGCCGGCTGAACCACTTGTTCACCCCGCCGGTTATTATAATCCCAAACTAGTATTACTCCGCTGAAAACAGGAGCATGATTACTGTCAAAAATAGTGACACTGGGGTATATTTTAGGTTGTAATTTCTCGCTTCCTGAGATTTTTACTTTTCGATTCTTATTTGCCTCGTCGGGCCTGAGCAAAAGGTTTCTTTTTACAATATAGAGAAATGTCAAGGGCCATCCTGTTCAATAGAGAATCTCTTAACATTTTTGAGATTCCAGTAAAATCGGGTAAATGTGGAAAATAATTCTAATTTACTCAAAGAGTTATTTGTAAGATGACATTTGTGTAGGTTGAATTTTAAAAGTGACAGATATATCGAGTCAATTCGATTTTCATTTGGTTGACGTAGTAGTTTTCTGCTGTGAGTGAACGGAATATATAAAGTGCGCAGGTGTGATGACTATTCTTTTCTGCTCGCAAGAAGATTGCCGGGAAACGTCTTGATTTTGAATTCGCTCGATAATATTTTCATGAAAGAAAATACAATAATATGAATAAACAAATTTGGTAAACAAATATTTTGACCAGGACTGAGAAATAACTACAGCCATTGTTAATCAGCGCAAGGGAGTTTGTTTGTAATTTTATAAATTGTTTTTGTTTATAAATTTCTCTCGAAATTATGACACGTAAAAATAGAAATCTTGTCGACATGATCATTTGCGTCCATAAGGATCATGCTGATCTGGTTATGAACACTTCTAGCTATTAATAATTTGCAATTCCATTAAGAACTTTAAATAGATAATCAAATTAATTTCTTAGACGTCACCTTACTTGTTAAAAAAGCTGGTACTAAAAATCAACCACATCACGCGAGACTTAACAATTAGTTTTCAAAATATTTAATTCAACAAAAAATATTAATTTTCAGATTAAAAATACGAACTTAAAGAATACTCCACCACTTTCATTATCACTGTGGACGAAAAATTTTAAAAATTAGGATAAGGAATCATCTTCCCTAAATTATGTACTAGCTTATAGCATATTCTACGATAGCTGAATAAAAACCAGTAGCTCTAGACTTCTCACCATTTCACCGACTTCTTTAAAAAAAGAAGAAAAATCATACCCACTTGTTACCGATTTCGTTTTCAGAATATTCAGTCAAAATTGAGTTAGTAATGGTTCCACACTTGTTAGTGTAATGACATTGATGATAATCACCATAATGATAAGTTAAAGCCCCGAGAAGAAATTGGAACATCTAAATCTCGGAAAGATTTCGCGTCGCAAAATCAAAGAAAATTAGTAAGTGTTGACGTGTGCGTGTTTTGAGTAATATGCCTGAAGGGAAATCAAGTAGGTTTATTTGTGGTTGCGAGTAGACGAAATTGCAGATTTCGATGGTCTTCAGGAAAGAAACAATTTTTTGCCACTTTGAATACATCCTTTGGGTGTATATAACTGACGCGAATAGTGAGAGTTTGTGGAGGGCCCCGCCAACTAAGAGTGAGAGTGAAACAGGGGGAGAGGGCATATAGTCTCAATATTACCAGAGAAGCATGCTGAGTGAGATATTATACCGCCGTCACAACCTCTAATAACCACAACCAAGAGCCCTTTATAACAGCTCTAGTATCTTATTGTAAGCTCCCTTGTCTTTTAGTAATCCGCATATTACAAGTAAGATCTTTACTTGCGTAAAAGGTGCGAGGGCAAATCGAGCCCTCGGAAATCGGCGTGAAATCGATTCAAGAATCTGGTGGATGAAAGGATTTAATTAGGCCCTAATGTCTAGTTGTAAGAGGTGTTTCGACCGCACATTTTAGTACCACGCATCTTATAATTTATATTTAGTGATCGTGCTTCAGGTTTCACTATATTTTTTCTTTCGTTTGTGTTTTTTCTCCTTCTCATGTTTTGCATTCTGCAACAGGTTCCCGAGCCACTTTTCTCATGTGTGATGCCTAATAAGCTCTTCTGGCCTCGTAGCCTACATTCCATATCATATCGAGTCATTTTTAACCTTCTTTCATTTAAAACTTATTATTTTTTTAAAAAATTTATCAATCTAAATTAACTTCTCGCATCTGCGAGAATATTCTTCGAAGAGTTACTTAAAGCTCGCAATGGATGATAACAACAAACACGATAAGGAGGTTCCTGAGTAAGATAAAAGCAACATCTGTTTGGAAGAAAGATGAAAACCTATGCATATAATATTAGGGGTCATAATTTTGGAAATATGAAAATTAATATTGTAGGTATGAAAAGATTTCTGGAAATACAAACAGAAGTATTATTTCATCACTTAGGGCCAATTCTAACAAGCCCAATTAAAAGTTAATGAATGATTAAAGACAGCTGCACCGCTCCCGATTCGAGCGTTAATTAGCTGACACCTAAAAGTGGTATAACATACATATAAAGAGACCACGAACATGATTGCAAGTATTAGGAGTTGTGTAGTTTTTTATTAAGTACTATACATAAATTTAATGAAGACCTAAATATTCCTTGGAATTCACGTCGCCATGTTAAAAATGTTTCTTAGGCCATATACTAGAGTCAAATGAAGATACCTTCGGATTCCTGGATAATTAATCTCAAAGTTTTCGCAAGGGAGTGTTTAATGGCGGCAAGGGGACATTCGAAAAAAGAAGTCATAAAATGTGAATAACGCTGGATTTCTATATACTGTTTTACCTCCTGATGATGTGAGTTTCTTCGACATTGGGCTGAAGACAACAATGACGTGTCTCATCATCATTGGCGAAGAAGATTTCCGAACGCCTTCCACAGGAGGAGAAATTAACTCTTGATTGTCGTTCCGGCGTGGATTCCGTAACCAGTCTTTTTAATTATCCATCTCTAAGAAGGTGAAATACTCGCACTAATGCCTGTATAACAAAACTGCGTGTCCCTTTCTCTCTCTTTCTTTGTTTCCAAGACTCATATATGCTTTGGACGATGAACATAGATAGTGACATTCGTCGGCTCGTTTGAAATGAATCCTTGTGGGGAGTTTCGATCTAGTCAAACCCTTCTGAATATAAAAGTCATGACTACAAATGGCAGCTGCAGATGTATTTGTGAGAACGACTACGTGAAAGACATGATAGCTAGCGAGGAAAACGGAATGCGTACACATGGGGTTCACAAGTAGAAAAGGTATGCCATGAGCTCGACATGTAACTGCTGAACTTTTTGTTTTACATGCGAGTTACTGCTACAAGAAAATAACATCATTACACCAATAAGACTACGGACTCACCTGTTCTACAAACGTTTCCAAGACGAACTTTGTTCTTTGATAGTAGTTTTTTCCGGGGGAAATTTTATTACACAGTGATTCGTAGTAGATTTCCACCTTCATGGGTATTGATTGTCGCTTCTCATTTCTGGTGAGTTTTGCAATTAGTTTGCAGTTATGTTTTAGTAAGTCAAAAATATTTAATAAATAGAACCAAAAAACTACTTACTATCCCCACACCTATTGGATTAATCTCTTAATCTCCCTATATCTGCAACTGGATCATCCTTTAAAAATTCGCTTTTACTCCTTTTAAACGATTTTCCATTGAGTAATTCCATCAAGTTCCACTTTCCATATTTCACATTCCGAAATTTTCATTTAAAATTCTACATTAAATATTCCTCATTCAACAATCCGGATATCTCGTTTCAAATTCCACATTCCGAAGTCCTCTATTTCATAACAAAATTTTTCATTCCAAATTCCACATTCCGGATAATACACTCCCAATTCTTCATCCCAAGTTGCATCCCAATCCGAAATTAACAAGGTAGAATAAAGAATATGATATCTAGAAAGTGAAATTTGGAAAATATAATAAATAATGTGAAATATGACATGTGAAATTTAGAATGTGAGATCCGGAAAATGATTTTTGTAATGCGGAATCCAAAATCTGAAATATGAAATGTGGGATTCAGAATGTAGAATTTATAATTTGATATCCGGAAAATAGAATCTGTAATGTGAAATCCGGAATGTAAATTACAAAATCCGGAATGTACAATCTCAAATGTATAATTCTGAATGTTGATGTGAAATTTGAAATGTGGTATCCGAACTATGTAATTTGAATAAGATGTTAAAATTTTTTATAAATTATAAAATTTAGACCTGAATAAGAATTAACTTTTTAATTAACTTTTTAATAAATATAAATTGATGGGATGGGAATAAAATTTGTAGATAAAGAATGGAAAAAATGGCTTATAAGGCTAGTATAAGGAATGAAAGGAAAGTGTAATAGTTTGTTTTGTTTTAATTAATATGGTAAAAATGACGAGGTAAATATATATTTTATTAATTATAAAATTCGATTTGATATATGTAAACAATAAAATATAATAATGACTCAATATTTGCATTCACTTATTGATATTTTGTTGAATATAAATTTCAAAAACAATTTATCCATTATCTACGAAACATTATTTATCTTTACATAATTTTGAAATGTTAAAATTTGAAGTTTTTCTTAATAAAAAATTTATTTAATTTTTCTTCTGGTTTTGGTTAAATATGATACATATTTTTAATTATTTTTTAATATTATTACAAATTTTGTAATATAGTCTTAAAATATATCAAATTGAAGCTTAGAATATAATGTTTAGTTTTTACTTATATTTAGTTTAAATAAAATAAAAGAAATTTTTTAAATAATAAATTAAAAACTTCTGGCAATTGGAGCAAAAATTCAAATTCATCTCTGAAGCCTCGTTTTTCAATTAATAAGATCATATTTTTAAACTGTTTTTTAATTATACGTAATCTATATATAAACATTTGAAGTTGTATCCAAAAAAATTTATTAAATTATATTTCAATGATTTTAAATTTAATAAATACGTGAATTTTTTAGTTGTCAAACTAGTCATCTCCGAAGCCTTTTTCATAATTGATAGAAGAGACTGGGGCAAACCAGACCCCCTGAATATTTCGGAAATGGCGAAATTGTCAAAAGTGCTATTTAGAAATTTGAAACAACCATGTGTAGTATACCTTATTTTTTCAATTTGACATTTTTAACTTTTGTTTTTACAACGCTGGAAGCAAAAGTTTTTTTTTATTTTTTTTCTACACTTTTCCGATTTTTTTCTTAAGGGAATTCTGAGGAAATCGTGTAATATTTCCAAATGTGAGATCTTGGGTTTTGAAGGTACACACCTCAGGAATATTTACCACCATAAACTTTAAAGAATTTGCAAAGCATTTCTTATTGACAAACATTTATTCTCAAAATGGGCCTGTGGGGCAAAGCGGACCGTTTTCGGTGGGGCAAACTGGCCATAGGATATTTCCATTGAATTAAGGTTTCATAAAAATTTTTTATAATAAAATGTTTCTTTCATTAAAATATTTACTTACAATAAAAATAATTGTCTTCCAATGAGAATTGGACCCTTTAATATTGTTTCTCTGATAATGACAAACATTTTTATTCTTTCATTTAAAAAAATTTACTTATTAATTGAAATCGCGACAAGCGACCCATCTTTTGGTCTGACGGATCAATTTCCGTCAATGACGTTAAAGACGTGCCTATCAAAAAATGCCCCGGTGTTAATGGCAAAAGATCATCTGGGTCAGTTGAAATTGGTGACAATGGCCTTGAGTTCAAGCAAGCCTCAATGATAGCTAACAACGTTGATAATTCCTCAAATGTCATACTAATTTCATTCAATACAATTTTCAAGTGCATCTTTGCGGATTTTATCGCTGCTTCCTATAGTCCACCCATATGGGGTAAATATGGCGGATTAAATTTCCATTCGATTGCAGGTTCGCTAGAAAAATTTACAATTGAAGTTTGATTTTGAGAAGTTTACAAAAATTTACCTAAATCTAGTAATTGATTGTTTGCCCCAACGAAATTTTTTCCATTATCGGAATACATGCATACTGGTTTCCTTCGTCTCGCAATAAATCGCTTAAATGCATTGTTAAATCCTTCCGTACTCAATGATGATACTAATTCTAGGTGGACAGCTGTTGTCGCCATACATATAAAGAGAGCTTAATACGTTTTGTCCGTTTTATTTCGTGAAATTTTAATAGTGAAAGGACCACCGTAATTCACCACTGTACTAGATAATGCTCGACTTGGTATTACACGAACAGAAGGTAAGTTTCTTATCAATTGTTCCTGACTTGACGGTTTTCTTCGAAAGCAAACAATACATTTATGAAGAATTCGTCGAATAGTATTTCTCGCTGACAAAATCCAAAACCTTTCGCGAATTGTAGCCAACAAAGTCAACGTGCCACTGTGTAAATCTCTGTAATGATAAAACCGAATAATCATTTCAGTCAAAGGATGATTTGAAGGTAATATTATGGGAAATTTTTGGGAATAGGATAAAGGAGAATATGATAATCTTCCCCCCACCCTGAGAAGCCCATCAATGTCCAAAAAAGGATGAAGATTCGATAATATCAAATTTAAGGTCTGTTACCAAGGAGATTGCACCTTTTTTCTCTTCTGGAACATCTCTTATTTCTGTTGAAATTATTTCTCTGGATGGCCATCTTGATGATTCCAGTTTAAGCCAATCTGGGCCTGACCACCATAGTGACGATGTTGCCCATGTGTTTGCTGATGTTCCCCTGGATATAAGATCCGCTGGATTATCACCTGATCTAACATGCTTCCACTGTATCTTCTTAGTATCAGTTTGAATCATTGACACACGATTACTAACAAACGTCTTCCACAGAGATGGTTCTCCGTTAATCCAAGCTAATGCTATCGTTGAATCGCTCCAATAATGAATCTCATGAAGTTGTAGATTGAGCGCTTCCTGAACTCGTTTGCTCAGTTTAACTAGAAGTGTTGCTCCACATAGTTCTAATTTCGAAATACTAATACTCTTCAGAGGTAAAACGCGTGATTTCGCACACAATAAGTGTACTTCCACGTTTCCAGATTGATCCGTTGATCTGAGATAGATTGCTGCGCCATAAGCCAGTTCTGATGCATCACTAAAACCATGTAATTCCACCTTGATTGCGTCTGGACATATTACGCATCTTAGAACTACGATGCTGCTGATTTCAGACAATTGATCCTTATAATCTTTCCACTGGCATTCGATATCGTTAGAAATTGGATCATCCCAATCCACTTTTATTTTCCATAGTTTTTGCAGTAGTATTTTTGCCACTATTATGATTGGACCCACCAAACCAAGAGGGTCATAAAGCATTGATACCCCTGCCAAAATTGATCTTTTAGTCATTTTCGAATCTTCAGGTAATGAGATGCGAAATCGAAAAACATCCAACCCTGACATCCAATAAAGTCCGAGTGTTTTCGTATCCTCTCCAATTTCCCACGTATCATTAGTTGACTCGCTAAATTGCACGAGCTCATTGTTATTTGAGTTCCATTTGTGCAGCTCAAAACCTCTCGATTTTAAAATTCGATTCAAATTATTCTTGATTTCCAGCAATTCCACAAGATCGTTTCCTCAGGTGACCAAATCATCCACATAAAAGTCATCCCTGATGATCTTCGCGATTTTCGGATGTTGCTCCTCACAATCGATTGCTACTTGTTGCAGGCAACGCACTGCCAAAAAAGGAGCAGCTGCAGTCCCGTATGTTACAGTAACATACTACTCTACTCGTCCTGGAATTCCTGGAAATGTCCTGGATTTTGAAAAAATGTCCTGAAATGTCCTAAATTTTTAACAATCGTCCTTGAATTTTTTATATTTTGTTTTCTAATATTCAATAATTTCAAAATTAAATAAATTAAATTTCATAAGTGCAAGAAAAATAGTGATCTCTCTTGCACTCATGAAATTTTGTTTACACTATATGCTTTGATAGCATAAAACGGAAAATCTAAATATTTGCATATCTGAATATGTTACATAAAAACTATCAGTTAAACTCTATTCTTTTATCTATTAAAAAGTAAATTCAAATTCGTTATTTGATTAAAGAAATATGGGTTTCTACAAAGTAGATTGTTAATGGGTCAGTCCACTGACTTTCGTCTGAGAGTCGTTGCGACCATATTTTTAAAAAATCTAATTTTCATATATGTAAAACTCGATGACTTGCTGAGTTCATTAACCATAATATAATGGTAGAAATTTTATTTCGTTAAATAATATTAATTACACTGTCCGACACTAATTTTGCCCTTTCAATAATTTTAGTCACTTTCAATAGATTTTTCCACTCTGAATACGAATCTGAAAAAAAATGCTTCACCACGTCGAGTTTTTGAGAAAATTAGTGTTAAAAAGTGGAAAAGGCATGTTTTTGGCTATATTTGATTATGATTAATGGAAAAATAAGAGGTGCTAGAATTTTGTTTCTGGTATCAAGTGAAAGCTTGAATCACAACTAACAATTTCCTTGAAAAAGAATTCGAAGGCATTTCCGATAAGGCAATTAAAAATGATTTTTTCTTTTGTATTAAATTTTGTTATTAATCAAATTTTATTAGCACTATGTATAACCTTAGCATTGTAAAACAAGTGATAAACAAATGAATTTTTTAGCACTTAAATTCATAACATTTTATATTATTTTCAGGTTATATTTTTTACCAAAAAAATGTTTAGCAATCTAATTTTTAGAAATCCCTTCAAAAGATTTTAATTAAAGTTTTATTTAAGAATATGTCTTAATTTTAAATAAATTAAATTGATCAATTCTTCTAATAGAAATTAAATGCCTAACTAGTAGAAGAAAAAGTATATTAAATTAGATATTCAGTAATCATACAAATTAAATTTTTTGTTAAATTTAAACAGATATAGTTTTGAATGACTCTAAATGTAAGAGTCTTTCGAAATCCAAAGCATGTGTTGCAGCAGTGCTGGAACAGTGTTTTCCGCTGCGAATGGCAATGTACGTGAGTCCAGAATAACTGACTGATTTAGCGTCGCCGATTTTATTATTTTCAATAATAATTCCAGCATAAACGCTCGGAATAAGTTTATGCCTTGGTGCTACCACCCAGTCATGGTCTGGCAATGTGACTCTATACTCCAGGTGCATCAATATTGGTGCTTGGTGTTTGGCAGCTGTGAGACCAAGAGGGACTCTGCTTTTATCATCCTGTGAGATGAGAGCTACCTGATGAGGGCCTAGTATCGCGACGACTTGTTCTAAAGATCTGTGAAAATGGAAATAATTGAATTAAAAAGAACACCTTTGAAAAAAGAAATATCAATATAAACATCAAATATAAAAAATTTAATTCAATTACTTTATCGACGCAGCACAAAATTTTCCATCGCGATGGTCTTTTCTTAACTTTGTTTGTGCTCGACAGAGTTTTACCGGTACTGTCTTTATATGTTTTTTGCCTTCAATTGTGGCACAGTTTCGTGGTAGAGGGCGAAGTTATACTCCACTTTGAGAAATCTTAAAGCCTTGGGCTTGAAGCTCAGTGTGTAGATCCTGCAAAGTTTTGCAGCTACGCACTAGTTCCGTCCGTCGTCGACTATCCGCTGCTCCACCAAACATTGCAATATCAATTATTGCTTTTAGCAATTCCGACTGGTCATCTTCCACACGCGGCCTACCAGAAGTTTCTCGAATCTAATGATAAAGTAGAATTTTCTTTCAAAATAAATGAATTAAAAATGTATTCGCTGTCAGAATTTTTAAAAATCGACTTTTCTATTTGTGCATTTTCTGGAAAAAATATTTTTTAAGTATAGAATAAAATCAAAGAAGAATTACTGTACTATAAATACAAACAATTAAATTGTAATTATGAGAATTACTCATAATCAATACTCCATCTTACATGAAAGTCTTTTGTCACATCCGGATTCTCTTTTCTCAGCACATTTAACGTTTCCTTTCTTTTCACTCTGTATTTCTTTTCACGTTCGGCTTTGGCCTTTTTTGCAACTAATGACTTTTTCTTCTCTTCAAGATCTTTTCTCATTTTATTAATTTCTTTCTGAATTTCAGGCAGGAGTATTAAATTTGTGTGTTACGTCAGTACTGGTTTCTGTGGATTCTTCATCAGTCGCTTCATCACTGCTTGTCACAATTTTGTCGATTTTTCTACGTTTATTTTCTAAACAAAAAAAGTGTTCAGGTTATTGCAGATTTTTAATTAAATAATAAATTTAATTTCCATATTAATACCTCTTATAGGACTGTCAAGTTCTATTGAAACTGGTGTTTCGTCACTGTTACGAGAATCATTATCAATGTTTTTTGCTATATCACGAGAAGTAGATGGGGTGCTAATATTTCTTGTTGGTTTCTAGAAGAAAAGTTCGATAAATTGCGATTTTGCGTCAAACATTTATCATTCTTATAAATGAATCTATAAATTTTGACTTATATTCCTCTCTATTTTATTAAGATCAGAAAAAGGAAACACAATTTTTTTGTTCTTAAATAAGATTTAGTCGTACAAAGAGCACCAATTCGCATAACATTTTCAAGAAAAAAAACCATTTTAAAATAAAAGAAATATTATAATACAAATACAAAAATTTATTCTTTAACATTACTTAAACATTACTGTAAAAACGATAAAAATCCACATATTCAATTTTTTTATTTCTAAGATAACAAATAAATACGTACCTGCTGAGTAAAAAAACTTAAACGAGATGCATCTTTTTTTGTTTTGAAGCAATTCTGTTATTTTTTTATTTACATTATCGTCTAATGTTTTTTTATCTTGTTTAAACGATTTCCAAATTTCATTGACATCGTTCTGTATTTTCAATTTAGAAAATTCGCCAGAATAGCACTTCTTATATGCTTAAAAAAGTTTATTATAAAGTGACATTTTTATCTGTAACTTTTATTTTAAAACATTCACTTTTATTTGTTCACATGCCAACTACACCGGTTTATAAAACTTGTCATATGTAAAAAAACACAGGTTATAACAAGTGAGTGAGGCGAGGGAAGAACATCCACAATTTGCAACAATGCGCATGAGCGCGATTCTTCGGAGTTCCGTTCGTTCCGTCGTTTAGTTTGCGTTCGACATAGCCCGCGTAAATTCGAAAAGAGATGTAAAATAAAGCCACGTGTCATGAAGAGGAACCCCTCCCCCCCTCTCGTGGTCAAGAGTAGCATTTTGCTGACATCCCCCCTCCCCCTAAATGGGCCACGTGGTTTATGGAAGACCCCTTAATAAAAAATCTCTCTCCTTGTATTATGGTTAATGAACTCAGCAAGTCATCGAGTTTTACATATATGAAAATTATATTTTTTTAAAATATGGTCGCAACGACTCTCAGACGAAAGTCAGTGGACTGACCCTAATATAATTTATAAAGAAAGTAATTTTGATAGTCCTTTGCCTATTATCAATTATTCTAACTATTGTACAAAATACACTTATCTATTTTAATGTCCTGGAAAAATAAGAAATTTGTCCTGCAATGTCCTGAAAAAGTCCTGGAATTTTCAATCTCATTTACAGTAGACACCCTGTTACTGTGTTCAACTCGTATGTCCTTGGAGGCAGAGTTGGATCTTCTCTCCACAGGATCAGTTGTAATTTTCGATGCTCTGGAGTCACTTGAATCTGCCGATACATTTTATTAATATCTCCTGTGAGAACAAATCTATGTTGACGAAATCTAATTATAATATCCAAAAGTTCACTTTGAATGGTTGGTCCCACCATCATAATGTCATTGAGTGATTTTCCTGATGACGTTTTGCATGATTCATCAAAAAAGACTCTAAGTTTCGTCGTTTTACTAGAATCCTTAATGATCGCATGATGCGACAAATAATTTTTTACAACGTACTGTTCTGGATCCATTACCAATGACATATGATTCAAACTTTCGTACTCTTTCATGAATTCAACATATCGTTTTCAGCGCTCAGGAAATTTGTTCAATCTTTTTTCCATACTACATAATCATCGAAAAGCGTTGTCCCAAGATTCGCCCAGTTTAGCTACATCTTCACGAAGTGGTAGAGAAACCATTGATCTTCCTGATTCATCAATTTGGTAAGTCGACACGAAATTCTGATCACATGCTAACTCTTCTGTTGACCAGTGAACAGTGTCTGGACATTCTTCTATTTGCCAAAACTTCTCCATCTGTTCATGCAAGGTTGATTGCAGTAATCCACAAAACGTCTCCTGTTGAGTTCTCGATGATTCACAATTCTCCTGTACTGATGGTCCTGCAGTTATCCATCCAAGTTTTGTTGATTGCAATAGTGGTTAATTTCTTCCCAATTTTACTTGTTAAGCACCCAGCAGCTCCCAGAATATTGTTCCACCCAATAAAAGATCAACCCTTCGTGGAATATTAAAGGATGGATCAGATACGATAATATTATCAGGAATACTATATTTGTCTAAGTTAATTCTTCCAGGCGGCACCAATTCGGTTACTTGATCTACAATAATAAATGACAAATTAGAATTGAAACTATTAATTCTTGAATGAATTGTTAGGTTTACTGATTCGGTAGTGGGCGTTATGGCCTTGTTAACCCCGTGAACAATTATATTCGTTTCGTTTCTTTTAAGACCCAATTTTCTATTTAATTCGCGTGATATGAAATTTGGTTGCGATCCTCTATTTAATAATGCCCTAGCTTCTATTTTATTTCCTAACTTATCGTAGACATATACTAATGCAGTCGCCAACAATACTCGTGAAGTACATTTAACTACGCATGTTAATAATACAGATTCCTTTTTACTATTTTGTACCTGTGCATTTAACGTACTTGATTTTCCGACATTTTTCCGTTTATTATTTACCTTATCATAATTTTCAGGATAATGCAACAGTGTGTGATATTTTTTATGGCATATTTTACATCCTTGAGACTCACAATCACGCACTATATGATTATTACCGAAACAATTCAAACACAAATGAAGACGCTTTACTTCTCGAAACCTGTCAGAAACTCGCATTTTTTTATAAGTCTCACAATAAAAAATTCTATGTTCACCCTTACAAAGAAAATAATTTCCATTAAACTTTGTCGCAACCACATGAGATAATGCTCTTTCTGTTTTAAAATTACTATTATTATTATGGACACTATTCTGACGTGGCTTATTTTGATTAGTTGCTTCTAATATTTGACATTTCGTTGATAAAAACTCTGACAGTTCTCGAGTTGTTTTCAAGTTTTCAGCAATAACCTTTACTTCCCATTCTCGCTTAGTTATTATATCAAATTTTGAGGAAATTAGAAGAATTATTAAGGTGTCCCAATTATCTACTGGCTCTTTTAAATTTTTTAACGCTCTCAAATGTTTTACTAAACCATCAGACAATTCCCTTAAGCCAGCGATTGAATCTCTTTGTACATTATTAAGTTCAAAAATTGCTTTTACATGATGGTTAATTGCAAGTCTTTCATTTTGAAATCTCTCATTCAGTAATTCAAAGGCAATTTTATAATTTTCACGCGTTATTTCAATAGATTCAATCACTTGCTTTGCTTTGCCTGTCAAGGGCGAATTCAATTCATAAAATTTTTGTATTTCAGAAAGACTTTTATTGTCATCAATAAGTGCTTTGAATGTATCATTAAGGCTATGACCAAGTTGCAAAATGTAAACAAACCAAGCACTAAAATCACATTTTTCAAAGAGCCTTTTTTCTCACAAAAATTACCATTAGAAAACTTATTTTTACAAAAATGATGAATTAGAGTGTCAAAGATTCCAAAAAAATCATTTTTGAGTGTGATCAATAAATAGCAATTAGTAAAACAACTAATTCAAATGACCTGTGAAATAGCATTTTTGACGCGTCGCGAAAAATAAACAGTTTGAGTATATCAACCGCACTGACAATGAAGAAGTCTCATATCAGCGATTTGACCTTCAACATGTGGAAAAGGAAATTTTTTCCTCCATAAAATTACAAGGATAAAGGGTAAAAACTTCTTCATCGTCCGTGCGGTTAATATAGTCAAACACTTTATTTTTCGCAACCTGAGACTTTGTTGCTTTCTGCGCAAGCGCAGAGCGTACTAAGAATGCATTGACAGCACCATGTGGAAGTGCACATTTTCTTTTGAACGAAACTTAGTTGTTTTGTCATTTTTTTCAGCTATGCAAGGCGAAGTTACCAAATAGAATACGTCAGTTCACCATTTTAATAAAGAAAATGTAATTTTATATTCATTTGTAAAAATAGGAACCGCGAAAAAAAGTTCACAATTCGGTCTTCTGTTACTGTTTTTTTTCGCAGTTCCTATTTTTACAAATGAATATAAAATTACAATTTCTTTATGAAAATGGTAAATTGAAGTATTGAATTTGGTTACTACACCCAGCATAGCTGAAAGCATGTGAAAATAACTGCGTTTCAGAGTAAAACAAAATGTGTCTTTCTGTATAGTGTTGAAATTACAAGGGAGAGGGTAAAAACTTCTTCATCGTCCGTGCGGTTGATATAGTCAAACAGTTTATTTTTCGCTAAGCGTTAAAAATGCTATTTTACAGGTCATTTTGATTAGTTATTTTATTAATTGCTATTTATTGATCACACTCAAAAATGATTTTTTTGGAAACTTTGACACTCTAATTTATCATTTTTTTTAAAAAAAGTTTTCGAATCGTCATTTTTGTGAGAGAAAAAGATGTATAAAAAGCTGATTTTAGTGCTTGGTTTGTTTACATTTTGCTTTGTTTACATTTTGCAACTTGGACATAACCTTAAATTGTTGCCATTTATCATAACTTCCGTCAAACGATGGCAATGTCAAAACCGGCAATTTTACTGTAACGGATGGTGAGTGATTATTTATATTTACTCCTGTGTTTATATTATCGTCCTCTACACGTGTTGCAGAACCTCTACTGTTCTCACCAAATTTCCTACAAATACGTTTTGCTTGAGATGCACACAGAACATATTTTTCATCATATTCTTCTCTCGCGATTTCCATTTCTTGAATTTTCTCATCACTCGTTTCAATACTTTCCAATTTTAACTGTACATCTTGAAATTCACTCCACGATTTTCCTATTTTTCCCAATCTTTTCTCTAATTCATCCAATTTACTCACATTAATGTTGGGATCTTTAATAAATGTTTTAAATTTTGTCAATTGCGATTTTAAAGCTTTACTAATTACTTTCAATTCCTATTTAGATTTCATAATTTTTTACTTTTAATATACAACAAAACAATTCTCAATCAATCTGAACTCTCAATCACCCAATATTTCCTTGAACTCAAAATAAACTAGAAATGATAGACTCACTTACAGTACTCACAAATTTACATATACATTGTTGTATTCACGTAAAGGTGCTCCAATTATGCTGACTCGTCCATAATCCAAACGGTAGAATAAAATCCAATGTTCCAATACAATTTCCAATGTTCCAATAACATAAGTTATTTTTCGATCCAAATTTTATAATATGCTCCAAATTCTGTTGACTCTCGTTCCCAAATTATTTAATTTATAATCCGGCTCGAAGAACCATTTTGTTGAGTATGGTTTGTCAATTAAACGATAAATTCGTTGTGATATAAAACTTAGCTTTTTTATTATATATTTAGATAGTTTGTATAGGTTAAAATTACAATGATTATAACTGCGATCATTCTTACATTACGTACAATTCCATACTGACTATGTCGATTCTCTTTCCTTAAATATACAAATTTTTCGGCGCTGCTATCGCCTTAGTCATATTACAATTTTCTCCTAAGCTATTCTACAAAGTTTTTTAAGGGCATGTCCAAGTTGTGAAATGTAAACAAACCAATATGTAAACAAACAAAGCACTAAAATCACATTTTTCAAAGAGCCTTTTTTCTCACAAAAATTACCATTAGAAAACTTATTTTTACAAAAATGATGAATTAGAGTGTCAAAGTTCCCAAAAAAATCATTTTTGAGTGTGATCAATAAATAGCAATTAGTAAAACAACTAATTCAAATGACCTGTAAAATAGCATTTTTGACGCGTCGCGAAAAATAAACAGTTTGAGTATATCAACCGCACTGACGATGAAGAAGTCTCATATCGGCGATTGGACCTTCAACATGTGGAAAGGGAAAAATTTCCCTTTCCTCCATGAAATTACAAGGAGAAAGGGTAAAAACTTCTTCATCGTCCGTGCGGTTGATATAGTCAAACACTTTAATTTTTCGCGTTGTCAGACGATTGCTCTACGCGCACGCGCAGACCGTGCCAAGGACGCATTGAAAACACTATGCAAAAACACACATTTTGTTTTACTCTGAAACTCACTTATTTTCACATACTTTCAGGTATACTAGGTATAGATACCAAATTCAACACTTCAATTTACCATTTTCATAAAAAAACTGTAAATTTCTATTCATTTACTAAAATGTAATGGTCGAAAAAATCCTCAATATTCGGTCTTCTACTGTTGCTTTTTTTCGACCATCACATTTTCGTAAATAAATAGAAATTTACAGTTTTTTTTTGAAAATGGTAAATTGAAGTGTTGAATTTGGTATCCATACCTAGTATACCTGAAAGTATGTGAAAATAAGTGAGTTTCAGAGTAAAACAAAATGTGTGTTTTTGCATAGTGTTTTCAATGCGTCCTTGGCACGGTCTGCGCGTGCGCGTAGAGCAATCGTCTGACAACGCGAAAAATTAAAGTGTTTGACTATATCAACCGCACGTACGATGAAGAAGTTTTTACCCTTTCTCCTTGTAATTTCATGGAGGAAAGGGAAATTTTTCCCTTTCCACATGTTGAAGGTCCAATCGCCGATATGAGACTTCTTCATCGTCAGTGCGGTTGATATACTCAAACTGTTTATTTTTCGCGACGCGTCAAAAATGCTATTTTACAGGTCATTTGAATTAGTTGTTTTACTAATTGCTTTTTATTGATCACACTCAAAAATGATTTTTTTGGAAACTTTGACACTCTAATTCATCATTTTTGTAAAAATAAGTTTTCT
Source organism: Leptopilina drosophilae (assembly GCA_032873175.1). Classification (NCBI taxonomy): domain Eukaryota; kingdom Metazoa; phylum Arthropoda; class Insecta; order Hymenoptera; family Figitidae; genus Leptopilina; species Leptopilina drosophilae. The sequence goes on from CM065486.1 coordinate 12,747,985, forward strand.
AATGGTAATTTTTGTGAGAAAAAAGGCTCTTTGAAAAATGTGATTTTAGTGCTTTGTTTGTTTACATGTTGGTTTGTTTACATTTCACAACTTGGACATACCCTTAAAGTATCATAAATTAAGATGTTTCTGTCTCAATAAGATGTTTAGCGATAAATTGCTTGTGAATTGTAAGATGCAAAAAAAATTTAAGTTACTAAAACCTAAGATGCATAAAATATCTTACATATAAGCCCATAGTTAACCTCAAAACTTTTTTCCCAAAAAATATGTTGGAAAATGTGTACGAAGATACTTTAAACATTTTAAATTAAGATATTTTAAAAGACTAAAAAGTGACTACAATAACATCTTAGAAATGACTACCAAAACATGTTAATTAAGATACTTCTTTTTGCAGTGTATTAAACTTATCTATGTAAGCAAATTCCTTGCAAAATTAAGACAATTTTGAGTAGTCATACAACTTTTTTGGTAAAAAATTCGATGAGTTACAGAATTTCAAAGTTTACAGTTTCAAAAACCTCATTTCAAGAAAAACAGAATTAAAGATTGTGATACCTATTGATTGTGATATTAATTAATTGTGATATCTCTGGTGCTTCTAAGAAGTTATTCAGATAATAATAATTGTTTTCATTCAAGGGGACCAATAAAAATCTATCGAATAGTATCGTAATCTGAAAATGGGTTTTTTAAACAATATGTCCCTTTTCTCGTGTCACGTCACAAATGATGAACGACTTTTTAATTATATGAAATACAAAATAAAAAACACTATTATTGTCCTCTTTATTTGGGCAAACCATTCATCGAAAAAAATCACCTTTGCTTACTTTACCAACCCAACGCCTGCAATGTCATAATTCTTTAAAAAATGAGTTAACTGTATTTTTAAATATTTTAAATTTTCAACTCCACATGTAATTTATAGTTAAATTAATTCCGTGTTTTCAATTAATCAATTCTTATTGATTTCGATATTTATTTGCGCACGTCAAGTTAATACAGTCATCGAAAGAAATGATAAAAATCTCACATAACAAACATTCTTTTAGGAACCTTAAATTTTTATCTTCTCAATCGACTATATTGACACCTCTTTATTTTAATGTGGCATAATTTTATCTTTATCAAAATTATGTTCACTGCGTGATTTATTGCTCTTCAAGTTTGCTTCGACATATTTCATATGGACATTCCTATTTTTCTAACACGTCACGTACTCGTCGTTTAAAGTCTTCACTGTTATACGTGTTCTTTTCATTCCTTTTTTTATTGACGTACATCCATTTTAAAAGGGCAAACCTTATGTTAAATTTTCAACACGGGTCAAGTCATTTTAGTTTTATGACTGGTAGTCGCAACATATTCTGGATATATTTACAACTGTTCCGTTAGATTTTACCAATATGTATGTAATGTTTTTAACCTAGTTTAAAAAAAATTTTTATAAAAACTGAATTGAACCGTTTTTATACAAAGTAGCTTTTTGCGAGAAGTTTTTTAATTTCAAGAAAACATCGAAATAGGCTAAATAATGATTATAAATAAATTATAATATGTTTAATCGTATCCTGCAGGTTAATAAAAACAATAATATTTTAATGCTCCCGACTTTGATACATCGTTGTTTTGGTTGAAGTATATAACTTAGAGATGATTTATAAACATCAGCTTAGAATCTGTAGAAAAAATCTCGGGTCATTTTACATCTATTTTATCTGTATCTGGTTAATTATCATGTTTATAAATAAATTTGTCATAAAGCAGAGAATCGACTTGCTGGTATTGGATAAAAAGATCGCAGGGTCAAGTTTCCGAACACCTTTATTTACAAGAGATTAATAAAAAAAGTTAAAATTCCAGTGATCGTTTAATCGAATACCTAACACGAAAATAACGATTCGCCAACACTTAATTATGCGAAACCGAAATTGAATTCGTATTTATGGTTTAATATAATATACATATAATATTCCTGTTTTGGGTATTTTGCAAGTCCACACACGGCTATCGGGGTGTGACTATATGTATAAATTATTAGTGTCCAGTCCCAAAGAAGCGATCTTCAGAAATCCATTAAGACCTTTAAAATAGAACAAAACAAATTTTTATTTGTATAGGATCATCCATCACCTTTATAGAAGCCAAGAAATAAAAAAGAGAAATTCTTCTCTAAATTTGTTTTTAATATCTTTCGGATTGAAAAGAATTTTTGAACGACTAAATTTAACAGGCTATTCCTCTTATCTAAAATGGTCAATTTGTATACACAAATTTGATCATTAGGTGTGAAATGTTATCATATGGTAATGGAATTATTAAATAATATTTTGGGAATGCTATCATTTTAATAATCATCAGTAGCATATAATATAATATCTTTCAGACATGGGAGAAAAAAATACATATTAGAAAGTAATTATTATTCTCGGAGTCTAACTTCAATCTTTTGTATAGTATACACTTTGTATACCTATTTAATAATAACTCAATTAATTTGTTACGTCAAAACATTTGAGGTTTTTAATGATATTTAATTTAAAATGGTGCCTTTAGTTTTAGTGAAGGACTCTGATTTTCAAAGAAAATTTTAATCAGGGCTGCTATCAATTTATTAATTTCACTAACTTCTAAATGTTCAAAATTACTTTCAAAATCCCATTTAAAAAGTTTATGCAATTTTAATTTTTTTTAATTACTCGAAATTTTTGTTAAATAATTTTTTGTATAGATTAATGTAATAATTGTGAATTTGATTACAACTTTACAAATTCAAAATGTCGGATTCAATATGGCGGATGTTTTTTTAAATTGTTCGGATTTGCGTAAAACTTATGTAACTCATTGTTTTTGGGGTTTCTGATTACGAATCAAATGTCAGCTTATACAATGCAATATGGTAAAAGATTTTTTTATTGGTACGATTTGTTTGAAACTCATTACTCGGGGATTTTTTTAGTCTCTGATTACGAATCCGATGTCAATTTTTTTTAAATAAATCGTTGTCCATATTAGATCCTCCATTTTTAATTTTAAAAAATTCGAAGAACTGACATTAGATTCGTAATCTGCGACCCAAAAATACCCGAAGTAGTCATTTACCAAAGCTTAGGTCATCTTTTTAAAATTTTGTCTGTCATATTGGATTCTCCATTTTGAATTTCTGTAAACTAACATTGGAATCGTAATCAGAGACACTAAAAACCTACAAGTAACGTAGGTTTGTTTTTTTACGTTCGAAGATATAACATAGTTTGAAAATAGTTAATAAAAAAAATTTATTAACTAATTATTTGAACCTAGATTTCAAAATCCAATAGTTCGGGAAACTTATAGTTTTCACTTTGATTATTTGAATTATCTTTAAAATTTGTGTAATAAAAATGAAAAGATGTTTTTAATTAAAGAAGAAAAGAAACTAACGGAAGAGAATTGATATGTGTAACCTACGCGCTTAATAAAATAAGCTTAGCAACAACACATATCAAAACCACGCGCTTTTCATATTTAAAATTGGCATTATGAAACTCGAATTTACAAGTTTCTATTTTTAACGAAAATATAGATTATTAAGAAGATAAAAAGAATGTGTGTGTATTAAATGCAAAACAATGAGTACAATGTAAAAATTTTTGTTTATTAAACTTACTTTTTGCAGAAAGTTTTCAGGTTTGGCTGATAAATTGACAGCAACGATTCGTCGTGGAAATCCTTGATTTCCTTGATTTCTCCTAAAAATTTGGTAAATTGGAAAACTTGTCAAAATCTCGTCTGAAACTGGTTTTATTGTCAAAAACTTGTCAAAAACTTCTTTAAGCATTTTAAAACTTGGCAGAAACTTGTCAAAAACTAGATAACTATTTGAAACTTGTAAAGTTTCTTCAAACTTAAAACGTTTTAACTAAAAAAATGGAAAATTTGAGAGTTAAGAGTACAAGTGATTTAAAAGTTATCAGTTGTACTTGTAAATAAAGAAACTAAAAAGAGTGAGTTTTTTGTGTTGTGTAGAATGTGTTGAGTGTGTAGCGTTAAAAAATGTGCTGTGTTTTGCACAGGTTTCAATTTTTATATTATTCTCCCCTCTAAAAAGTTTCTAGTGAAGGAGTAAGAGCTGGCCAAATTTCATTTTTAACGAATAATAGAAAAAAGGCGGAAAACTCATTAGTGAGGGCCTTGTGATTGGGACCCTCCGTTACGTCTTTCCAAAAGTTGCTAAAAATTTCAGAGGCGTTCCTGATTTGAAAATTCTTAGAGTACGGTTATTTTTTGGATAAATTATCAAAGATTTTTACATTAGATCGAATTAAAATCTTGTGTAAAATAAATATTCCATAAAGTCAAATAAATTTTCTGATCACATGAGTCTAAAAATCAAGAATATTTTAATTTTTAACAATTTATGAATTTTTTTTTAACTCAATGTAGTTTAGATCGAAACCATTTGAAGGGTTAAGAGCGGATTTTACTGTACTTGGTCAAAAACATCGTTCATCTTTTTACTCGAATATTTAAGTAATACAATGGAGAATGTGTACCAAAAGTTTTAGAGGCAATCTGAAATACTTTTTTATTTACGAGCCTAAACACAGCTAGGGGTCAGGCACGTGTTCTAGCGCCTGGTTAGGCTCGAAAGCGCCACACTCTCGTTTATTGTTTACTCAGAATTTTTTACCTGCTGAGGGGCCCTTGAAAAAATATTGAAGTAGCAGAAGGTGTGCTTTGTGAAGCTGGGATTGATGATTTGAGAAATATTGATTTGAATCGTTAAAAATTTATCTTTTTAAAACACAAAGTGCGTTTTCTCTTATTACCGTACTATTTATGATTTTTTACAAACTGATGGGCATAATTGACAAAATTCAAATTAAATTAAAAAATATCTGATAGTTGTTACTTGATGGCTTCTTGGACACTAAATTCGAAGTCAGTTATGAAAAATTCAAAATGACGATTTAATATAAAGAAAAATTTTAGAAATATTTATTTTTTCTAAAAACCTCAAATCAATAAAATATATCAGAAATTTGATAAGTCGATTCGAACATGAATAACTAAACCATGTATTATTTTGTGGCTAAGTTACAAATATAATAAAGTTAATTAATTAATGAAAAGTTAAGAATTTGTGCATGAATAGAAAAGAATTCAAAATGAACATTTATTTTTATTGGTCAGAGGTTAGAATGGTTGGGTGTTATTAATTTACTGTTTTCTAGTGAGTGCCCATCAACTATTGACAGTACTGTTGTGAATCGAGGAAAGTGCAATAAATCAGTCCACGATTTAGAAACCCAGGGTCTTAGAGCGGCGCGGTGACTTATGGAAATCGTGAGTAGTTGGTCTTGATGCCGTGCGCAGGAAACGCTACATGGTGACTTATGGTTTACCCAGACCCTGCGGCAAGGTAAGACAGTCATTGCTTTCGTGATGCACTCTTTTTCTTCAATTTTTTTTAATTAAAGCCTATTATTCTTGTGACTCGATTAGAAAAATTTACAATTTTCCCTTGGAATTATCTATTCACTATTTATATATATACAATGTAGCCTCGTTTGCCACTTCCATGAAATCCATTTCAATTGTGTAATAAGTTTTTGCGAAATCGACAGGACGCTTCATGTGATCAATCATGAATTCATTTTATACATGTAAATATATAAAGCTAAGTTTCTCTTTACACGCACTCTCTTTGACATATTCGTTACACTCTAAACGTAGCCGGGATTTATGACAAACCGACAACCAATCATTTTGATTAATATTTATTTGATTAATTTACGTGTCAATTTCTCCTTTAAAGGGTCATTAGCTGATGTTCGATTACACGAGTTCCATCTAAATACTGAGTGAAACGAAAGAATTCGTATTTCCAATACAACGATCAAATTTTTTTTAAACTCAAAAGATTTTCCAAAAAATGTTTATTCGAAAGCTTTTTAGGTCTCAGTTTTTAATTTTTAATTCTGATATTTAATTTTCACCCTGAAACTTATAAAAAATCGAATTTTTTTTGTTCAATATAAAAGTGTTGTAAAACACTTTTTTTTAATGTAAAAGTTAATGTAAAAGTCTTGGGTTTCAGATAAAAATTACGATCTGAATCATGCCCATCATCAAGGAATGTTAAGAGATATGTGTCTCACAGGAAACCTTGTATTTTTTAAACATAATTGTGAGAATTTGAATTCCTATCAATATCAGAATACCGATTTAATTTTCACGAAAGTCGGTTTTAAAAAAAGAGTTTAGTCTTCGAGATTAATGTTTCTTATAAAATTGTCCTCAAAGGAAGACTAAAGTGGTGATATATTTTTGATATCTATAATGCTGATAATTGTCTAGAGAAAATGATACACTTTCAAGAAGATGGTGCATTAAAAATAAAAGTATTACTAACAGTGAACGATTTGCTCTAAATTATTATCAAGAAGAAGGCAGAGAAAGCTGTAGTCACTTATGCGCCATAATTAACTTAAATGTACAGAACACTTTCAACAGTGCGTCCTGACAGGTAATCCTGAATGAGTTAACAAGCAGAGGCGTTGACGAGACACTAATATACCTAATAAGATCTTATCTCGCCAAGAGGACAATAGACTCTGAAGCTGAAGACATAAAACTGACATAGCTGGTAAATAACCGAGTTCCGCAGGTTTCTTTTTTGAATCCAACTCATGCTGACACTGAATATATACGGTTGCAAGAGTTATCGAGTAACAATATCTTATCGTAATTATCTATTAAATATCGAAATTTCAATAAAAAATTGATATAAAATTACTCCGAATGATGGGAAACCTTTTCAAATTGATAAACAAATTTTTATTTTGATATTTAAATAATATACCTCCAAGAAATTGTATGAAAACAAATTTCAAATTGCTCTAAAGTCTAAAGACTTTTACATCCTAAATGCAAAAAGAATGGATTATGGTTGTTTATGTTAGAAAAATCATCCTACAATTTATACTTTCGAGACACGGATGTTTTTGCAAAGTTTCTCTTAAACAGGAAAAGATCTATCACAGAAAAATTTATTTATTTTTATCTCATTGATGGGATGTGGAATACAAAGTTTTCAAATGTCCCCATTGAATGAGTGTGCAACACAGAGAATAAGAGTTTAAAAAAAGCTTGGAGACTTCACGCCTTCTATGATGACATATCTTATTCTTAAATCATCTTACGCATGAAGATTATTGTTGACAGACATAATCATCACACTAATATCAAAAAGTGAATGCGAATGAATTTATAGAATTATAGAAGAAACGTAGACTCGAAGTGTAAAATGGACAATAGCATTCTTAATCGAAAGTAAAGCTGACGTGATTTCCGGTATAAAAATAAATGAGTAAAAAAGGAAATTAGATTTTTTCGTTGGATGAAAACAATATGATACAAACTCTCTATGATTATATTACCCCTCGCATCTGTAAAAGATACTTTTTGTGAACTGTTGTTACTTAGTAGACTAAATGTGTTTCCTCGAACACTCCAGTTGTAAAAAAATAAAAGAATTCTACACTTGTGTGTTTTAGCATCAGAAATGCAGAACATTTTACTGCATTTTGGAATTGAGAATAAAATATCTGGAATTAATATAAGTAGATAATTCTTGTAAAAGGCAACAAATAATCTTCAGGAATAAACTGGATAAATAAATTTATTAAATCGTTACATATAACGGTATAGTACCAATTACTTCTAAAAGTTGAAAAACACAAAAATTTGATAAGAAAGCCAGTATGTGCTTTTAGTAAGTAGTAATTTTGCACATGAACCTTCCTGGTCCGCCTACCATTGCCGCACTACGAAAACGAACTTTAATAGTGTCTCCAATTGTATTTACGCTAAATGACCCTTTTCCACAGTATACATTAGGTGGATACATTATGTTACCAGGAGCTAAATAAACTTCAATAGCTTGATTCATACACATAGTCTAAAATTAAAGGAATTAAAAGAAATTATTCATGTTTTACATATAAATAAAAATAATAAATGTGACCTAGACAGTTAAAAAGCACCTTACTGTTTCGAACATAATTAAAAACTTTAACGAATTTGGTTGAAACACTTTTGAATCTGGTATCACAAATTAAATTCACCATGATTGATTTTAACAATTAACTATCCAAATCATAATTATATTAATAAAAATTTTATTTAATTCTTACCGCTGATTGTAAATCCACATCAATACAATTCAGGAGAAGTCTTGTTGTATTACCTGACGCGTTATAATCGCAATATGCATATCCTGAAGTAGTGCCTGGATACTGTGGATTTGTAATGGTAACGCTAGACCCTGGGCTTACAGCCTGATATCCAGAGCATGTCATTTCAGTAGTACTTGCACTTAATAGATAAATATCAGAAAGCAGAAAATATATAATTGTCCAAATTCCTGAAAATGAGAAAACATAATGTGAAATGTTGTTAAGAAAGGTGTATTTGGATTCTCCAACTTTAGATATAAAAAGAATAAATAAATTAATTACGAAAATTTATATTACCAAAAAGAGGAACATTTCTGAATAAATGGTTGATGAACATTTTAACAAAGTTCTGTCTGTCGTTACTTCTGCGTCAAATTTATATTTTCACCTCTTTATGAAAACAATGAAAAGCTTGCGTTTAATATATATGTTTTCTGTTTGACTTATATTTTATTTTAAACGCTATTTATATAGTCTTGCAAGGCTACTTTGAATTTTGAAGCAAGTAACAAAGAGGGGTATGGTAAACGTGAAACGTGGCAAATGATAAAATTATTTTAGTAAATATAGAGTGTTCAATAAACCTTCTATTTGCTTAAAATAGAATATTTATTAAAGTTAACCAAAAAACTCGATTTAACCCCATCCGCGTGGAGATGAAATATTATAAACTGGGCCAACAATGTGTAAAACCATATTCATCAATTAAATCACTTGAAACTTGTTACTCTGAGGTTTTTAGGGTCGATGATTACGATTCTGAAGTCGGATTTTCAGAATTCAAAATAGCGGATCTAATATGATGGAAAAAATTAACGTTAGACTAACGATAACTAACTTTATAATCCGACATTAGTGGCTAGAAAATGTCGTTAGCCTAACGTCAGTAGCATTACTGTCTGACAGTTTAAAAAAGGCACTATATCTATTATATGAGAAATGAGTTTTTTATGCCGTTGGATTCGTAATGAAGAAACGAATCTAGTAGTCGTATTGGTAATTGAAAATTTCAATTACATAAGAAAAATAAAACTATCTGCAGAAAGAGGCGATATATTTACAGAATTTTCAGTCAAGTTGCTCCTGAAATCCTTTATCACGAGCACTATGTACATAAGTTAGTCAGTAAACTGACAACATAAGTCACAAAAGTAGAGAACTATGTACATACTAAAGATTTCATACAAATTTTTTGATAATTTTTTTTTAAATTAAAATTGAATTTAATAAAAATTTAATATATAACATAATAATCAAATAAAATTATAATGGTAAATAAAATGTAAGTCAATTATCAAATAATTATTTCTCCTATGTATTGGATTCAAACTTTATTTAATATTAGTGTTATTAAAAGAAAATTTTCTCAACTTTACGATAGTATAAAATTCTTTTTAAAAAATAATACTATTTATAAAAAAAATTAAGTTTGAAAGATAACCTTTTAAATATGTGCCTCAAAACACGTTACATCCGCTTTTTTAAAAAGTTATGACAAAATAAAGCTTAAATATTCTAGTTTCATTTCCTGTCAACATTATAATGAATAATTCAGGGGATTTTATGAAATTAATTAACTTGTACAAAGATGTCAGAGGTTAAACTGTGCAAAACTTAAAAAAACAAATTCCGCACAGTAAATATATTATAACCTTTGAAATTCTTATAAAAATAAATTAATTTCATAAAATCCTCAGAAATTGTCCATTATAATGTTGACAGGAAATGACACTAATATATATTTAAGCTTTATTTTGACATATCTTTCAAAAAAAATTGGATATAACGTGTTTTGAGATATTTAAAAGGTTATCTTTCAAAATTAATTTTCTTCATAAATAATATTATGTTTTAAAAAGAACTTTTTATTATAAAAAATTGTTGAGAAACTTTTCTTTTGAAAACACTAATAGTAAATAAACATTGAATCCAATACATAGGAGAAATAATTATTTGAAAATTACCTTACAATGGCAATCGTTTATAAAAGGGGTCGTTTTGAAATGAAATGCCTCATACACATTCACCCTAGTGCTTGAAAAATACAAAAATGTAAAGAAAAAAGGTAACACTCAAGAGTGTCGCTATACCACAAAGAGTTAATGATTAATTTCTATAAATTCTCCAAAATTCACTTTTTTAAAATTATTAATAAAAATTGTTCATTAAATCTATTATTTTTAAGAATAAATTAAGTATGCATTATTAAAAAACTTACATAATTCACAAGAATTTAAATTATATAAAATTTTTAAAAATCCATGTTTTTTAAAATTTCTAATTAAATACATTCCAAATTGAAATTTCATAAAATTTCAAATTAAAATTTTTTTATGTTAATCTATTTATGAAAATTATAATCGCAACTCCTTTAAAATTCAATTCATTTTAATATAGATATGTAAATAAAATTATTTATTAAATACTTTCTAAGTAACAATTTTATTATATTGCTTTAACAAGAATTATGTTATTAAAAAGGAATTCTAAAAATTTAATTTTTTCAGTACTTTTAATAAAAATTCCCAGAATTCCCTGTGGCAGAATATTATGAAAATTATAGTTACAATAGTATTAAAACGATATTGCAATTCATATTTTATTTTTAAAAAAAAATTTAAATTAAAAATTTTAAAATTTTAATATTTTTAAAATTAATAGCTAATTTTATTTTAAAAAAATGAGTAAGCTCATAAATCTCATAAATAATAATTATTGGAAATTTTGTAACAATATTGACTAACACAGTTAATACTTTCTTTTGTTTGTAATAAAATATTTTACTCTATAAAATTTGTATAAAACATATTTTTAACTATCGTACTATAACCCTATATTCTGACACGTGTATGTTAATAAGTAGATATCCTTATATGATTGTTTAGTTTATTTTTATTCTAAAGATGAAAATAATATTTAAAAATCGTAGTGACAAAAATACAATTAACATTTTTTCTTAATTTTTAATATTATAAACTTTATTAATATATATTCATAATATATTGTATACAAATAAATTGTAATTATAAATGAATGATAACACAGCGGAGACTAGGCTTAATAATACACTGGAAAAACTGTTAATTTTCATTATCTTCTAAATAAAAATATTAGCAGAGTAAAAATTAAATCTTAATTTATAGACTTAGTTCTAGAATACGCTTATATTTTCACCAAGTGTATGTAAATAAGTAGATATTTTTATAATTTTAATTTCTTATTCTATTTTTATTCTAAATATTGAAATAATATTTCATAATTCCTTGAGTACAAAAATAATATATTTTTTTTATGGTTAATATCATTTTTTTCTTCATTAAAATATAATATATAAACTGCCTAGCGTCTTGAATTTTAAAAATATTATTTTAATTTTTATTTGAAATGTAATAAGACCTTATTTGTCTTCAATATATATTTATAATGTCAAATTTTTCTTTTATGAAAATAATGTTTAATGGAAATATTTTTTTCCTTTGCTAAAAACAAATATTGATACTGAGCTGATAAAAAATCGACTATACTATAAAAGGTTTGAAAAAAATTGTTCAATTATATACAAACAGACAATAATCGTATATATACGTATAGTAAATCTAATTTATTGAAAAAAAGTTATTTTACTTAAATCAAAATGTTTTTAAAACTATCGGGAAAAACATCTAACTTTGGTAATATAATTTTTCTTTTCTATTTTTAAAAAGTGAATATCAAAATTTACACATTTAAAATTTAATATTAAAATATTGAATTATTTTTCAATGTAGAAGCTACATTGTTTATACATTTAAGAATTAAAATTTTTTTAATAAACTATTAATGTTTTGTTTATTTTATAAACAGTTTTAAAAATTATTAACCAAAACTAATTTTTTAACAGGAATTTTGTCTCTACCCTATTGCTTGCTTATAATTTTCCTCATAGAAGAAGCAAGATCGTTTATACTTTGTCATGGAGGAGTTAATTTAGAAGTTGGAGAGAAAAGTATATTGTTTAATGAGGGCTACAATGAATTAGACACGGAAGCTACTAGATGTACTTGGGATTTTACAGCTCCTGAAAACTCTCATTTTGAACTAAATTGCACAGTGAATTTATTATCAGTGAGTTATTCATTATTCGTTTCTATTTAAATGAATAAAATGAATTATTTAATGATTTTTCAAACATTTTCTAGGAAAGTTGTACCAGTCAGAGTCTTGATGTGTACCCAAATTTTAATCTTGGACTTAGTTTTCCTGATATGTACTGTGGCTTTAAAACATTTACTACAAAGTCAAGTGGAAATAGCTTAAGAATCGTTCATCGACGTGAGCTCCAAAGTTTAAAAGGAAATTTTACATGTACTGTTGAAGTAGTTTGAGTTGCTGATTTTATTTCGAACTACTGCCTCGATTCCTCTTTTTAAAATGTTATTTTACCTTAAAAATTTTAACATGTATTTTTGTTTTAACTGTTTTTATAAAGAAATGACATTTATCTGAATTATAGTCCAGGCGCCTTGACATTTTCAGTAAAATTTTTGAATAAAAATGTTGTTAATGTCTAACGATTTTTCAATATTTAATATTTCACTTAATAATTATTTATTTTGTTCTTCCATTGCAAAATTACTGCACTTCAGGCCCTTGATAAATATTAAAAAATGTTGACCCGATCGAATTAATAGTTTTTCCATAATTTAATTGTTAATTAACAAACTTTGTTTTGCATTGCATGTCAAATTTTTAAATCATTAAAAAATGTTATTAATGTCACATTTTACTCTTATGTTACTGTATTATTGATAAAATGTATTGCAGAATTAAAAAAAATTTTATTGCCCAAAAATAAATAATTAGAAAAGGTAAATTTTTCTGCTATAAACATTTAAGTATAGCTCAGTCAAATTTTATTTTAGAAAATCGCAATAAAAGCTTCTTAATTTCTGGTATCTTTCTGTAACTTTTTTAAAACAACTATTAATCTAGCTTATAAACATTTTTATATACAAATCCTTCAACTTTTAAAAAATTTAATAGACATATGGATATGCCTTTTTCAATTCTAAAATTCTTACATCTGCTTTGTAATCAGCGAACCCGAAAACCCACGAGAAACGAATTTTGATCGAAAAGCATTTTGAAATTATCCCCCAAATTAGGTCGCCATATTAGATCAGCCATTTTGAATTTTGAAAAACTGCGCTTAAATTCGAGTTCAGCGACCCCAAAACCTTATACATATGAATAAATAATAATTTTTTACCATTTTGGGTCCACAAACGATGTTTAACTGAACTGCAAAGGAGTTGTGTAAAAAGACTAGAATTTCGGACAAACAATAAATAAAGAATTGAAAATCATTGCGTGACAGGACAGCAAGAATTATGTTTCCAGAGACAAAAATGTTGGAGAAAAAAAATATTATTATCGATCAGGAAGGGCATTGCATTGAAGTGTTTCAGTTGTTGGCATGTCGTTTTTTGAAGGTTATATTCAATGTAGAAGCACAGTGGAGATTCACCTACAGCTTATTATTGCTCACGGTGACGAGGAGTACGGAAACGTTCCCTCATGATTTATAGGCCAGGTGCTCGAAACGATGAAGCACCTCTGAAGGTCAGAGATTCATTTCGCGTTGATACAAGCATGTTGTCGCTCTTGTTCACCTGAAGATCGAAAGAGAGATAAATTTAAGAAAAAAATAAAGAAAAAAGGAAAATTGCAATAAATTAATCATTACCTGTCTAAAGCAGTTTCAGGTACTGTACATATTGTGTATTTAATTTATGAAAGTGGAGAAATTGTTTTAATATCTAAAGAATAAGAAACTATTCTGAAAGTACATTTCTCACTGTATTTGTTTTTAAAACAATGTTCTAGGATTTTGTAATTATTAATTTTGGAAATCACAAAAGTATTATCTTGCAGATGAAAATGATAAGTTTTTGTAGTATTCTTTCAGGTATCTTCCCGGAAGCTTTCTAATCTTCCTTTGAAAATTTAAGGGAAGTTGCCTTCAAGTACAAGATGAAAGTAAACAAAATTTTCAATTGTTTAAATTTTTTTTAACTGTTTTCAGAAAAATGAATATTGTTGTAAAATTTTAATTACATTTGTTCAAGAAACAAATGTTTTCAAAATTTCTAAATTAAATTATTCAAAACTTAATAGTTTTTATTAAATAAAAATTTAAAACCTTTTTCTTATTTATTTTTCTATAGTTTAAAATAATTTCACTAAAAAACGTTTTAAAATATAATTATTTCAAAAAATTGCAATTGGAATTTTTTATACTTTTGCTTTCTTTAAATTTACAAATTTTCATTTTTAATTTAAAAATCTTTTTAAAATGAATTAATTACTAAAATTTCTGCTATAAAACTTTAAATATTCAATTATTTTCTAAAATTTTAACTAATTAAAAATTTTTTTAAATTCATTTTCATTAGCATTTAACTACAACAATTGAATTATTTAAAAATAGAAGAATTTATGTAAACTCTTAAAATAATGTATTTTCAAAAATGCAATTATGTTTCATTAAATTTGTAAATTAAATATACTTAGAGCTCTTTATTTGCTTAAAATTTCGAAATACTTTCAATGTAAAACCGTTTGAAAAATTTTTTATGGGTATTTAAGCTGCAAGTCAATCAGAATTCAATTATTTTTCAGAATTTTTGAATAATACTTTTAATTTTTAAGGAAGCTAACAAATTAAATATTTTTTATATTAAATTTTAGTAAACTTTTACAGTATAATTAAAATTTCAAAGATTTCAATTTAAAGACTTTTTGAAATTTAATTGTTTCCAAAGAATCCTTGTTTAACATTTCTAATTATTTTCTAAAGATTTTTTTCAAATCAATTCTTATCAGCAGTCACATACGAGATTTCAATTATTTTAATTTAAACATAAATAACACAGGCACACAAAAAAAGTTGTCTGTTTTTTGAACAAGACATACATATTTTATAGTATTTTTGCCTGCTGAAAACGAATCTGAAGTCAGAATTGCTCCATCACCCTCTGTTTTTTTTAAATCGTTAAAACTACCCATCCCCCTTTGATTTTTTCTTGAATAACCTACCTTTAAATTTACTAAAATAAAATTTAAATGTAAAAAAAAGAAAAACCACATTGTTTTTCAGAATAGAAAAATAAATTTATGTACTTCGCTTTCAACAACTCAAAATAATGTCAAAATTGCTTCATCACCCTCTGTCTTTTTAAATTGAAAAACCAACCCTTAAATTTACAAAATAAAAGTTTAAAGTAAAAAAAAAATGAAAATCCACATTGCTTTTTCAAAACAGAACAAGAAATTTATGTATTTCTTTATTAACAACTCAAAAGCATTAGTAAAATTGCTCCATCCATTGTTTATCATTTTTTTTACATTAAAATTTTATTTTGTAAATTTAAGGGTAGGTTTTTCAAAAAAAAGCAAAGGGGGATGGAGTAATTTTAACATTGCTTATAAGTTGTTGAAAGAGAAGTACATAAATTTATTGTTCTTTTTTGAAAAATAATGTGGTTTTTAATTTTAATATTATAATTTTGAATTTTTACATTTTAGGGGTAGTTTTTTCGATTTTATAAAAAACAAAGGGTGTTTAAGCAATGTTACCATTGTTTCTGAGTTGTTGTAGCAGAAGTAGATAAATTTATTGTTTTGTTTTAATGAGAAATCTGTGATTCAATTTTTTTTTACTTAAAAATTTGTTGTTTTAAGAGTAGTTTCTTATCTTCTTTTATTTTATTAAATTATTAAATTAAAACAATTTTGAATCAAGATTCACTAATTTCACGTAAGGACATTATTATTATATGATTGTATAATAAAAACATTTAGAATTAATCGTAGCCTTCAATTTTTTAACCACACTACAGTTTGTCCTGAGTTAACTCGGGGTAAATTGACTGTACCAAAACGATTAATCCCGAGTATACTCAGGGTAACTACATATTTTATAACTCGACAACGATACATCGGAATTACATGATCTTTAGTGGAAATTGAAGCTAATGCTCTAAGCTTATCAAACATATTTGTCAGCAATGATAAAATTTTTTTTTAAAGTTACAAAACTTAAAATGTTAGTTAAATAAAAAAGTTTTTTAATAAGCGGATAATGTGCATTATCGTTGATTATGAAACTGACGTCGGTTTATCAAAATTCTAAATGGCAAATTTAATATGGCGGACGTTTTTTTTTAAAAATTTCTGAAATTTACCTGAAATTTGTTATTCAGGGATACAATATGCCGATATTAACAAGAAATGGTTGAAAAAGATTTGCCATTTTATATTTTAAAAAAATCGACACTGGAATCGTAATAAGCGACTCCAAAAACTACTATTAGCATGTTGAGATATAAATTTTTCTATGACAGGTAAATTTTGGTACCCATTTCTGCAATTTAATTAAACCGTAGGAGATTTCAAGTATTTGTCATAATTTTATTATGTTATACTTTCCTTCTAAAAGCAAAAGTATGGTGGTCACAAAAAGAGTTTGCTGCACTCTTATTGAAACAGAAAAATGTTTTTAAAAATATATCTTTTTCTGGATGTATGCTTTACGTATAGTGAAATTTGTTTTAAGTAGCAGGAGATCTTTTAGATTCTAAAAAATGTTCCAAAAGTGGGCAAGGTAGTCAAAAGTTTTTCAAGTACTAAAAAATACATCAGTTGCAGATACTGAAACTTTACGCCTGGACAACTGCTTTCAAAAATAAGGTAGTCGGCCTATTACCTAAAATTGTTTGTATGGAACCTAAAAATAATAAATTAAGTACATAAGGTATTCTCTAGTTCATGTAAAATTACTGTAATTACATGGAACTCAAAAATGGACTTATTATTATTCTGTCTTTTATCAACACTTTACTGAGAATAAAATATGATGAGATGAAAAAATCATAGGTATGTAGAAGTTGTAAAATATATTTTCAGGTACCAAATTCTGGTGATGATTAATGAGTTTAATTTTTTTAAATTCTGGATGTGTAAGGTAACAGGTGCATTAATTTGTCTAGAGAACACTTAAAGATTTATTTACACACATACAGGATTCATATATATAGTGGTTGACCCACGCGTGTCATCGCATTTATTCATGCCAAATGAAACACGACAAGGGGCACTATGAGTCGGGGAGGCGGAAGGTAAATTTTCGCTTGGATTTGTGACAAGAAGCTGTGTAAGGACCTCAGCGTTGAGAAGATACGGGATTTTGGGTTCAATGGTCTCACTGTCGTTTGAAGAGAGGGGATATATCCTTGAACTTGCTTCTTCGCGCTTATGAAGAGTAGAAGGAGTCTTTTTCTTCCCCAGTGATATTTCATCCGACTCGGGTTGGAATGTTCCTTGAAATTCCTCGCTGTTTGCGCTATAAAAGTCAGATACTGCTAATACACAACTCGATGACGAGAGCAAAGGGAGCGAGTGAGATGAAGCACGCGCGCGTTCTCCATCACGCATATAATCGAGAATTTTAGAATCGTGAACTTTCTCCTATTAAGATGTGACACGGTGTGACCCCAAACGATATGAACCATCGATACGATTCAATAAAGAATTGCACGAATGTGTACGTGTACGAATTTACATTTATCCCAACACGAAACACGACGATGCACCGCTATATATGTATATGTATATGTATCTCTTTGACGTCTCGATTCGATTCTCTTTATTTTGGCCTGATTTTAATGTTCTAGAAAGCTGAAAACTATTTCTAAAGAGTAAAGGTTTCATGAATTCAAGTAACCATCAGATTACGTCTATTAGACCTCTGGGCACTCGCGTAGAAATTAAGGTACGAGTAAAAGATGGAAAACTATGGTCAAAAAATAGAGAAATATGGCACTTAGATACACTAAGTGTGTTGCCATTTTTTCCTAATGAGTTATTTCCATAGTTAAAAAATAGCGATAGTAAAAATTAAGTTTCCATTAAATCATCCGATAAAATCCCAAAATCTTTCAATTTTTGCTATTTTTAAACAATAAGCAGAGTGTATCAGAACATGGAAAGAATTCAATTTTTTTTATATTTTTAAAGTACGAGCAAATTATGGCCAAGCATGGGAAGGAAAAAAATATTTTCCTCGTATTTTCAAACCTGTGGATATAAAGAAAAGCAAACCATGGGTACATCACTCATTTTCACCGCTAGTTGCATAATATACGACATGCACGACAAACTGTTGTAGCAACATTTTATTAATTCATAAATAATAAATAAGTAATACATAAGAAATAAATTATTGATAAATAAGCAAATAATTTGTCGATATTGCAAATGAAATAATTTATTTAGAAAATAATAATAAGCGACCCCACCAACCCCCCAAGTAACGAGTTTAAAGCAAATCTAATCCATTTTTAGAAAAGCCATCAGCCATATTGGATCCGCCATTTTGAATTTTAAAAAATGGATGTAAGATTCGTAATGAGTGGCCCCATAAGCCCCCCGGGAAACGAGTTTCAGGCAAATCTAATCCATTTTTAGAACAGCCATCAGCCATATTGGATCCGCCATTTTAAATTTTCTAAATCTGACTTTGGATTCACAATCAGTGACCCTGAAAACCCCTGAGTAGTAATTTTTAAGTGAATCCAATTTGTTTTTAACAATTTTATTCGGCTTATTGAATTTTATCCGACATAGTGAATTCGACATTATGAATTTTCAAAATCTGACTTTGGATTCGTAATCAGCGACCCTGGAAACCCTCGAGTAACAAATTTCAAGCCAATCCACAGATTTTATTAAAAATTTCGTTCGCCATCTTGTATCCGCTATTTTGAATTATTAAACTCTGACTTTGTTTTCGTGATCAGGGACATTAAAAACACTTAGCTGGCAAATTTTAAATAAATCTACCTGTACTAAAATGTACTCGCAAATTATAAAAATTGAGGATAGCTGCCAATGCTGGCAGAATAATGGGACGATTTGAATGCCAGTGATGGCCCAGTAATGTCTGCTATATTTCGGCAGACATTACTTGACCAATCTTGGGACAACAATCCTGGCATTTCGCACTTGGGTTGTTATGTTTGCTAAATTAAAAACGTATAGAGGTTAGAAAAAAAATTAATATTTATGAAAATATAAATAATTTTATTCAAAAATATTGTGTAATTAGACAAATGTATCAATAATTGATTATTTATATATCAAAAGGTTGTGTAATATGTTGCCGCTGTTGACGGTGACGATCATATGAAAAATGCAGTAAAAATGTCAAAAAAACGTCTCCCCCAAAAAATAATTTTTTATTAAAAAATTAAGATTTGTCATTTTTAAAAACATTATTAAAATTCATTGTTTTTTCTATAATTTTAAATAATAACAATTTTTTCTAGGATCAATAGTTTACGATATAAAAATTCTTGAAAAAACGTGTCAAAATTATATGATTACAAGTATCTTACAAAGTTTTAAAAATGTTGCTAAACTTTATGTCACGCTTATTCAGGACTCTAAACACTATCAAATCACGAACTATAAGCAAAATCAACATTTCGTCAGTGCACGGAGCCATGGAACGCCCCATATTTCCATGCAATTTTTAATAAGAATAAAAATATTTTTTAAGGGGAGACCCCACCTTTATTTTCACCCCTTTATAATAAAATTATTAAATGAAACAATATTTCCTTCCTTGCATCTTTTTTAACATGAAAACATATAAGATGGTCAAAAATATTTAATTTTAATTTTTGAAGAGGTTAGAATTTTTTTCTTTTGACCTATTGTATGTTATTGCAAATCCATGCGAGAAGTTGTTTAGAATTGGAAAATATACACAGAAAAAAATTTTCGTTGAAAAATATTGAAAACTGTAAGAGAAGATCGATTTTTAATGTTTAAATCTTTAACTTTTGCCGAAAGTTTTAAATCCCTTTAATTTTTTTATAACTGTGTATACTTACGTAATTTGATGCTATGATTCAAAAAACATTGTTAAAATTGACATTTAGCTTATTTTTGTAGTAAAAATCATAGCCTGAAGCTTTTTGGAATACTTTTTATATACCGAAATAAATGCAAAAAGCCATGATTTTTATTGTTTTTACAGTGAAAATGATCTGAATGTTAATTTTAACTGTTTCTTCAACTCGGAGTAACAAATTAGAAAAAAATTAAAATTTCAGGACTTTCGAAATTTCGGCAAAAGTTAAAAAATTGAAAATTAAATATTGATCTTCTCTTACAGTTTTTAATATTTTAAAACGAAAATTTTTTTCTGTGTATATTTTACAATTCTAAACAACTTCTCGTATGGATTTGCAATAACATACAATAGGTCAAAAGAAAAAAATTCTAACCTCTTCAAAAATTAAAATTAAATATTTTTGACCGTCTTATATGTTTTCTGGTTAAAAAAGATGCAAGGAAAGAAATATTATTTCATTTAATAATTTTATTATAAAGGGGTCAAAATAAAGGTGGGGTCTCCCCTTAACACGAATCTTTTTTTAATTTTTATCCTAGTTCAAAAATCTGCATTGTGACCATAGTCAAAATATAGAAATTTTTAGAATTAATACTAGTTTTTCCGTTTACCATAGTATGCCAGAGTTTTACCCATGATCAAAATATAAACCTTTTGTGGATTTAAGGAAGAGTCTGAGGCACAGTCAAAACAAAAAGACAAATTTAATTTTAAATTTGTTTTGGTGGAAGGGCAAAGAATTAAATTTTGAATATTTAAAACAATTGAAAGTTGCATATGAATAAAAATTACAATTTTTTGTCAATAAGAAACATTTATGAAATTTTAGGTTGTTACACGAAATTATTTATTATTGACAAAAAAGTCTAATTTGTATTTAAATATAACTTTAAATTGTTGAAAATGTAGAAAATTAAATTCTTTACGCTTCTACAGAAAAAAATTTAAAATTTAATGTGACCTTTTATTTTAAAATACGAAATTATGCCATTGGACTAACTTTTGATCCGATTGTTTGTCAGATTCTTCTTTAAAATATTTTTGGCATGGTTCGATAGATTTTGACCATAATTAAAACATAATTTTTAACAGTTTAAAAGATTTTTAACGTTAGTCATAATCCACTAGATTTTAACTATTCTTAAAATATATAAATTTTAATTTTTGTAAATATTTTAGTTCTTCGTTATGGTTTTCTAAGTTGTGACCATTAGTCAAAATATAGAAGATTTCAAATTTAAAATAGTTTTCCTGTTGAGCATGGGTTGATAGATTTTTGGACGTTATCAAAATATGGATATTTTTAGGGTTCAAAATATATTTTTGTCATTGGCAATGCAATTCACTAGAAAAATATAAAAATGTTAAGGCTTCGAACAATAGTTTCCTTTGCTAATGGTTCGCTATATTTTGGACTTGTAGAAATTAAAAAAAAATTTTGTGTGACTTATAGCTTGTTTACATGGACTAAAGTCTTTGGCGACATAGCTAGAAGTCTCCATTTTTCTTATTATTATCTTATTATCACTGCTTTATGTTTTTGAGGTCGCAGAATCTAAATCTGAAGTCTTTTTAATCCCATTACACAAGAGTTTTGAGATAACATGAAAGAAAATCCAAAAATTTGACACCATAGTTTGTAAATCCAGAAAAAATTTTATTTCTAAATCTTACTATGATTTTCTTATGTTTTTGGAGTAGGTGAAGATAAATATAAAGACTATTTAACCCTATCACGGCAAGGTTTTGAAATAAAATAAAAAAACAAAAAGTTTAACGTCAGACTTTAAGGGTTATCTCAAAACCCTGGTGTTGTGGGGTTAAATAAATTTCAGATTCAGCTTCAGCGACCTGAAGGTAGACATAGTAAGACTTAGAAATAAATGTTTTGTTGAATTTACAAATTTTTTTCATGTTATTTTAAAATCCTAGCATGATGGGGTCCAAAAATTAACTACAGTTCTCCCCGAACAGCTCTTACTCTTTTTTTCTGAGAGTTATTTTTGATCCCGCTTATAACTAATTGGAAACTTGTGCTGATTCCTTTTTAGTCCTCATTAGAGCCTTTAGAAATTTATAAAAATTTCAATTATTTGGAGTCAAAATATCAATGTCAATATTCTTCGGGTATTTTTGACACTAGTTGCTTGTACAAATCCTAACTGAATTAACTGAGGTCGAAGTCCCAGAATGTGGATGACACGAAGTAGTTCATCAAGGTTCAATATAAAGTCCTGATTTACTGCCAAAAAAGTAAAACCTTGATCAGTTAAATCCTGACCTAGCAGGGGTAGGATTCTAAGCTAATTTGTTCTTTCTTTCAGTTTACTTAGTTTTAACTTTTGGTAATTCTATTACCATCTGGTAATTTTCTATCATCCAAAACAATTGCCAAAAGATAAAAGAAGATAATTGTCCTTTCTGTAAACTTCTGGTAATTATTATGGATGATAAAAAATTCGGAAAGAAAAACATGATTCCTTTGAATTTCAATGAATGCACTATCCCTTTTTGGGGTCAGCTCCAAATAAAGGAGTCGAAGGTCGTGTACTTTGAATTTGGAACATGGTCTTCTGATGACGCCTGCTTTTGATGTTTCATGTGTGTGGAAAAGCGCAACAGGTCGTGACCACCCTCGCACTGCCAGTATTACGCCTGGGACGCACCAAGTATAGAGTTGTCCATGGACCGAGTTCTTGTGTATACATACATGTGTACTCTTTGCACGGCAGGTTTTTGGTGGGGGACCTTGACCGAGTGACGTTCACCAGTGGTCCCATCAGCCGCACTTCTACCTGTTTATCTCTCGGTTTGTCTGTCTTCAACTGTCTCACTCTCTCCTCCAGATCAGCCTCCTCTCTCTTTTGCCTCATGATGCTTTGACGAGAACCGTCTATCCGTCCGTCGATCCGCGAGTCTGCCGCGCCGGTGGGATGGGATTGAGCCGAGGTGGAAGGAGCAGTAAGCGGCCTACGCAGTTTCGAGCTCGGGCCCAGCTTTTATTAGTTCTTCGGCGCTCGGCGGAGAACGTGCGTGCAAACCTCGAGCGATTGGTTGCTGCTGCAACTCGTGTTACCGCAGTGCCACCGGCACTAGAGTCTCGCGATCGGTCACCGACCGAACCATTACGATCGGTGGCTCAATTTTTTTCCCCGCTTCCTTCCTGCTTCTCTCCAATCAAGAAGAAGGTGAAATTGCATCAAGGTGATCATCCAATCAAGATCTTCCGGTGTCAAAGTGTCGCGGGTGACGTTTGATAATCGGTGAATTTCGTTTTGGGTCGGATTGTGGCACAAGTGCAACAACACACACGAGGGGATCTATCTGGTTAAGGGTGACCGGTTTCGTTACCTTTGATCCCCCCAACGGTTCAGCATGGCGCTTCGATTCCACGAGATCTCGGCCGACCGGCTTGTTTGGCGAGGATAGTGACAGTTGTTGAACGCGAGTGCACCATTTCTTCTTTTTTCATTCTGCTGCTGCTCCTCTTCTTTTTCTTCTTCATCTAGTGTTGCTGCTGCTGTTACTGCCGTTGCCTCTTCTCCTTCTTCTACTTCTACTTCTTCCGTTTCTTTGCGCAGAGACACGAGAAGACCACCAGCGATCGAAATGCCACGATACCAGTGAAGGTAAATTCCCTGATTGAAGTAGATCGATTCCGAGTTTCGATTCCTAGAAAGGAATCTTAGCCGCAAAGTCCTTTGCCAACCCCCTTCAAGTCATTGCCAATAATAATGAACCTTACACAAATATATCCGGTACACGAGCTAAAAAGTCCCACCTCCTAATTTTGATCAAATTAAACCAGTTTTTTCAAAAACACCCTAATTTTAACACCTGCTCTTTAATTAAAATAAAAAAACAACAGTAATCAAGGAAGATGGATATTTTACCAAAATCAGTTAAAGCTTTCTTGAAAGTGCAGCCAGAGGATTATAAATATCAATCGTTTTTCTGGAATGGAAAGGTTATCAGGTGAAACCTATAGTACTCGACAGAAGTATAGTTTATAAAGTGAATATAATTGTAAAAACAGTGTCACTGAAGATGGGTTTTTTTATTGTGTGTATGTTAGTCGAATGTAAACTATACATTCGAGCGTGACTTTTTTTGTATTGTGCGACAAAAAAATAGCAAAGTGCCAATAAGATTGCAGGTACTTACCAAGGATAACGAAAAATTAGTTCAAAACCACTTTCACAGTGTTATTAATGTATGTTATATGCAGTTCGCTACAGTGTTACTTTACTAACATTAGTAAATAGTACATATCAAAATATTAGAACTTGCTGTTCTGATGGTGATGTTTTAGGTACTGAAAATAACTTCCAGCTAGGTAATAATATTAGGTACCTGTACCTGCCGTAGTGTCTGTTTCTAAGAGTGTTAATTCCTATGCTACCTAAATTCAACAAGTGCTCAGTGTCTTAATAGGTACCTATGGTTTGTATCTTTTAACCTGATACAAGAACCTTGGAATATTATCTCTGTTTTTAATATTTTCATAATTTTTCTCAAATATAGGATTACTAGGTTCCCTACTTTGCAGGTACCTAACTCTGTATGAGCTAATAAGATACATGGATCTATTTTATTTTAGTCAATCTCGAGTTCCAACACTCCATTACTAATCCAGTACCTAACAAATGTACTGTGCAATCCATATTAATTTCAGAAGAAAATTTTTGGTACCAACGTTAATGTCTGATTTAGGTGCCCTTAACGATAAAAGCACCGAATATCTATTAGAAATTTAATGTAATATCTATTTTATTATCTATTAGTTAGGTACAATACGAATAAAAATAAGCATAAAAATACCATAGAAAAGTGCCTAATATTTATATACTATGAAAAACTACCTGATACATATTTCGTAGTTACTAACATAGACCTTAGCATTTAACGCAACTAAATGTGCACGATGCCTAAGAAGTAAAGTGCATAAGGTCTCAAAAATAGGGTCAAGCAGTACCTACAATTATATTTTAATATCATAATAATCACATGTCACGTACACAATGACATATTAAAGTATTAACCAAAGTACCTCATAAACTTATTGTCTAATTATTTTTGTACTAAGTATCAAGTATTAGGTACCTCTCTAACTTATTTTGTAAATTTATTTATGTTTTGAGTATATCAAATAAATATTTGATAATATTAATAATAATAACATTTTTCTAATATTCACCTATTTCACTCACTGCTAAAGGTTTACTGCTTTATTCCATAAGTACTAAGCACCTAATAGTACTTTCTTGTAAAAGTACTGATTTAGAATTCTCTTATTTCTTTTGACCTAAATTCAGATAAATTTGTACTTAATATTAGAAATTTTTTTTGGACAATTAAGTGTGTTTCTCATAGCACCTAAATTCCTAATAATGAGTGCTAATGTAGCTAATATTATAGATACTAGTATGATTACAAGTAATTATATAAACCTGTGTGCATACTTCTAGGTACTAATAGAGATAATAATACTCTCTAAATCTAAATGTGTGAAAATTCACTTATTTCTAAATTATAAGTCGCTCTCTCGTTCAATAAGTGCTAGTACTATTAGTGCTAGCACTAGTATTAAATGAAATTTTCCTCAGAATAAATGAAAAATTCACTTATTTATAAGTGCATATGCACTTATTGGTCGAGAAGTCAAGTTATAATGTATAATAACAATAAGTGAAATTTGACACATTCAGATTTAGAGAGTATAGATAGAAATATAGACAAAAATATAGATACAAATATAGGTAATATTATAGGTAATAATGTAATTACTGATTCAGGTATTAATAAAGATACTAATTCAAGTAATAATATAAGCTCTACTATAGTACTAACGTAGTTACTTTATCAAAAAATAGTAAAATAGTAAAATATGTTTAGCAAATATGTATAGCAAAGATATTTTAAGTTTGACTTAAACAAAATTTGTTTGAATCAAATAATTTTTTTTCTCATTGTAAAACATAAAGTAGTACGTACAATAGAACCGAAAATATTAAAAATGTTTAGTAAAAAAATTATAATTATTATTAGTAGAAAATAGCTTATTACTATTAATATTAATGGTATTATTATCATTATTATTATTATTATTATTATTATTATTATTATTATTATTATTATTATTATTATTATTATTATTATTATTATTATTACTATTACTATTATTATTATTATTATTATTATTATTAATAATTGAATCAATTTTAAAAAATCATTCTAGTAAGCCAATTTTGTATATCTGTAAATACTGGGTTACTAGTGAAAAAATACAGTTTTAGTCAGCCAAAGTTTTAATTCCTGAAAAAATATTTATATATGAGTAGATGCCAGGCTTCGAAATTTTTTAAGTAGTAAAAATCCTTGTTAGTCAGACAACATTTTTCCCGATATTACAGTCGATTTGTAGAGTTAAAATAAGTTTCTAATCTTACAGACAACTTCAACAACTTTTTTTTACTTATAATTAAAAAAAAAGGTTTTTTCTATCAGTGAAAAGAGAAGTTTTAGTTTTTTTGTTTATGCTAAAAGTGAATTCAATTTAAAAATTTAGTTAGTTATTAAAAAAAATATTATTAGTAATTATACGTAAACCTATTAATATTTGAATTAGTGAATTACTTTTTACATTTATTATTTAATATAGAGAGCAGAACCTAAAATAGCACATGAAATAAAAATACCTCAGCATTTACTAAAATGAAAAAAGTGCTTACAATATAAATAGTATATAAAATAGTACTTGAAATAAATCATACTAAACAATAGTATTCTAAAAATACCTTAAATGTAAAATGTATCTAAAGTGATTGAAATTTAAATCGCACTTAAAAAATAATTAGTGGAATAGAAAAAAATCTTTAAATAAGTATCTTAAGTCTTAGAAATACTAGAACTATAAATACTGTCTAGAACTTAATTGGAACTAAATTAGAATTAGTAGTATAATATTAATAGTCAGGTCTACCTAAAATAGTACCTGGAAAAAACCTAGAATTAAAATAACATAAAATAGAACCTCTTAAACGTAAAAACCAGCAAAAGTACCTAAAATATGAAACAGTACCTGAAGTACAGAAAATATAAAAATACTTTAAGTTGCCAAGAATAAAAAGTATTTAAAGTAACAAAATTAAAAAAAACATTTACCTAAGTCCAAAATATACCTTGGACTAAGTCAAAAAAAAGTTAAAATTTTTATATCTTATAATTAGAGGTGTTCAAAAAACCCGAAAAGACGAAAATCGGGTTTTCTAAAAATTCGGATATTCGAAATTTTCAAGAACCTGAATGCGTTTGGGTACCCAAAAATTCTGAGAACCCGAACGAATTTGAATACACGAATCTTCGATAATTTATCGAATATTTGCAATTATGTATTTTTTCGAATTTTTTATTGCAAATTTAAGTCGGGTACCCGAAAGATTTCGGGTTTTGGACTTTTTGCTCACTTCTACTAAAAATTTTTATATTTTGACCATGGTCATTCTTTGTACCTACAATATTTTTGCCTTTGACTATAGTTTGCTAGATTCTGGGAATGGTCAAATTGAAAAAATTTTTAGATTGTAAACTATTTCCAATTTTCCACCGTCGGATTTAGTTTGCTAGATTTTGAAAATAGGTAAAAATTAAAAAAGAATTTCGTGTTTAAAAATATTCTTCTTTTTCCCAATGGTTTCCTAGATTTTAGCCATAGTTCAAAATTGAAAACTTTTCATACTAAGATTATTTTTGCCTTTGATCATAGTTTACTCGATTTTCATAATAGTTAAAATTTTCCATATTTTCACTCTGGTTAACAATAAAAAGGACTATAGTTAGGTATAAAAATACATAAATTGTAAGAACATTGTGAATTATAAAATCAAAGAATCCTTATATATATGAACTAAATATCCTCGACTCTTGAATGGTGAATTCAAGTTGTTCGCGAAGGCTGTTGAAACAATTATCTTATAATTTAAGCTTGATCTGCCTTCTGTGACGGGTGATTAATTCGTTTGGTCGAGAGACGAATGATAATCAAGAGCAAAAGCGTGCGACGACGATGCGTTTACGGCTGATTACAGCACTCAAGTTGGGGGATTAAGCGGGCCGCCGCCGTAGCCACGTCGCTGCTGCCGCCGGAACCAGAATTCCCTTTGAAAGCCTCTTATTAAACTGAGAGATCAATTAACTCATGTTAACGGACACTTTAATCATTCTCGAGACTCTTCCTCCTCGCACTCGAAAGTTAACGTTTAATTTTACTCGACGGCCGTGAGACCATTCGCACCTAACACGTCTCATCCCCAATCGCCTCATAATCTGCCGCGTACTACCTGAAAAAAAACCACTTATCCACATCTTCCTCTCAATTAGTCTGCGCACCAAAAAATAAAAAAAAAACAAAACAAAAATAATTTTGTCCCAATCCTTTGAAAATATAAAACAAAAGAAGATGAGAGGGAAAAAAATATTAAATCTAGATAAAAAAAACACCGAAAAAAAGAAGACAAGGGAAATAAAAAACGACTATTGGGTACAGTTAGTAAACGAAATGGAGTTGCTGTTTTTAATTGATGAAAGGTAATTACTCTTGTGATGACGTCCTGCCTTCGTGGCTTCAAAAGACATTAACAGTTTGTGTGGCTTTTTTGGTGAGGTTGAGTGAATACGCGATTAACAGTGCTTTTATAGTTTTGAGAGTGCCTGCCAACATTAAATGTGACTTCAATCACTTCAAGGGACTCATTGGAATTACTTTGAACTGGGATTGAAAAACCTCGGAAATATTTGATTTCCTATTGGAAGCTGTTCGTGATATTTTTAGGGTTATTTAACTTTGCACAGTAGAAAGAAATAATAAATTTTCTTTTCGTCTTATATACAGTTTTGAATTCACTTTACTGGAAGAAACTAATCATTTAATTTAAGTATTTAGTACCTACTAAAATAAACTGTCTTACCTACTAAGTCGACATTTCCGTGCTGAATTAAGTTTTAGGTATTAATGATTTGGTTTCAAATCGCATTGGAAACCATTCCAATATCAGAATTAAAAAATTCTTGCTGGCCTGTATAATTAGCATTAGGTACTGAATAGTTTTTAAGTAGGTATTAATTAACAGTTTAGATACTAGCAAGAATTTAGACTCTAGTTATTTTTTCAGGTACTAATTAATGTTTTAGGTAGTAATTAGTATTTATACGCGGACTCATTAAAATTTTCAGTATTAATTAGTAATTAGGTACTGAATAATGTTTAAGATATACCTATTAGTGTTTATTTACTTTATAGGGTTTTATGTCTTAATTTGTGTTTAGATACCTATTAATATTTATTGAATGAATAGTGGTTAATGTATTAATTAGTGTTTGGTACTAACTAGACTTTAGGCTCTAAATAGTAGTAATTAGTCCTGTTACTAATTAGGTACTATTCAGCGTTTTAAATACTAATCACTGTTTTAGGTATTAAATGGTATCTATTTACTTAATAGTGTTGAATGTATTAATTAAAGTTTGGTTACTGAATAGTGGCTTAGATTAGTAGTAGTGTTTCATATAATAAACATTAGTGTATTAGTGTGTCAAGTACTAATTAGTGTTTTAGGTACTTATTAGAGTTTATTTACTGAATAATGTTTTATGTATTAATTAGTGTTTTATTCACTTACGTATTAGTGTTTCCTTACTGAGTAGTTTTCAGGTTGAAACTAGAGTTTAGGTACTAAATAGTGTTTTTAATAGTATTATTATTATTCTTGTTACT
The DNA here is from genome assembly GCA_032873175.1 of Leptopilina drosophilae. Classification (NCBI taxonomy): domain Eukaryota; kingdom Metazoa; phylum Arthropoda; class Insecta; order Hymenoptera; family Figitidae; genus Leptopilina; species Leptopilina drosophilae. Next base: position 12,777,944 of record CM065486.1, read on the forward strand.
AATCAGTAACGATATACAGTATTTCAGGACCTGAAGAGTATTTTAAATATTAATTATGTTTTGGGTCCTAATTAGTGTTATTTTATTAAATAATGTTTTATGTATTAATTACTCTTCAGGTATAAATTGTGTTTAAAAACTAAACTTTATTACATGTATTAATTAGTGTTTAGGTACTGAATAGTAGTTTAGGTTTTTAGCAGTATTTCATATTATAGACATTAGTGTATTAGTGTGTCAAGTACTAATTAGTATTATAGGTACTTATGAGAGTTTATTTCGAGTTAAATAAACTTAGAGTAATTTAGTTCAGTGATTATTTACTGAATATTATTTGTGTATTAATTAATTTCTTATTCACTTATTAGTATTTTTTAGTCTGTCTAGTGTTTAATGTATTAATTAATGTTTTGGTGCTACATAAGTAGCTTTCAGACTCTAACTAGAGTTTAAGTACTAAATAATGTTTTCAGTAGTAATTAGTTCTGTTACTAATCAAGTACTAAACAGTGTTTTATGATCTGAGCAGTATTTTAAATTATTTTTTAAGTGTTAATATTAGTGTTTTATGTAATTAATGTTTCTTAACTGAATAGTGTTTTATGTATTAATTAGTGTTTAGGTACTAATTAGTTTTCCAAGATTTATTTAGTGTTTAGGTACTAAACAATTTTTAAGAAATCATTTTCTGTTTTAGGTGCTTATCAGTGTTTCAAATAGTATTTAGAGTTTAAGTACTAATCAATAATTTAGTTACTAATTAGTACTCAGATTCTATTCACATAATTACCCATATATATTTATTTATTTTTATATTAAAAATGTTTTTCCTTCTAAAGAGTAATACAGATTCTATATAGTATTTTACTTATTGTAGATTCTTTCGAGAGAAAGATAATCTTTCAGATTTCAGAAAAAATTCCAAGTAAAATATTTTCTTAGTCTCCCTAATTACTCTCCGAACGTAACTGCTTCAAAAAATATCAAAAGATGAAAAAAGAACATTAATAAAGTATGATTTTCATAATCTGACATTTCCAATGGTTCCTAATGAAAAATTTAAAATTAATTATTATTTTTCAATTTTGGAATTTCAATATTGGAATTATTAATTAATACCTAAATTTATTGATTTTCACAATATTAGAGAATAATTTGATGAAAAATGACTCTTAAAATTGCTAATTGATGATAATAGACATAATTAATATAACTAATAGTTCTTAATTCCTTAATGTTGAAAAAAAATTTGTTTTTGAATCGAAAAAAATTTTTCGTAAATTTACTGTGACGTTTCCTCTCTGGGTCGATATATATGTATATACGTATGTGTAGCATAGCGGTGATTTAAATGCCTGGAAGTTTATAGTATAGTAAAGTTGTGTAACTGATTTTAACGGTCGCACAATTTTCAATGTTAGATATATTCATGAAACGAATTTTTCTCCTAATGTGAAATAATTTTCATATATCATCAATAAATCACCAAATCACATAGATTTCTAAATGAAAAAGAAAAAATTATCATTTCCTGTGTATTTTAAAGAAAATGAAGAATTTCGTAATTTTTTTTATCAATGGTAGGATAAAAATTAGAGATGTACAATATTTTCAAAATTATGAAAAGCAATTACCAAAAAAGATAGAAATGGAAAAATAAAAGTACAATTTTTAACCAAATGTGTATAAGTATTTATTTCATCATACATTGCTAATTAAAATGTTTCTTTTTATAACTAGGTATTACTACTGCTGACTGAACACAGTTATATAAGTCTATATACACCATTCGACAGTATAAGAACACTTGTAGGTTTTTTTTTCTCTCTCTCTCTTTCTCCAATCAGGAAACTGCAATTTATACCTATATATACATACTTGTTTTGTATGCAGCGTAACAGTTCATTGAAAACAAGTTATTCATATAGAAAATAGACCGTGTTTTATTTCAACTTTTTATGAGTGAATATATCGAAAATTATCATTTTAAAAGTAAACTGATTTTCACTCGTAATCAATTTTTAAGTTTATACTTTGTAATTTAATTTAATTTATTTATTTATTTCAATCCACTGTCTATTGGACGTTAGTCAACTATGTACTTGCATTATTCTTCAACTAGTTCGTGGAATAATTCATAGAACTTGGTTTATGCAATTTTTACGATTGTGTATATTATATAAAAGAAACATTTTGATTTACAACGAAAAAGAATTTTTCTTAGGCAAACAAAATATAAGTATCTTGTAAAAATTATTGTGCAAAATTATTATTGATCTTTGTGTACAGAATTTTTTTTTAAATAATTGTCATTTTTAAATTTACTGCACATTGTTGTGAAACTAGGTCTTGCAATGATAATAATAATAATAATAATAATAATAATAATAATAATAATAATAACAAAAATATTTTAACCAATTTTTTAACAATGATTTGATTAGTTTTGACCATTTCCAACATTTAATGAATCATGACAATACGCAAAAATATTTTAGGACCGAAAAATGTGACTATAGTTAAATATATAATTTTCAGATTATAAATTATTTTTGTCGTCAGCCTTGTTTTTTAGCCTTTAATTATTTCTTAAAATATTTCAGATAATTGTGTGTTTAAAATTCTTTATCTTCTTCCCATTATTTTCTAGATTAGTTGAAAATTTTAAGTTTTGAATACTTAAAAGTATTTTTGTCTAGTCGAAATTGTACTTTATAGTCATAGTAAGAGTTGAAATTGTGCTTGGAACTCTTATGCAATCATTAACATAAAAATATAATTTTTAAATAAATAAATTCTATTATTATTTCATTTGAATTTCAAAACAAAAAAATTTTTCAATTATAAAATGCTGTAACAGTTACAAAACACATTCACTAGTCAAACGGAGGCTATGCGCATAAAGCGAAAGTCTCACAAAAAGTGAAAATCATAAACAAGAAAAAATATTCTCATACAAGTATATATATAGGAGCAAATAAAGTGAATTATGAAAAGATTTAATTGTGAAAAAATGCACGTGTGAAAATATCAATAAATATGCAATATACTTGCAAAGAATACACCGCATGCATTATTATTATGTATAGGATATCCACACAGTAGAAAGAGAGAGAGAGAGAAAAAGAGAAATAAAGGAACAGAGAGAGAGAACTTTTATGATTGGACATAAAATATCCAAATGAATTAACCTTCTTGCCCTAAAAGTCTCAAGCTATTATTTTCCTATGTATATATATGTAACTCGAATATAACATTAATTCCTTCTGGGAATCAAAAGTTTTTACAACACAATATCAAATATTTATTGTTCGAAAAATGACAACTCGATGTGGCTATGAATAAACATTCGTTTTATTCTCTAAAAGAAAAAAATGTGCATACAATAAAGAAGAAAGTTTTTTCTAAAGCCAAAGAGCAATAACTTATTGAATATTCAAACAAATAAAAATAAAAAAACAATAAAAATTAGTGACACTTTTTTTGTGGATAAATTTTGAAACTTTAATTATGTGAAAAGAATTTTATTAGATACAGTTGTTATTAACCACCAAAAAGATTGGAAACTGTCAGTGAAAGGGACGGGGTAGCGATAAAAATCGGTGGACAAAAAAAGAAAGAAGTACTATCAATTTAATCCTCACTGGATTTGGACCGCCACTTGAGAATTTGACATTTAAAAACAAGTCTACAAGGTTGTGTGCTTTTTTTACCCCCTCACATTTTTCCTTGGAGACACTATATTCGTATATATATAAACAGGTCGTTTTTGTTTATGATACCATAAAGCCATTTTTAGTTATATTGACGATTCGAAATTCGCCTTGGAGTGGCCGGTCGAAAAAAGTGAGAAGATTCGACTTTTAAAGTATAGGTGGAAAAAAGTGTTTACATTTTTTTTAGAAAGAGTAGTCAATTTGTGCATAATTATTTATTTAAATAAAAGAGGGAAATTAACTTTTAAATGTTAATTAGTTTCTTTCTTGTTTCTGTTTTACTTTTTATCTGAAAGTGTTACATAAATTTTGTTTTAAATGGAATTCATTTTGGTTTGAATGAATTTTGAAAATGTTGTGCGTATAATAAAGATTTTGAGGCTCACATATATTTAACTCGAAAAGCTTTACACGAAAAGTTGTTTTAATATTTAAAGATTAAAGAATTTCAACACTGTATAGAGTTAACTTTTTTGTTGTATTTAGTTTTTGATACTAAGTTTTGTTCTTTAATGGTTTACGCCTTGAAATGGTTTGAAATTTACGGTTACTAAAATGTGCTAATTGCATGTCTCACGATTTAAGTATAAAATATGCTTTACGTTTAAGGATTCGATCTACGTATTAAGTATTTAAGCCTTGAAACTTATGGTTTACGAATACAAAGTCATCTTAACACCTTAGGTCTGACGACTTATCTTCTTAAGACTTGCAGAATATGTATACTAAAACTTAAGTCTAAAGTACTGTCTTAGGTCTTATGGCTCACGGTTTATTTACAAAGTAGAAGTCTTACTTATTATTAATTTTACATTTTAATTTAATTATTACACTTACGACTTAAATATTAACACTTAAGTCTTAAGATTTATGGTTGACGGATAATAAGTCTTTAGTCTTAAGTATTTACGCCCTACGTCTTAAATATTCTTTATAATGATGTGAATGAAAAATTCGTAAAACAAGTTGGAAACTATATTCATAAGTAGCAAACCATGGCCAAAGGCAAAAATAATTTAAGTCCAAAGAATGGAGCTACTGTCAAAATATAAAAATCCGAACAAAATCATCTTTGATGCAAAAAGTTTTAATGTTTTAAACTATTTTTGCCTTTGTCCATGATTTCATATTTTTCGATTTGCTAAAATTTTAAAAAATGTGTTTAAAAATATTCCTATGTTTATCCCACGATTTTCTAAGATTTTGTCCATAGTTGAAAATTGTAAATTTTGAATAATTAAATGTATTCTTTTTAATATTTTACCCATATTTCATGCTTTAATAAAAATAGAATCTATATAAATTTCTCTTTCTATAAAATTTTTTTAAAAATTTCAAAAAATGTACTAATTTCGATTTTTTTTAAATTCTCCATTGGAAAGTGAAAGGGACACATTCAAAATACAAATTAGTTTTGTTCCACGTATATAAACATAACATAAAGTAAACTAAACGATCATCTTCTAAATTGAACTGAACACCATAATTCATTTCACAGTTCTTTGAACATTCGAACGATTGATGGAGAAACATTCCTAATTTAAATATATGGTGGAAGACACATGTAACTCGATCAGGCAATAAAAGACATCAGAGAGGGAAGGAGTTGAGGGAAGTCAAATACGGAGAATTCCGACGCATTGTAATAAAGTTCAGAAAGGCGTAAAATATCTTAATGTCACTTTCAATGTCCCGCGGTGGGTGCAACTTATTCTTTCTCAAGTAGGCCACCACTTCTTTCCATTTTTAAATTTGAACCAAAAGATATTTTATAATATCTCAAAATTAAAGTCACATTTATGCCGTTCGGCATTTTTTAGAAATAATAAATTTTTTTTTTCAAAATAAAGTATAAAAAATTAAATTATAAAAAATACTAGTGTTTTCAATTATATTGCTCTGGGTTGATATTCTATTTCAATTCAGACAGGTTAAAATATGTAAGTCAAATAATAGTTTCCTACGGAAATATATTATATTTTTCACACAATTTTAGATGACACGTATTTTGCCGTTTGGACAAAAAAAATTATTTCACGAAGTTAGGCGCATTTGAATTTTTACCACAGCGAATTAAATGTTCTTTGAAATCCTACAAGTTTAATTAAAAAACTTTTTAATTTAACAAAATCGAAATAAAAATTTTTTTCGAAATAAAAATTAAAATCAAATTTATCAGGGTTCCGCATCTTAAAGAGGAATAACAAATTTTTTTGTTTTTTCAAAAATGAATAATCGAAGCTTTTTCGATATCTTTACAACATACAACTAAATTTCAAGAAGAAAAAACGTTTGTCTTTGAAAATTAAATAAATATTTATTACAACTGACATTTCCACCATTCAAGGAATTTTAATTATTATTATAATATAATTAAATCAATAAAACTTGCATTTTTAAAGTATATTAAACTTTTAATTCAGCATTTGAATGCAAAACACTTTTAATGTTACAAAAATTCAAAAGCTACATAAAATACATTCAACAAAAAATAAATTTCCATCGAATTCAAAATTATTTTACTTCACCTTTAGATTAATTCAATATGTCAATTTTCTGTTTTAATGTATTGTTTTACTTTGTTATTATTAGGTTTGTTCTGCTTTAATTTTTTGGTTAGTGTTTTTTACTATATGTTTTGTCTTCTTCATATAGACTTTGCTGAAAAAATTACACAAGTAAATATTAGTAGAAATTTCATGGAATCTAATGTTTAGTAAACGATCGAATTTTTGTTATAAAGTTTGAAAAGTTCTTTTAATACTAAATATCATTTTTAATTTCTTTAACTGTTTTATCACTATTTCTTAAGTTAAAACGAAAATAAATGTTGGGAGGAAAAAGTTTTCTTCAGGTCAAAAGAAGTATCCTAATTTTATGGGAATTTATAAGAAAGTAATATATTGTTCACGTAAAAATAAATTTATGAAACTAAGCGAATTAGCTAAAAAAGAACACTGACGAAAAATTAAAAGTAGAACAAACCTTATAGTAACAAAGTAAAACAATACATTAAAATAAAAAATTGACGTACACTGAATAAAAAGTATTGAACTTAGAAAATTTTTCTTGGTTGAAGCAAATCATGAGATTGAATACGGCCAGGACTATTATATAGTACTGATTCAAGAAAACAATTTCCTTGACATAGTATATTTGGGAGAAGAAGAATTTTCTTGGATCAAGAACACATATCCTTGATTTAAGAAAATGTGGAATTCGACCAAGAAGATAATTTTTAATTTAATTGAAACAATTATTAACTTATATTAATCTTCCCATTTTCTTAGCCCAGGACTATGGGTGTTGGATGAAATAAATAGTTATTTAAAGAAAAAAAAAATTATTTGCCCAATGCTGAAAATAACTTGACACAAAGAAAATAAATTTCCTCCAATAAGAAAATATGGGTTTGTTTCAAGTAAATTAGGTCAAGATAATGCATTTACTTTATTCAATGAACTTTTTTCAGTGTATTGAATTAATCTAAAAGTGTAAATTTAAAAAATTGAAAATGGCGGATCCAATATGGCGACTAGAGTGGACTTTTAGTTACTTTTAAGTGACAATAGTTATAGAGGGAGTTATATAGGAAATATTATTATACAACATTAACTCAATATAGGCAATATTGTAGCCATAGATATACTCGAGTGCTTACATGTGAGAGGGGGGACAGTGTCTATATATGCGCGGATCAATTCCAAATATGGGTTTTCACAGCGCAGAATCTTAATCCCCGCCCATGATCGCAAACTATGTGTATTGTCTCATTTAAATCTGGCGTGTTCGAGGGGGCTGCGGACAAATAAAGAGCTTGAATTACAGTCTCACGCGCATGTGCCGCGAACCCGTGTCGTAGGAAGATGGCCTTGTGAGATGACCCCCATTGTCTTCAAGGGCGAGATGCCTGGCCCTCAAATGAAAAAAATGTCTGATGCATCTTAATTCGTAGACTCGATGCAAATTCCCCTGCGCGCCCACTCTTATCTCCCCTACAAAAAAAGAATTTCAATCATAAAAAATTTTAATCACGATTGTAACATTTTTTTGACATTTTGTTATTTTTAAGTATATCAATTTTTTTTTCTAATTTCTTTTTGAAAACAATTTTTCAGTATAGTTAAATTTTCCAGGTTTTGGAGAAACGTGAGTACGAATAAAGAGAGAAAGAGAAGAAAGAAAGAGATAGGAAGAAAATTTAAAAGCGAGGGTGGCAAATTGAGATATAAGCTTGGCGGATCTTGAGTGGGGGCAAAAGGAGAAAGAGAGATAGAGAGACAGGCCACCTGTTATGAGTGGAAGTAAACATATAAAGAGACGGAAAAGATGCCCGAGGTCCAGCGTACGGACTCACTGAGATCCGCCATTGAGGGAGAGGCGTCCCATCCAACCGAAAAAATTGATTCGCTACACGACGCTACTTACCCTTCCGGTTGGAAGCCCACTGAGAGGAGTGTCTCCTTCAATCGAGACGTCCACGTCAAGAGGATTGGTGAGTCCATAAGCAAAAATCGCACTACAAAAAAAATCTTGTGAACCAAAAAAAAATTTTTTTTTAAATACGCTGCTTGACTAATGAACCAAATCCATTTTTTTCACCTGTTTTCTGCTTTTCAAATTTTTCAAAATATTATCAAAATTACGAAAAATTTGTTTCAAACCATTTGAAGTGTAATTTTGTAATTACTTTTTTAAAATTAAATAATTTTTTATTTTCACCTTCACTTTCATTTCTTAACTTTGATACGTACTTTTTTACTTTTACTTCCACTTGGATAAATTTTTATTTTCACTTTTATCTCTTTTTTTCATTTTTATATTTTTTTATTTTCACTTTTTATAGTCTTATCTAAAAACATAAAAAAATTACAAAATTGCACTTTCAGATGTCGTTGATGGACTTTTCCGAGAAATCTGACCTAACCTTGTGACCTACTTCCAACTATTGTTTGTTTGTTTGTTTTTTTCCTGTGTGACTTGAAGCTTTGTAATGCCAAACTAAACAAGATCTTTTGGATCAAAGTTCGTGTGTTAAGCAGCGTCACGCTACCAGCTCCACGCGAACTTGAACCTCACTTCTAACTTGTCTTTTAAAACAAACTCGACAACGAGCCAATTATTCATTTAACACAAAATAATAATAATATTAATAATGATAATAATAATAAAAAGCCTAACGCCACTAATGGCACGATTTTAATATTTTTTAAATTCTGATGCTGTTAGACATATTTCACTTTTTTTCATAAATTCAACCCAATAGCACAGAATAGTCAATCAATATTTCTGGAATCTACCATTCGAACCTTAAGAACATTCTATTCAAATATTAAAAATCTTCTACTGGAATATTAGGAATAATTCTATCGCAACATTAGAAATGTTCATTAGAATATTAAGAATAATCCACGATAACGTTAAGAATGTTCTATTGGAACATTATAGGAACATTTTATTGCTTTAGAAATATTCCATTCGAACATTAGAATTATTTTATTAAAACATTAGGAATATTCCATAGCTTTAAACATAAGAATAATTCAAGACTATTTCATAGGAACAATAAGAATATTCCAGTAAAACTTTGGGAATTTTTTATTTAAACATTAAAAATATTCCATTAAATCTTTTCCAAAAAAATATTCCTAATGTTGCAATATCATTAAAAATATTTCATTGGAATATTAAGAACATTCTATTGTGTTCTACGTGTTAAATAGGAATCTGACTGCAGAATTGATCCAACAAAAATTAGACATTTAAAACATTTTAATTTCATAATTCAAAAAGAATATATTTTGAACGTTTTTGAAGTCATGCAAGATCAAGAAAAAAAAATTTTTCTAAAATTCGTTACATCAGTTGAAAAGAATCTCAGACGTGGAAAAGTTAATGTAAGTTAACGTTAGCTAATTCTACTAACGTTAGACTAACTTCACTAACGTTATAATCTGACATAAGTGACCAAAAATTTCGTTTGTTTAACGCAAATATAACGTTAGTTTGTTTAACGTTAATTTGTGTAACGTTAATTAAACGTTAGTTTGTTTAACGTTAATTTAATGCTCATATAAAGTTAATTTAACGTTAGTTTGTTCAACGTTAATTTAACGTTAGTTTGTTTAACGTTAATTTAACGTTAGTTTGTTTAACGTTAATTTAACGTTAGTTTGTTTAACATTAATTTAACGTTAGTTTATTTAACGTTAATTTAACGTTAGTTTGTTTAACGCTAATTTAACGTCAGTTTGTTTAACGTTAATTTAACATTAGTTTGTTTAACGCTAATTTAACGTTAGTTTGTTTAACGTTAATTTAACGTTAGTTTGTTTAACGTTAATTTAACGTCAGTTTGTTTAACTTTAATTTAACGTTAGTTTATTTAACGTTAATTTAACGTTAGTTTGTTTAACGCTAATTTAACGTCAGTTTGTTTAACGTTAATTTAACATTAGTTTGTTTAACGCTAATTTAACGTTAGTTTGTTTAACGTTAATTTAACGTTAGTTTGTTTAACGTTAATTTAACGTTAGTTTGTTTAACTTTAATTTAACGTTAGTTTATTTAACGTTAATTTAACGTTAGTTTGTTTAACGCTAATTTAACGTCAGTTTGTTTAACGTTAATTTAACATTAGTTTGTTTAACGCTAATTTAACGTTAGTTTGTTTAACGTTAATTTAACGTTAGTTTGTTTAACGCTAATTTAACGTTAATTTGTGTAACGTTAATTTAACGTTAGTTTGTTTAACGTTAATCTAACGTTAGTTTGTTTGACGTTAATCTAACGTTAGTTTGTTTAACGTTAATTTAACATTAGTTTGATTAACGCTAATTTAACGTTAGTTTGTTTAACGTTAATTTAACGTTAGTTTGTTTAACGCTAATTTAACGTTATTTTGTGTAACGTTAATTTAACGTTAGTTTGTTTAACGTTAATCTAACGTTAGTTTGTTTGACGTTAATCTAACGTTAGTTTGTTTACCGTTAATTAAACGTTAGTTTGTTTAACGTTAATCTAACGTTAGTTTGTTAACCGTTAATTAAACGTTAGTTTGTTTAACATTAATTTAACGTTGGTTTGTTTAACGTTAATTTAACGTTAGTTTGTTTAACGTTAATTTAACGTTAGTTTGTTTAACGTTAATTTAACGTTAGTTTGTTTAACGTTCGTAACGTTATTAACTAACGTTGACTTTTCCACCAAAGTTACTTTTTTCTATTGGAAAAAAGCCTTTAAAAACTTGAATAAATCTGCATTAGGCTTTAAAATTTCATTATTTAAAGTTTTCAAAACGTAAATTTAGTAGTAGTCGTAAAATTCAATATTCAAAATGGCGGATTCAATATGGCGGCTGAAATTATTAAAAACACAAACAATATTTCTATGAAATATAATAATGATGTTTAATATTTCAAGATCATATTAAAAATATTACCTTGGAGTGTTTCCCATGTTTCACAAAAATATTCCAGAAATGTCAATATGAAATATTCCGCGTTATTGGGACAGCTATAAAAATTTATTCAACTATAATGAAAAATAAATTTGAATTCTATCTTTTCATATCATTAATTCACGTTCACATTCTAGAAGGGAAAAAAGTTCAAAAACTTTTAATTAAAATGTTAAGGGATAAAAAAAGAAATTTAAAAAAACGTTATAATGCCTATTGAAAGCAATTATTATTGCTAAAAGTATTATAAAAGGATTTATTATAAATTGACTATTATTTTTGTTTAAGGGAAACTAAAAGATATATCTAACGATGCATCAGTAAGTTTAAAAGATCATTGACCTTTTTGTATGTTCAGCTCAGTAATATCATTAATCAGTCTTTCGTTCTAATGATTTGTGAATGTCTGCCTTCTTGGCTGTTGACTATTAAATTGTTTCTTGTTTTATTCGTTTTGTTTCACATGGGGCTCGTGCTGGTATTGTAGTGTGTTTATGTGCAGGACTCAGCAATTCTTCTGTTGCTAATTGCTAATTTTTATTAACTCCTTTAAAAAAATCCATATTTTCATTCACAAAATTATCATTGTCATTTTAATTGCGTCTCATTCATACATTTTTTTATTTATCATAATTTCTTAATTTGTTTTACAATACGTCATGTCATAAATAATAATCAATATTTCACGTTATTATTTATTTTGACTTTAATTTTCACTTTGTTTTACACTTTCAGATTTATGTTCATTTTTACTTTGGATTTGACTTTAAATTTAAATTTTACTTTGATTTTTACATTGATTTTCACTTTGATTGCAAATTAAATAAATTTTAAGACAGAGTTCGGCTACATTTTTTAACTATATCGAGAAAATGATTTAAATCTTCCATAAAATTATAATTATATTGTAATTTTTTAGAGGAATTTGAAGGCTTACTACGTTTTTACTTCGGGCATCAGACTTTCCTTACATCTCATATACTTTAAAAAATAATTTTAAATTACTTAAAAAATAAACAAAAAATTTCCATATTAAAAAATTGAGTAACATTAGTATTTTTACCATTTGCGAGCTAAAAACAATATTTATTTTCAAAAAATGCTCCAAAAATAATAAAAATCGATACTTCATTTTGCAATTTTTTGTAAATAGATATACAAAAACATTTTCTAAAAAATTAAAGGTTGATTTTAAATTCTATCAATTTTTAAGAGAAATAAAAATTTAAAAATAGCAAACTATTTTCTAACTGATTTTATTTTATTTTTTTATTTTTCTCAAAAATTGTAAGATTTTAAAATCCATCCATAATTTTGTAGAAAATATATTTTTTATATGCACAAAAAATTACATAATGCAAAATTTGATTTTTTCATTTTTCGAAGCATTTTTTGAAAGTTTTTTTTAGTATTTTTGACCTCAAAACAGTATTTTTTCTAAATGCTTCAAAAATTGAAAAAATTATGTTTTCATTTAGTAATTTTTATGTAGATACGAAGGCACATTTTCTACAAAATAAATAAACCAAAAGAGGTGCAGAATACCTTCTGACCGATTTTTTATATTCATTTCCATTCAAGAAATTAATATAATAATAATTTTATGGAATATTTAAATCAATTTCTTGATGTAGTTAAAAATGTAGTCGAAGTCTTCCCTTAACAGTATATGTGACTGTTAGAAATTCAATAGTAATTTTTTCGACTACTTTTCGCTTTAAATATTTAATAAATTGAGCTGAAATTTCTAAAAAAGTCTAGAATTTTAGAGGGACAGTGATGTGTAAAAGTTTTAATAATTCAAAAATAATTTTTTTTTTAAATCGGTAATGTCGAGAAATTGATTACAAGTAACCGTGATAATTTTTAAGTAATTCGTATAATAATTTTAAAAATATTAAAACTTTTGCACATCAATAACCTTCTTTATTATATTTTAAACTTTTGTACAAAATTTCAGCGCAATTTATAAAATATTTAAGGACAAAAGTAGTCGAAAAAATTACCATTGACTTTCTGACAGTCACATACTGTTAAATATTGATTTGGAGCATTTTTTTCGTTACGATTTTGGCTTTTATTTCTACTCTGACTTTCACTATGTCTCCTTTCATACAAAGTCAAAATTAAAATAAATGTTTAAAGTGGTTAAACGTTCTACAAAATTTTAAGAGAAAAAATGAAATTTAATTATAGAGCTGTACCAAAATATGAATCTTATGTATTTTTTCTTCTTTTAAAGATTAGTTTTCTATTTTTTTATTCATTTTCCGAAAATTGAAAGAAAAATTGTATCAGCTTACACAATGTTTTGTTCACATATAGTATTAAAAAATCTTACATTATACTTTCGTTACCAAATCAAAAAATCCAATTTCTAGTTGAGTAACGCGGAAACATGTTCTTTTTTTTGTTTTTAGTAATTACGCGGAAAAAAGTACTAATCGTCTTTAAATTATATATAATAAGAGTGTAAGAGAACCCGTTTATTAGCGAATTCCTGACATTTGTACCCATATTTGTATCCCGTTTTCTTATACATATGACTTAGTGACTACGAAAAAGTCAGACCGACTGTATATTGCTAACAAGTAGAGCAACGTAAATGACAGGTTGTCATGAGTTATCATTTCAAAAGAGATATTTATCAAACTCAAATTCAGAAACGGAATATATTACGGTCTTTTAAAACAGAAAACGAATTAACATTGTGTCCCATTCTCATTATACATATATACATACATACAAATATATATATATACACACGAAAAGAGTCGATTTTCAAAGACCGACAAATTGACTTTTAATCGACGATTTCCTGATCTTTTTTTTTACAGATTTACAACCGACAATTTATCCTATATATACACAATATATAAACAGAAAATGTTTACGTAACAAAATGAGTGAAAACCAAAGTGAACATCCTGTAGTGGCAATTTCTACCTTATTCCGCCAGTGGAAAATTAATGGGCACTAAATTCAAGTAACTATCGCGAAACTGGCATTTGTATTACTTTATAGTGACATACATGGAGTTTACGAGCACTCTGGACACACGCGGTAGGTACGTCCTTGATTTGTCCATTCGCGATAACTCAATTTGAAAAAAAATAAATATATATACATATAGAAACAATAAAGGATGCGGTTAAATGATGACAATGGGAAATTAGGCACCTGGAAAAATGACGGGTGGTTTATATCTTTTTCTTTCACGCTGACAAAGCAGAATGTAAATATTTTGACTTTTGTCGTGGTGACTTTTTTTTTAAATAGATACATTTCAGTCAAGAAGCTTGTATAGTTGAATGACAAATGAATTCAACGTATTATTGTACTACTTATGGTTCTAATTTTATTTTTATTTTCGACTTAATGGTCCTTAAGAGACCTTCAAATTTAAATAGTCATGAGTCACTGTATATGTATGTTCACTGGTGAAAAAAGGAATAAGTTGTCTTTACTGTGTTTCTAAGGTCAAAGGAAGGAGCAAAAAAACAACCCCTCTCCCCTTCAGCATTCAGTTGTTTTTATATTGTTTTTTTAAATTTGTTTCATGAGGTAAAATATAATCTTGTAATTAAAAATTACTCTCGATGTTTTACTACGTTTTTTTTGTTTAGAGGAAATGGTAAAGTGTGGAAAAAGAATGACGTAAAATGGCACTAAGTTTATCAAAGTATGGAAAAATATTGGTAATGAGTGAATCAGATAGCTATAAAGAATGGCGACAACCAAAATTAATTTCATCACCTCCAAACACATTTGCTATGTTTTTCTTGTAATCTACGAGTGAAAATTTATATCTGTTCCAGATTTTATCTCTCTAGGTCAAATAGTCAAAATAATTAATGTATTTTTAATGCTTGTCCTCGTGGTATTTACCTAGGATTTTTCTTGATTTTTCCTAATTTTCATAAAAATATTTACTTGTTTCCTGAAAAATTTTGAAAATTTTGTTTTTAAATAATTGAATTCTGGTTGGGAATTATATTAAATTTTTTTAAAAATAATCGAATTCTTGGGAACGATTTTATTCGAATTATTTTAAATAATTGAATTTCCCAGAAAAAAATTTATTACTTTTAAAAACAATTGGATTTTTGTGATAAATATTGTTGTTTATGAAAATAATTGAATTTTGCAAAGAATTTAAATAAAATGCCTGAAAATAATTGAATTTTCGTGAATAATTTTGTTATTTATCGACTTAATTGAATTCGTCCGAAGAATTGTTTATATGAATAATTAAATTTTCGGAAAGAATTTTATTAAAATCTAAAATAGTGATATGACTTATTTCAAACAAATTTAATTAAAATTTTATTTGCAATAATTGATTTTTTTTCGAACAATTTTATTAAAATGTTTAAAAATAATAGAATTCCTTTGGTAAAATAATAGTATTTTTGTATATAATTGAATTCATTCAAAAAACATTTTTGTAAATAATTGATTTTTTCGAAGAATTAAAATTAAATTTTTAAGAATAATGAATTTTTTTGAAGAATTAAAATTAAATTTTTAAGAATAATTAGATTTTTTGAGCCACTCCTGTAAAATTTGATTAAAAATAATTGAAATCCTGCGATGAATATTGAATACTTTTTTAGATTTTTGACACTAAAATTTAAAAACTTTTTATAAAATTCTACTACACGAATTCAATTATTTTCCCAAATAATAACATTTATCAAAAGAATTCAATTATTAAAAAAAAATTAAATTAAATTCTCTAAAATTCGATTATTTTTTTAAAAATTGTTAAATTCTTTTCTTAATTCTTCACAATTATTCAATTATTTTCACAAATAATAAAATTTTTCAAGAGAATTCAAGTATTTTTAAAAGTTTAAATAAAAACCTTCGCAGAAGTTCAATTATTTTCATAAATAATAAAATTCTTTTGAAAAATTGAATTATTCTTTTAAAAATTGATAAATATTATTATTTTTGTTGTATTTAAGAAGTTGAATTTCAGTGAATTTTTTTTAATAACAATTGATTTTTAAACGAATTTTAGTTGAAATTTTTTATATTAATGGAATATTTAAAGCATTATAGTATAGGATTTTTCAGAAATAACTTAATTCTAAAAGATTATTAAATTAAAATCATTGACATTTTTAATTGTTGTAAAACTAATAAAATAAAAATTTTTAATTTAAAAAATCGTGACGCGATCTGGAGAAAGGGAAAAGCAAATCACTTTCAGGTTATGTTAGCATTACTTTTTTGTTGTTTTAAAGTTTCTTTTTACTTATTGCAAATTAAAAGCAGTATTTATTAAATACTTTAGTTGTAATAAAGACTTAAAAATAAATAATTCACATTGACACTTTATCCTTTTTTGGTATTTTTATTTAAAAAATTGCAAACATAATCTAAAATTTTTTGCTTCTAAGGTTCCTTTCTTCAGATCACGTCACAATTATTCATTTATTTTTTTAATTTCTGTGAACAATTTAAATTTATTAAATAACTTTATTTGTTTACTTTTAAAAATTAAATTTGAATACAATTGTATTTTTTAAGATAAAAATTTTGAAAACAATTAAATTTTTCAGAAATGTAAAATTAAAATTCTGAGTAGGATTAGAATTAATAAAATCAATATTTTTGATTGAAATCAGGAAACAGTCAGGGAAATTAAACTAAATCAAATTTTTGTGAATCGGCTAAAATAATTTTTTTATTCGTTAAAATTAATTTTCGATAACTACTTTTCTTCTACTTTTTTTGGTATTAATTATTATTATTACTTTTTTAATAATTTTCTAAAATAAATTATTGATTGTGAAGCCTGGAATTGAATTGTTAATTTCAAATATAATTCAATTCTTTATAAGAATTTTATAAATTTTTTAGGTAGGTTGAATTCTTTTGCGAAATATTATGTAAATTCAAAATATTGAAAATTTTCAAAAAACAGAAATAATAGCTTTTAGGGGCTGAAATATAAAAAAATACCAAAATAATAGGATGACGTAAAAAAGTAGTAAATAGCAGTAAATATAGTAGTTTTAGAAGATGAGTGCATGCGAAGCCTGTAATGGGAAAAGTATGGCGAACTATCGGAAGAAAGGAAACCTAATATTTTCGCACATTTTCAAATTATGGGCAAACAATGACGAAGCCAGGAACGCGTAATTCAAGCAGAGCCAATGAATAATTTTTGATGAAATACTAATTATCCTAAAGATAGTAGTTAGCTTTTCTGAAATTTCATCAATCTGATGCATGAGAAGAATGTAAAAGAAAAAATTGCAAAATTAATTACAGAAAGGCACCCAACAAAGAAATGCTTGTTGGGAGGAAAAAAGCAACTATGGAAAATAAATTTCTATATGAGTTAATGTCTCCAGGCTGGTGATGAGTAATGGAAATGGTTTTCTATTACTGGTAAAGAAGCGTGCAGGCGTTCATTAATAATTGTCAGATTTCCAGAGTCCTCATCAGTGCGCGCGCGAAACGGGTGGCTTTCTAGTTAGGGATCTGGCCACACATTCCAATTAAAGATGCATAAATAATTCCCAGCCTCACATATATAGGAAAGAAGGGTTGGGGAAGGGGAGGCTTTTTCTACGTTTGCATGCGCGGCTTGCACTCGTTACCAAGATGGTGCGTGCAAATATGCGTTCGCAACTCCGCCTCTTGCGCGCGGACTTTGTTCGCGAACACATGAATGTGTACCACCGTCTCTCGATGCATGCCTGTCCCTCATTGCCCTCCCACTTTGAGAGATCGTGGTGCTCCAAGGGCTGGTTGAAGAATAAATGGCCACCCCGTGGTTCTCAGTTATTATTATCAGATCTCGAGCGTTTAACAACGCTGAATTAAATAAAATTGCGAACACACGAGTTCAATCCTTCTTTTTTCTTATTCCATAAACGCTTTAATAACTATTCTCGGCCTACGCAATGCAAACGATGCAGAGAACTCACTTGACGATTCCAAGAATACAAGATTGAGTAATTCAGAGTCGCTTTCAATCGGAAACTGCACTCCACTAACCAGAAGGAGTTATTACGAAACATTTCTCACTTTTTTTTATGACAAACAGAATTTGTCATTTTTTTATGTTAAATAGAAATTGTATGGAGGGGCATAGTCAGGGTGGGACCCTAGTCAAGGTAGGACCACCCTATATTTTTTAACCCTTTAACGACGAGATGTGCTACATGAATTTCAATCTCTTACAATTATTAAAAAGAAGCCATAAAAGTTTTCAAAAGTCCATATCCTACTACTTTTGGGGATATTCAATCCATCTTTTTTCAAAAATACTAAAAAAAAGTCAAAGTTTTTTAGTGTAATTTTTTTCCAAAGAATGTTTTTCTTTGTCATAACGCTATTATCAAATAGAACAAAAAGTATCAAAAACGTGTTCCCGACAGTTGTACTTGAAAAATATTCATTTCTAATTTTTATTTTTTTCAAATATGAAATTAAAATAGCGCTTGAAGGATAAAAAGAAGTTTCCTAATTTTACGTAAAATGACAAACTTTTTCGAAATTTTCCAAATCTAATTAAAATTTGTTACTTGGGGGTTTTTGGGGTTGCTGATTACGAATCTGATGTTACTTTTACAAAATTCAAAATGGCGGATTCAATATGGCGGATGACTTTTTTAAAAATTAATCGGACTCGTATGAAATTCGTTACTCGAAGGTTTTCGGTGTCGCTGATTACGAATATGATGTTAGTTTTTAAAAATTAAAAATTGCGGATCTAATATTGAGGACGAAATTAAAAAAAGTGTCCCGCTTGATTCTTGGTGGTTTTTAAGGTCATTGATTACAAATCTCACAATAGATTCAAAACATTTAATATTATTCTAAAATGATCTAATATGTAATATCGAGGACGAAATTAAAAACAAATGTTCCGCTTGATTCTTGTTACTCGGGAATTTTCAGGGTCTTTGGATGCGTATCCAATATTTGTTATTTAAAATTCAAAATCGATGATACAAAATAACTACAATAATTAACAAAAATTTTGATAGAATATCAAGATTCGTAGCAGAGAATTGACGCTAAGTAAAAATTTTCATAATTGTCCAAACAATTATTAAAATATAAGTTCACAAAGGAAAATTTATAACTGAAGTTTTAATATTTATTAATTTTATTAATTACATGTCCAAATTGAGTCAATATTTCTCGTTTTATTTGTAATTGTAAGAAAATGAAATTTAATTTCATAATTAATATAGAATAAGCCTTGAGTCGATTTTAAAACGTAAAAAGTTATCTCTGGTCGATTAAAAATTAAAAAGGAATTTTAAAAAATAGTTTATTTTATTAAGTGTTTTCACAAAAAGTTTATTTTTTATTTCCCTAGCCTTTCACTGATTTCTAAATTCAGTTATTTAAAGTTTACTAAATTTGTTAAATAAATATCCATATTTTTTAACCCTCGCTAAGCGGTTTTAATGATAGAACGTCCAAGCGCCCGTCCTGCCGGAAGGATGTTCCGAAAAAAAGACTTTTAAAAAAAGAGAATTCAATTTTTGTTTTTCGAAACTTCTTGGGATTAAAGTAGATGAAAAGACGAAAAAATCCATATATTTGACTTTTTAAAATAATAATATTAAACCATTTTTCAAAGCCCTCAAACTTGCTGCTAATAAAAAGTAAAAAAAAAACATTTTTTCGTAAATTTAATGTAAAACCCACAAAAATCAATATATTTTGGCCGGTCTAGTCTCTTTTTATTCAGAAACGTTCAAAGAATGAAACCTCTTTGTTTAATTTAAAAAAATTTCATTTTTAATGTTAATCAGCAAAATTGCGGCCAATTGAATAAAAACTCTCTTCAAATTTTCTTTATAAAATTAATATGGAAGCAGATAAAAACAAAAACAAATATATCGTTGGAAAGGTAATGAAACAAGCTTTCCAATGATGTTAATATCAAGTTTCTAAATTTATATGTCTAGGCTTGGTAGCCTTTTAAACAAAGCGAAAAGCGTCCTGCCGGCAGGACCGGGTTCCATCATTTTGTGACTAAAAATTATATGAATTTTTGGAAAATTCAACTTCTTTAAGCCACCCTGCTCTTCGGTTTGAACTTACAAGCTCGACATTTACATGCGCTGAAAGCTTGTTTCATCACCTTTCCAACCATATATATTACTTTTTGTTTATGTCAATCCATGTTAGTTTTATTCAGCGATTTCGGACGGACTCACCTGAGTCTTTTTGGTCCTGCCGGAAGGACGTTGGACGTTCTATCATTAATGGAAACCACTTTTGATTTCTAAAATCCATATAACTTCGACAAAAATTAAGATTTTTTTGATTTTTAAACGCCAACGACTCACAAATCTATTTTACATTATGAAAAAATTTATATTTCAATAAATAATTAACAATTTTGTAATCACAACAATAATTATAAAAAATATATTTGTGTCAAAAATAACAAACTTACAAATTCGAAAAAATCCAATATGTCGGACACCTTATCTAAAAATTAATTCAATTTGCCTGAAAAATTTAAATTCAATAGTAAAATTTTTAGATAAGGATATCCTGTGCACCATAAGGTACAGATACTGTCCTACAATT
Organism: Leptopilina drosophilae; assembly: GCA_032873175.1. Taxonomy (NCBI): domain Eukaryota; kingdom Metazoa; phylum Arthropoda; class Insecta; order Hymenoptera; family Figitidae; genus Leptopilina; species Leptopilina drosophilae. Next base: position 12,798,698 of record CM065486.1, read on the forward strand.
TTTTTCGTGTATATTCGTAATAATCAGAAAAACAAATGTCTAATACCAAAACAAGGTCAAAATAAAATGTTCATTTACATTTGTGGTAATAGAAAAACAATTTTCAAGCAAATAAGATCAATTTTTAGAAAAGTTGTCACTATATTAGATACACTATTTTAAATTTTTAAAAAGGGACATTGGATTCTTAATCAGTGACCCTGGATAATAGATTTATATAAAACTTTGTAACATAAGGTTGTTGTTAATGTCTTTGATTATAAGTTAAACATCAGTTTTTTAAAATTCAGAATGGCAAAAATTCTTTCAAAATTGATCGGATTCGCTTGAAATTGGTTACTCGGTGATTTTCAGAGACGCTGATTATAAATTTTACATTAGCTCTTAAAAATTTAAATGTCGGATGCAATATGAGTTGATATTCTAGAGTAGTGAATTCATTCGTAATCAGGATTCTCGAAGGATCCCAGTAACAATTATCAAGCCAATCTAGTTACTGTTTTAGTTACTTTTTATCACTTTTCATAAATTTTCGGACTGTTTTAGTTTTGAGCATCTTCAATCAACGAGTTGGATGTTTATTTGATGATTTTTTATGTCTTTTTATATCAATAAATTTATCAATATTTAGCCAAAGTGTTCCTCCTTTGTCAATCTTTCCAACAATATATTCCAATTGCCTAAAAATCTTTTTTTAAAGTTATAAACTTAAAAAGGACCCACTCTGACTATGTTTCCCAAAGTTTTTCTGTTTTTATTTTTGAATGGAAATATATTTATTCGTCGATGAGGACATGTGTGAATATAGCTGCGGCCCTGGATGAGTTAGTCGAGATTGGAAAAATGTGTAAAGGGATTTTTTTTCTGCATTACCCACCCTCGAGGCTTTTACCGACTACAATGCAGTGATAGGGATGTCCGATAGTCCATGAGAAAAACCTCTTGGAACCGGTGAGTCTAGAGAGACGGTGGACACAAAGTTTTAACTATATACACATATAAGAAAAGTCTGTCGCTTTCCCTTTTCTTGTTCCCCGCCTCTCAACCCACCCATCCCCTATCGCCATCAAACGATAACTTTTACACACGATCATGTGGTAATAAACAAGCACCGCACGCGGGGAGCCTGGGAACCAGCTTCACGAGCTTTGGATTTTAGATCCGCGCAACAAGATTCTTTCCCGATAATGTCGGATGTCTGGCTCATAACTTTCCCCGTTCGTCGCGACCAACATTCCCGACATCGTTCATTCAACATGAGGACATTCTGTTTTTTTTGTTTTATGTCTTTTTGAGAACAAGCTCTCAAGTAGTCTGATGTCAGTCTCGACGGGGACACCATAATATCATTTTGCGTGGGGAAATTTTCCTCTCTCTCTCTCTTTCTCTCTCTCTTTCCCCTTGAAAAAGAAAGAAACTATACTCGCGATTAATAACAATTTCCAAAAGGAAAGATAAAAAGAAACGTGTAATTCAGAGGCGATGCAAAATAGAGGTTTGTGGAACTGAATGATTAAGCGGTAAGGGCGCGTCTCGCGTGACAAAATTTGCGTAAACTAATTAACAACCGGTCGTGAAAATTATTGTAATCAAAAGCTTCTCATGGGGAAACTGGTTGTTCATAAAATTACCGTTTTTCATTCAATTACAAGGATATTAGTGTGAGGTGCGTGCAGAATGAATTCACAATTCTAGGGGAGTGTTTGGGAAGGTTGACTTGAACGTATCATTAACTCAGATCGTACCACTCGATTAGCAATCCAACGTCTTGATGGATTAATGTTATTACTGGAAAAATTCGAATTTCAATTAAAAAGATAGACCTAATTGACAATCAATTGTCGACGGGGTTACAATGTAAGATAAGATAAAATAAAATTATTATAGATTTCGGTCAGGTTCGGTTAGACAAAACAAAATTCTATGACTATGAAATAAAGTAAAATCACAATTTTTAGAAACCAGAATCAGAAAAGATACCAGAAAGAAACAATCTTGTCCTTAACTTTTTGTGAAATCAGATTCATGTTAAGAGCAAGATCTTCTTTTGACAGTTGGTTGTTTTGCTTGTCGGTTGGGGTTTTTAGTTAGGATAAAATAAATTTGCGACAATCTTCTTACAATATTGCAGCAAAACTTAAGATGGGACATTTTAAGCTTGATGAAAGATTATACGTTCTATCTGGGAATATATTTTTAAAGTAATTTTTTCCATGACAAGAAGTATCATTAAAGCAAGACCAAAGCAGTCCTTAGGATTTTGAAAAATTAAGCAATTAATTGATCCTTAATTATGATTAATTACACAGGGATATATTTCCATGTATTTTGGCCCGCTGTATCCGAATCCGATGTCAGAATTGTCAAATTGGTTCTTTTTTTTGAGTTATACTCAAAAACCAAATTAAAATAAAAAAAATAAAAAATTTTTTTTAATTTTATTACAGTACAGTAGTATATTTCTATGTATTTTTTGCTGCTGAATCTGAATATGAAGTCAGAATTGATAGAATTGCTCAAAATTTTGATATAAATTCAAAAAACTACTCAATACACCAAATTAAAATAAAAAAAAATTAGAAAAAATGTTATAATGTAACTTGTATATTTCTATGTGTTTTTCCCGCTAAATCCGAATTAAAAATTAGAATTTTCAAACTAGCTCAAATTTTTGAGATATTCAAGAAAATCTGCCAAGAAAAACAAATTAAAGTCTAGGGATTCAATTTTTCTTGATAGTATATACATACTAGATTACATTTTAAATCGCTTTTTCATCAATTTTTTTAATTTATCTCAAAATTTTGAGCAATTCTATCAACACTAGTTTCAAATTCGGATTCGGCGAGAAAAAATACATATAAGTAGAGTATTAAAAATCTCTTTTTTTATTTTAATTTGGATTTTTGAGTCGTTTTCCAAGTTTATCTCAAAATTTTGATCAAATTTGTTAATTCTGGCTTTAAATTCGGATTCAGCATGAAAAAATGCATGGGAATATACTATTGTAGAGTCTCGGCCAAAAAAATTTTTTTTTTAGTTCCTGTGTTATTTTTATTTTTAATCAATCAAACTCTTGCATATTATTCTAATCCACTTAGGTATAAAAACAGTATCCCAAAATGTAAAGTGATTATAAAGAGTACTTTATACTTAAAAGAATCAAATTGCAACGAGAATTGACACCAGAAATATGAGTAAAATCAGAAACTGACTCAAATTTTTGTATTAATTCGATACTTTTAAGAAAACTGTAAAATTAATTTTGTTTGATTTGAAGGGAAAAAAGCATTCCGTACAAATTTTTCTCTATAATAGAAATTCGATATACCATCTTACCATATTCTCATTTTATATATAGAATAAAAAGGGACTTTCTTAATAAATTTCTATTATAGAGTAAAAGTTAATCCTACTTTTTTCTTTATTTCTGAAAAAACCTTAAAATTTCTAAGAATTTGTTTAATTAATTCAAAATTTATTATAAAAAGTAATAGACAAACAAAGTTTGTTTAATTACATGAAATTAGTAGGTACAAATATTTCGCTGTAAATATTAATATTATTATATAATATTATGTAGTTATTATATCGAGATAATCTGACCTCATGTGAAGTTAGTGTATTTTTATTCTAATTTCTTTTATATAATAATTAGACGTGTTAAAAAGAATTCTTTGGAGATAATTAAATTTCAAAAAGATTTGAATTAAAATCTTTAAAATTCTAATTGCTGTAAAAGTTTATATATAAATATAAAGAAATAGTAATTCAGTAGTTTCTTTAAAAATTAATTTTTTTTAATAATTAATAATACTATTTAAAAATATTAACAAAAATCAAATTGATTCTTTTTTTAAGTTATACTCGAGAAACGACTCAAAATACCGAATTAAAATAAAAATAATAAAAATTTTTTTGTAACACTACACTAGTATATTTTTATGTATTTTTTCACGCTGAATCTGAATGGGAAGTCAGAATTGCTCAAATTTTGAGATGAACTCAAAAAACGACTCAAAGAACGGAATTAAAACGAAAAAAGTATAATTTTTTAGTAACCAGAAAATAGTATATTTATATGTTTATTTTCTCTCTGAATCCGAATTCAAATTCAGAATTTTCAAATTTACTCAAAATTTTGAAATATTTAGAAAAATCGAAGAAAAAATTATGAGGCTTAACATTTTCTTCCTAGTACACTAGATTATTATATTGTCATTAGTGTATACTCTTTTACAATCAATTTTTTTGCACTTTTGATTGAACTCAAAATTTTGAGCTATTTTGAGAATCTGACTTGAAAATCGGAGTGAAAAACTGCATGGGAATACACTAATGTCCTATCATAGCAAAAAATTTCCTTCTTCATTTTAAATAGCTTTTTTTATCAATTTATTGAGTTTGTCTCAAAAATTTAAGCAATTCTCTCAATTTTGACATCGAGTTCGGTGTCAGCAGAAAAAATACATAGGAATATACTGGTTTAATGTCATACAAAAAATATTTACTTTTTGGAAATAATTCAGTTTTTTAAGACGATTTTTTAGTTTACCTCAAAATTTTAAACAAATCTGTCAATTCTGACATCGAATTTGGATTCAGCGTGAAAAAATATAGGAATATACTTCATGTAGTGTTTTTTGTGTGATTATACTTTCCGGCGACTCATATATATGTGTGACGCGATCTGAAGAAAGGGACCTTAGAAGCAAAAAATTATAGGTTATGTTTGCAACTTTTCAAATAAAAATACAAAAAGAGAATCAACTGACAATATCAATCATAAATTTTTAGGCCTTCATTACAACTAGAATATTTAATATATATTGTTTTTAATTTACAGTAAGTGAAAAGAAACTTTTAATTAATAAAAATGTAACACTAACATAACCTTAAAGTGATTTGCTTCTAAGGTCCCTTTCTTCAGATCGTGTCACATGTAATGAAGCATACTACAATCTTCTGCAAGCATCACGCAAGCTTGCAGCAATTTTGTAACGTAATTCACCAATCAACCAATGAGTTGGAAATTTGAAGCTTGCAGTAAATTTAAAATTTCTAAATTTTAAGTTATCATTTAATGTTTTATCAATATTTCTGTAATTTAGAAGATTAAATTTAGCTGAAAGTTTTAAATTTCTGAATTGTTTGGAAGAGTGCTGAAATATGTGATAAGTTACAAAATTTCTGTCAGTTACTGTTCAAATTACTTTGAGTTTGGCTCTGAAAATTGATATTTAATTAAATAAATATAAATTTTTCAGGCTAACTGAACCGGACCGAAACTCACCCAAATTCAATTGGTTTTCAGTTAGCTCAAGTCGCCAGGGTGTTTTCGCACTGGAACTGTTCGCGATTCGAACAGTTCCACGGGGTTTATGGATTGTCCTTGTTGTCGGAGGCCAGTATTCCCACGTCCCGTGGTGCATTGGCACGTCAGTTAATAATTAACTGGCTGCGAATAGAGTACCGACGTTCAACCAATCCCCCCTCTCTTTCTCTCTCACGATAGGGACCCGATATTGGTAGATAGTGCAGGAGCGAACTATACATATATACATCTAAGTATATAGCAGCTGAAGCCAGAATGGCGGAGAGATACTTCATAAGATAGTCGTTTTAAAATCACGGTCCGTGCGCGAGAGCTTATGAACGATTTATGTTCAATTAAACCGCCTTGCAATCTGACTCTGATGTTCGCTTTGTGAGCTACAAGGTGGTAGCTGCTTGGCTATAGAGATGGTGGTGCGGTGCGACCGCGGCAGCAGGTGCGCGTTTGTGAATCTGAGGTCGTGTTAGAGATATCGAAGCCGGGATAAACAAAGTCCAATGAAGTATACCGGAAGTGTCCATGACGATTGAAAATGGTGATGAAGGAAGACAAAACGTCCTGTCAGCGTGAATGGTTTATTGAACACGTGTTTCCATTGAGCCATGAGAATTTCAGTTAATGATCATTTTTGTTGCCCTTTCAAAAAAAAAGACAGAAGAAAAATTGTTTTTTCCAAATAAACCGTATCCTTTGTTCTCGAAATCAGGTAATTCTTTTCCACTGATATTGGCGAAGGAATAAATTTCAAAAATGTTTGTAGCATTATAGAAGCCATTAGCATTTTTAGGAAAATATCCATATGTTCGTGCATTCATTTCGCTTCGGATAGAAAAAAAGTGAAAGGATGCAAAAAGTAGGAGTTTTTCTCTCTTGCAATTTTTAAATTCTTCGAAACATGTTTTCAAAATGACCATAGTAATGGTTTTCTTCTTCTTCTCTCTACCGACTCGATGAACGAGCTTTCGATAAACTCTGACTGATAGCAGCAGCAGCAAGCACACACCGGTATAAATAATGCTAGATATGGTCGATACTTTACGAGTCGATAATTGCTGCAAGATGAATGGCACACCACGGAGTTCTTCTCGACAGCGACGGTACTAATGTTTTAACCTAACGTCCCCATCAGAAAACAGCGAGAGCATCAATTCACCTTCTCGCTTACGTGCATCACATGCTAATCCGATAGGCCCCCTTCGCTTACTGCAATGTACGTACAGAGTCTCCTGATCGTAATTAGTCTCCTCTCTCTCTCCCTTGAACAGCATGAATTTACTCATCTAAAACAGACCACGCGTGCCTTTTGATGAATGAATTTCAAGTCCTCCTTCTATCATTCATTTATTTCCCAATTTCCAATTTTACCGGAAATTATTCCTTATTATGTGATTCCATTTTATCCTTATACTATATCGCCTTATTGGATTAATTTTCACACTTTACGCCCTTCAAGAGGAAGAAATTGATTTTCTACACCTGAAGCCAAATAACAGGGTTGCCACAGGTCAAGAAAATTAGAGAATTCAGGGAAAAGTGAGGGAAAGTAAAATTGTTCAGGGAAATCAGGAAAAAGTCAGGGATTCTTTTTTTATGTACTGAAAAACATTACATGTTTAAAATTTATAAAAAAATTCTAAATTTTTGCGTGAAAAACAATTCCAACATTTTAATAAATATCAAAATTCTGTTCAGAAATTCAAATATTTTTAAAAAATCTAAAAAAATTGTCATCAACATTTCAATTATCTTTATAGATGAATAGTAAAATTCTTTAACGATATTTCTTTGTGACGCGATCTGAAGAAAGGGACCTTAGAAGCAAAAAATTATAGGTTATGTTCGCAATTTTTGAAATTAAAATACGAACAGAGAATCAACTGACAATACAATTCACTGATGTTTAGGTCTTTATTACAACTGAAATATTAAATAAATACTGATTTTAATTTACTGTAATTGAAAAGAAACTTTTAATTAATAAAAAAGTAACACCAACATAACCTTAAAGTGATTTCCTTCTAAGGTCCCTTTCTTCAGATCGCGTCATATTTATTTTCAGAAATTTTAACAAAATTCATTGCAAAATTTAAAATATTCAAATTATCAAAAAATCTAAAAACAATTGTAGTCAACATTTCAATTATTTTTAAAAATGAATAACAATAGTTTTCGCCAAAGTTTAATTATTATATTAATTAATTTTTATAAATTTTATTAGCAAATTCAACTGTTTTCCAAAAAATAAAAATTTCATAGGAATTTATTAATCAATCTTTTACGTCTGAGAAAAACTAATTTTTTAATTATTTTCATTTTTAAACTAACTTTTAAAAACTATTTGTCCGAATGTTTTCGTTTAATTCTCCTTCACTTTAGGAATTCAATTATTTAAAACAGAATTTGCATAATTTTTTTCAAAAGATTAAATGTTTTAAAATTTGGGCTTAAATTTATTGCAGCAGATCTATTACTTTCATAAATTTTAAAATTCTTTGCAGGGATTTAATTATTTTTATAGATACCTAGTAAAATCATTTAGAGGAAATTAAATATTTTCAAACATAACAATGTTCACGACAAGAATTCAATTATTTTCAAAAGTATTTGTAAAATATAATTCTTTTCATAAAGTTTATTAAAATTCATTGCAACATTTTAATTATATTTAAAAATTTTTCCTACTTCAATAATTTATGTGTCTATTATTTTAATAAAACTCCGTAAAAGAATTGAATTATTAAAAAACAATTATGATAAAGTCCTACACGAATGTTCAATTATTTTCTAAAATAATTAAAAATTCAGAGGAATTTAGTGATTAAAAATTGAATTGCATTATCACTAAATCTAAATTAACAGAACTTTTAGTAGTTTTCATGTACGAATGTTCCTCTTTTTAATTAGTAGAATATTACTAATTTTAAGTAAAATTTTACTAAAGTTTTAGTAGAATATTACTAATTTTAAGTAAAATTTTACTAATGTTTTAGTATAATTTTTACTAATTAAAAATCACTTATTTCACTAAATGAATTAGTGGAACTGTTTTATTGAATATTAAAGAAACTGGTCTACAAATTGTTAGTAAAATTCTTCCAAGCACTTAGTAAAATTTATTAGCAATTAGTAAATTTGTACCATTTTTTACTAAAATTATTAGGTGTAGTAATTTTACAATTTAAGAAATTTGTATGTAAATGTGATAAAAGATCTTTTTAGTATCTAATAATTTCTAGAGTAAATCAGAAAATTCTTTAGGATCAGGAAAAAAGATAAATTTCTTCTGGAAACGGGAAAAATTAAGGAAAAGTTTTGTGGTAACTCTGAACAAGAAACTATTCTGACTCTGGGCGGAATAGAATTCATTGGGTTACTTCATTTTTTTTATTCACTTGCTGAGAGATTTCAAAACAATTCTCTCCCTCATTCTCTACAGGTGGTAAAGGAAAATCATTTTGTCTAGCTGTTATTTTCTGCCCAAGAAATATAATGTTTATTGCAAGCATTAAAAAGTGGAACAGTGTATTAGCAGATACAAAGCACGCTAATCGCGCAACGACCTCTTTCCTCGGGATCTTGTCGATGACCTCGACAAGATGTTCGCCATGGGTTTCGCAGTCTCTCTTTCTCTCTCCTTCTCTCTTTCGAGTTCTCTCCAGCTGCGACTATGACGCTATAAATCCATCAAAAGCCTTGCAGGAAACCTTTAACTCATCTACACCTCGTTACAACACGCGACTATTCAGCTAATTACTGTTAACTTACACGTGCTGACGTTCCAAACGAGACTAAAACGCTTCTCATAATAAATACCGAAGCTGAATCAATAGACCACAACCTTTCTTTCAACGCACTCATCATCATCATTATCATCATCATCATCAGCCATGATTTATGCGAATCAACTTCCAAAGGGGAGCAAATTAGATTTTCCTAGAATTATCGAAACAATAAATTAATAAATCATTTCCTTCTTGAAAGGGGATATAAATCAAGGATGTATTTAATTATCGCTTTCTTTAAAGTTTTTTGATGAAATTCTAAATTTAATATTGCTATCGTTAATGAACTTTCAATGGATTGGAAATAATTTATTACTTGCAGATTCATTGTTACTGATAAATATTTCGCTTTGGCATTGTGTAAGAGAGGAAAGATGTAATAGGCGTCTCGTTTATGACGGATGACGTGTAAGTGGAAAAGTTCCTTTGGAGAAAATAATACATCAATTGTGGAAGTGCATTTACAAGTCGAGAATGAGATTGCAATCTTTACCTGGTGAAACTACTCTGGTTTGTGTGCCTGTGCCGTTGTGTATACACACCCGTTGACCCTTGACTTCGTATACCTTCCATCTGTTTCTCTGCTTCTAACTCTAGTTCCTGCTCCTCCGGCGGTAGTGCCCGTTCCATTGCTATCGAGGTCAAAGATGTTACACGTCAACTCAGGCATAATGTATAATATAAAGTTCTCATTCCACTCAACAGTTACTCACATATGTGAATTAGAAACATGATTTAAGTCTGTCAAAATCGGAAAAATTATAATCGGATTTCAAATTTCCAGTTCTTTTTCACAACATTTTTAGAAAGTTATTTAAAAGAAAAACCTTTTTGTTTGCAGGACGTGGAGCACCACGTGTGACCGCGGCATTTGTTGGCGATGGAGAAGGTCGGTTGATCACCACTCCAATTCACAAGGAGAGTATCACCTCCCGCAGTAAGGAAGATTTAGCACAGGAGGCAGCTCTCGTGCTCCAACAGGCCGACAGTGTGCATTGCGTGGCACACGATAATCGTCGCCTGCCGGGCAGGTTCAGCACACTTCCGGTACGTCGAAAAGAAAAACGCTCCGAACATCCGCCACTTGAATCACGACGTAAAAGTGAAGACCTCGTTATCGGGACACCAAAGGCAAAGAAGAAACCACTCGAACGAAGTCACAGCGATGCCAGTGCGAAGAAATTCAAAAATCCAATCGCAAAACTCTTCTCCCCGAAGTTAGAGAGAAAAGCAACGAAACCAGTCAGCAGGAGTTCGAGTGACGCGGGTAGTATTAAATCGCACCGGAAGCGAAGTGAAAGTGAAAGTGAAGGTTCACATTTAACAGCGAGGGTGAAGAAGCAGCTCTCGCCGATTATTGAAGCATCGCCATATTATGATCAACAACCCTTCCACTTTGGTGCGAAATCAAACCTAAAAGACAAAGTCGTCGATAAACCTGCAAAATCACCAACTGGAGAGAAAATAATTCCCATTTCCATTGAAGAAAAGGAGAATATCGACAGGAAAACAAATATCGACACTGACGAGGTCGATGAAGGAAGGAGTGCACTAAATACCAAATACAATCAAGAGTCAACAATTCACAAAATGATACACCGATTGTCAAATGACCGTTCACCACCTCCTCAACTCACAAGAACGATGGTTTCTCCAAGTCCAGGCTTTGGCCACAACAACAATCGTCCCTTCTCCTACACCAGACCCAATGAGTCTAGTCCTCCGCCACTTCAAAACGGTGTGATTTACGCCCAAGTGCAACTGGATAAGAAGAAAGCTCAACGCAGTCATTCGGACAGTGACGAAGGTCTCGGTCTCGATCGAAAGGATTCCTCCCGTGAAAATAGTCCCGCCGAGAAGGAATATCGACGAGCGGACTATTACATTTCTGACCTGCGTCGTAACAACGAAATCAACGACTTCAAATCCCGCTATGAGGAGGATCGCACTAAAACCACCCATTTCGGTGATTTTCGCACCGAACCGAAGAGGACGCAACAACACGAATTCGACGAAATCGATCGTAATTTGTTTGACAAAGGCGAAAAGTACACATCGACGATATTTGTCGATACGTCAAATCGTGGAAGAGCCGATGGAATGGACGCGAGACGCAGGGATAGCAATGAGTTCACAAGGTCCAAGACTTCCGATCTGAGTGCAAGGCGTGACCTTCTTGAATCGAGAATAAAATCCCGACTCCTGGCCGACGAGATGTTCGCCACAAAGAACAACATCAATGTTCCCAAGAAGACCGAACACGAAATCATCGATAAACCCATCGTTCCCTCACCTGTGACCCCGAATCGGGTCGCTTCACCGAAGCGCTACGCTGATACCTACATCACCGAGACGCGGACGAGTAGCAACGGAGAGAAATATATTTTCGAAAAGGAAATTCACGAGGACAATGGAAAAGTCTATGGTTATGAGAAAAAAATAAATAAAGTCACCGATGCATTCATCGATCCGGTGCCTAGGGAGGGTTACACCGTCGAGACAAGAACCGACAAGTACGGCGACAAGTATATTGTCGAAACAATGACACACGAGGGTTTTGTGCCCGAATTCAAACCCTTTTTGAGTGATCGCTCGAGAAATACTCCAAACTATCAAAATGAGGATCACTCGTCACCGATTGTGGTGAATAAATTCAGTGAGAGGAAATTCTCGAAAAGTGAGGACGTGTTGAATAGACATCCAAAGCCACTTCGGGAGTATGTTCCAAAGTCGAAACGGACTTTCGAGGCGATCAAAGGACGGAGTAAGTCGACCCAACGATTGGATGAGATCGGGGAGAATAATAGGGTCAAGTCCCTGAGGAATGAGTACATGACCAGATCGCACGAAAATTTGAGTAGTGATTACACAAATAGGGATCGTCCTTTGACCCTCAACTATAGGACGCATTTTGTGAAACGAAATCTCGACGATCTTCGCGAAGGTCCGAACGACGACTACGATACAGACATCTCTCAGGTGACAAACAGTCAACTCGAGTCGAAATATTACAAGGAGACACGCACAACGCAGAGGTATCTAAAGAAACACGCTCTACATGATGATTACGATAGTTCGCCTCCTCGCATAAGAGTCGATCGTGTCGGATACAATTCCAGTCGATATGATTCCGATACGACGGCGCGCGATTCAATCAGGTGTGAAACTCGATTCACTGATTCATCCCGTGGGATCAGAAAGGATTATAGGAGCGTTGAAGATGATCCGAAGAAGCCACTGCGGAGGTCTCGGAATCGACTGGACTATCTTGATGACTCGGATGCGAGAGAAAGTTCACGAGGAAAGATATCCAAGGGCAGATTGGAGACGTTTGATGAACCGCCATCACGACCGCCGCGAATTCATCACGAGAGTAAAACGCGACACATGCGTCATGAGACGAGGGGTCACGTTGAACGTCGACATCGTGAGACGCGGCTCAGTGATCCCGATCGTAAGGATCGTCTAGCCGATTCGGGAATTGAGAATGATTATCGTCGTGATTCACATGAAGCGGATAGACGAGAACCACTCGAGTCTGAGGACGAGGGGTTTGCGACTTTGCAATTCATCAAGCACGAAAGACGACACACCGATAGAAATATGAATTTGACACCGTCGGAGAAGCGCAAATATGATAAGTACGTGATCGAGAAATCGATTGTCACATCAAAACCACCATCGGGTGCGGACAAGAAATACGAGAAGAAGACAGTGAAAAAAAGTGGCACTATGAGTAAAGTGAAACAACTGTTCAGCAAGAAGGAGAAGAAAGCGAAGGAGGAACAGAATAAAAAGAATTATCGAATCGGTAGCAGTGGAGCACTCACTGACGACGAAGTGACAATAAGGTACAGGGAATATCGAGGGGATCAACTTCGAAATGCAAGGAGTGTTCGTGACCTTGGAAGCAACTTCAATGAGGTAGGAAAAAACATTTTCTACTTAATAATTACTAAATTTAATGGACTGTGATTTATTTTCATTCATGCGAATGTTTCAAGATTTACCCTTAATATTTTTTTATTAGTAGTGTGTGCTGTGATTTTTGAGATTTCATCAGCATACAAATTTTATTTTTCTCCAACGTCTTCTGAATTTGTTAAACATAAAGGATTCGTGTTTTGTATTCCCTATTCTTTAATCCACCTATTAGGGATCTTAAAGAACAATTCAATTCAAACTATATGGTGTTACGTCTCAAAGAATGAAACTAAACATAATCGTAATTTAAACATTTTATTCGGCCGGCATCGGTGATTCAACCTGATTTATTCACAGATAAGAAAACTCTGATATTAAGGGACAGGATTTAAAAAAGTGTAACTGGTTAATTGATGTTAAATTACTAGAGTATTTATTTAAATTCTTTACAATTAGAATCAGAGAGAAAGAGTAGATCCAGATACCTTTAAGGACACTGAAATGAAATTATCACTTATAGAAGAAATTGAGAATTTAAATGGGGACAAAATTTTAGGATTTTAGTTACTTAACTTTTAAAATTATTCTTAGAATCGTAAACCCAACATGCGAAAACCTCCTTCAAAGTGAGGTAGAAGAAATGACGTTGTCTACCGGAAACAGAGAATGCAATATTTTCCCTTTGAATTGTTTTCCGGCCAGCCAAAGTGAACGGTCCTGAGTCTAGGTGTCGAATGTAAATTAGGTGTGCACCCCTCACCTTAGGAGTGACGGAATTATTTATATGAAGTCTATGCCGATATAATGGAGTCTTCAGAAAATTAGAAATATGCCTCGTAGTAGAAATATTCTTCTTGAATGAATTTGACTTAGTTAACTTGGTCGCGGTTGCGTGACTTATTCGAAAAAGACACTCGGGGATAGAACACGACTTGTTAACTTGGTGGCGATTTTAAGACTGACGCGAAGAACGTAGATTTGATAATTCGAGGGTGACTTGTAGACTAGTGAAGTTGACAGCGTTTCCTGAACTGAAGAATTTGGCGAGGGTGGCACCTTTTATACCTTGGCTTACAATGGAAAAAAATGATAATGCCACCCACTTTTATAGCCCTTTTGATTATTTCTCTTCTATTAATTAAATTAGGCACCTTATCTCAGACTAGTGAGTCACCTTATAGAAGGGTGGCTTTCGTGGAGAACCATATATGGTAAAGGTTGTTCAGGTGTCTGACAATTGGATCGATTTGTTTGGGTTACAAGAAAAAAGGGAAAATTCACATTCCAACATTACAAATATCAAAACAAATACGTCTCGATGACGTGACAATAGCTACCACTTTTGAAAAACAAAAAGAAAGAATTGTTTTACAGACTTAAAAGTTTAAATGTCCGGTAATAGGCTATAAATTTAGATAAAAAACTTTTAAATGCCTTTGGCGTTTTTAAAAATTCAAAATGGCGGAACCAATATGGAGGATGATCTTTCAGAAATTAAATTAATTGTTATGAAATTGGTTAATGTAGGGTTTTCAGGGCCGCTAATTACGAATCTAATGTTATTTAATTTCAACAAAAATGAGCACTCGTAAGATTTTTAAATTGCTCATTAAAATTTTGAAGTTTGATTTCCACAATTTAAAATGGCGATTCAGAAATGGCTGTAAAATTTCTTAAAAAATGAATTAACATTAAAAAATTATTACCTTGGGGGTTTTAAGGTCGCTAATTACAAATCTAAAGTCACATTTGGGATTGATTACATATCACTTTGACATTTTCAGAAAAGGGTGACGGATCCTTAAAAATTGCAACAGAAGACCTCGTTTTTAGTATAAAATACAACTTACTTTGATTACTATCTCAAAATATATCATTATTATTATAATCATAACTTATAATAATATTTAATTTAATTAAAATTTTTCACATTCTATTATTATTTTTGAAATCATTAATTTTATTAAGTAAAGTTGAAAAACAGAAATTTTATAAAATATAATTTACTTGTATTCTTTGATATCGTTACTGAAATCGATTGTTGAATTCATGTGTTGGAGATAAAATAAAAGCGGTTCAATAAATCATTCCCGTGGGTGTTAAAGTCAGGGAGCAAAATCAGCGGGAAGTAAATACGAATTTCACTAAAATGTTTCTCGAAGTAAATTCATTTCTGAAGAAAGAAGTTTTACGAGAATTTTGTTATTAATTACGATCTAAAAGAGTTAATCGGTTTTCTTCTCTTTTTTCTGCCTCTGATACCGATTTTTTTACCTTACCGGACATTATGAAAGTCTTTTTGCATCTGGGTGCGGGCGTGTGATATTATTGTTTATGTGTGTGCCGCATTTAACACTGTCGAACGGAAAATGCACTAAAATTTAAATGCCACTTGACCAATTCGTTGCGAGAGTATATAAACCACCTGTTATTCTGAACAGCGTTGTGCAATCAGATAATAGCTAACCGTGAGACTTCACAAGCTTGCCAATGCTTTCATACTTTATTGTTCGCATATTTGGTTGATTCTCAAGTTGTTTCACTTGAAATGTTACAAAGCTTGATTCTTATCTTGATAGGGAGATTTTTATATTTTCCAGTAATCATTATTATTCTTTTTAGATATATATTGTATTTGTGTGTATTAAATAGTACATTTATATACTGCATGAGGGGACTGAATAAGGAAAAAGTTCTGTAATTGCGTTACGTAAATCAATATTTTCTTATCCGTAAAAGCGAAATTTATTTTGATATTTATCTGAATCATTTCAAAGTAAAGTGAAGACAAAGAAAATAGAAACAGCGATGTTGTTGTTGTTTCTGGTGAAGAGGCAGCAGCAAAGGATTCGCAATCGCGAGTCAGGCGAGCGTGTCGCACAGTCATTTTTCCACGTTTTGTAACACAGGAAGTTCTTCTTCAACGATATAAAAGTTCCGTTACAAAATTCCATTTAAGGTCTTTCGTACCTAGAGTGCATATTCAATGAAGAGACCCATGTGACAGCTCTCGCGAAATGCCTCATGGGTCAAATGTGAACTTGTTTTATTCTTTAATTCCATTTGTTCGCCTTACATTTCAGGAAAGAAATTCTTGTTTTTAAATAAAATGTAAATCACGTATTTTGTTCCATCAATAGACAGGTGACACAGTTTTATTTTTAAATTATGTATAGTTTCGATAAATCTACGTCAAACTGAATATTAGGCAAATTCAAAGAATAAAAGAGTGAAAAAGTTAACAAAGAGCGTTGAAAAGAATACTAACATCTGGATTTATGCGTGAGTGATTGAGTGCGAAAAAAGAGACGAGGAGCGTTTGTTTTATTCTCTTTTACTTCCACTCAGTTTTCTACACTCCCCAGCAGAGGGTGGATTACGTAATTTATTTCACAACCGCTTCCCATTTTTCATTTCTCATATATAACTTTATTTACATCCAATTTCCTGCTTACTTACAATATTTCATATCCTACTTTTCCTTTCGTTTTCTACATCTCACTTTTTACTTCTACCATTTCCTCTCCTACTTTCTACAAGGTCCTACTCGGATAATATTGCAGTATGCTTGTTGCAAGATTACCTCCAAGTGATGATGTTTGTTAATATGAAATCACCTTTAAGAAATTTGGCCCGCCATATTGGATTCGCCATTTTGAATTGTGGAAATCTACCTTCAGAATTGTAAGAATTCGTTCATATTCCACGTGGATAATTTTATCACCTTTTGACCCTCCCCCCCTCGTGGACAATTGTGGATTTTTGACCCCCCCCCCTTCTCCTACAACTGTTCACATAGAGATTTTTAGGTATAGAAAATAATATTAATATTTAATTAATAAAGTTTTCTATTATTATGTATTCTTAAAAATTAAAATTCGAAAAAAGAATTCTATTATTTAAAAATTTATTTATAAAATTCTTTATGAGAATTAAATTTGAAGACATATTCAATAATTTTAAAAATTATATATTTTTGTATTTTAATAATTGAATTATCGTAGAATTTTCTAATTTTACTTTTTTATTTTCTAATACATGTTTAATTGAAAAATTTCGTGAATAATCGAAATTTTACAAAAAATGAGTTGTAAACAAAAGGATTTAGAAATTCTCAAAAAACTTTTTTTATAAATCATTAAAAATAGTTTATTTAGAGAAGTTGACTTCAAAAAGATTTCAAATTGAAATTTTTGAAAACTTTAGTTTCGATAGAAATATAACAATTTAATGTTTATTTAAAAATGAAGTTATTGATGTTTCGAATAGTTTGCAAAATAAAGAAATTCGTTAATAAATGTAATAGGACATTTTTTCAATGAAATTTTTTCCTCTATTTTTTAAAGGTTAAAAAATTTGTAATTGACAAATGTAATTTATAAATTATTTTTTTTCTTTATTTTTAAAAACCTATGAATTTTATTAAAACAATTATAATAAAGAAATAGAATTGATGCAAATTCTTTTCTTCTAAAAATTAAAAACTTTTCTAGGTAAATAAATATTTAGAAATGGGTATGTGTGATGTTTTTCTCCAAGAAGAAAAGAACAGTATTCTTATTGAGAAATAAAAATTATGTACAAAATAGATATTGTTCCTATTTCTTAATCATAATTTTTTGAAAATTTTCTAATTTCACATGTTTTATTCTAATTCATGAAAAAATACCTTCATATTTTCGATTTGTCAAACAATATTTGTGAAGCGCTCCGAAGAAAGGTACCTAAGAAGCAAACAAATTATAGGTTAAGGTTGTATTAGATTTGTCTTGATTAAAAGTTTATTTTTAATTATTTGAATTTGAAACCAATTTTTATTGAATATTTTGGATATAATGAAGATTTGAAAATCAATAAGTTTTAATTAATAATTGATTTTTTTCTGTATTTTTACTTGAAAAATTAAAAACATAACCTCAAATTTTTTGCTTTAGGTTCCTTTCTTCGGAGCGTGACACATTTTATAAAGAAATAATACAAAAGCTTAGAGAAAAACTAACTTTAAAGTGTGAATAGACAGAATAAAAAATGAAAGATTGAATATGAAGATTATTATAATTAATAATAATTATTTAGAAATTGAAGTTCGATGATTTTCGGAATGTTGAGAATTCACACCCACACACAAGTTGACCTATACCTGGCAAAAGGGGGAAACGCTTAAATAGAATCTATTGAAAGTTCACACTAATGGCATTTGCTCTACGAAGCGTCTGATGTATTGCTCTCAGGTCGGGGCATTAGAATTTATTAGCTCGCTTCGTTCGGGCGTGTTCGTGGCTCTGTTAGACGACGTGGATACCGGATTGAGTTGGCCGATATTGACTTTCCAGATCGCTACCGATAAAACTGTTTACATGCACCACGGAAACGATCGCGTCTGTCCGCCTACCACCCTCGCCACGATCGACCAATTTCCCAATTTTTTTTTTCTTGATTCTTTTTCTCTTGCCTTGAAACTATACGAGAACAACAAGACGGTCTCTCGAACGATCCGTTAACACGATTGCCCGAGAAATGGAGCACCATCAGCGTCCCTCTGTTAATTTTTTTTTGCCTCCGGCTCTACTGGAATGTCTTCCTAGAAATCGATTTTAGATTGGTTTTTTTTCTTTCCTCCTTAAGACATTTTAAGCGACATGTCAAATTTAAATTCTACAAAGTGTAAAATCTATTTTAAGTAGAAAAGAAATCGGAAAATGTAGTCTCTCGTTTTCCGTATTCCACATTTAATTACTCTTATCAATCTTTAAAGTCGTTTCTGTAATTCTAATATTCCTTTTCTTTTACTATTTTCTCAGTTTGTGATTCCTCTTTTCACTTCTTTTTTAAGGTTTTTAAACTTGATAGATTTATAGAAATTTTGAATGTTTTAAATATGTTTGTCATCTGGGTAGAGTTTGATAGTCTTTGCTACAGTAAAAAAAATTTTTGGGGATTAAAAATATTTTTGCCATTACCCGCATTTGGCCGAATTTTGATCAGAGTTAAGCAAAATTTGCAAGTTTTTAAATACTTTTGACGTTAGCCACGGTTTGCTAAATTTCAACCATGACAGTATAGTCACCTTCTGAGGAATCCTTTCAACTCGAATTAAGATTTTAATGTGAGAAAAAATTGCTAATTGTGAGAAGTGAAAACAGAAAAGTGAAAAATGAAACAATAGGAAATTGTCAGTGGGATGTGGAAAGGAGGATATGAAAACGAATGAATTTATAGATTTCGATTTTAGCATGATGCATTCTCATGATTATCGAGATAGTAAATCGAGAGTTAGTCCTTGCGATCGTAGCGAAGGACAAGAAGGCAGCAAAGTCTGACTCGCATACTTGTCAAGTTAGATGCACTTTGCTTTATGGTAGGCGGACCATTCACACCTCCACTCGCATAGGAAAGCTAGGTCGCTATAGGTTGTGCTAGCTTAAGATGTAGATGAGAGACTGTACCTTGGAACTGGACCGCATTCCCGCTCCGTGGGGCATAAAACCATTGAGATAATATTTCCAGATAGGTTATTTATTGATATCTTACAGCTTATGGTGCATAAGTTTCATGTTGCTGTACCGCTCCATCGTTGCCTGACGATCGCATAATATCTCCTCAATTCGTGTCGCTCAAACTTCACCCAGATGATCTTTTTTTCCTTCCTTTTTTTATAAACGGAAAAAATAAATAACTGTTTCAATATTATGTGAATTTAAGATTGATTAAGTTAGTACTTACAGAAGTTACTTTCTAGAATCATTACAGTTATCCCCCACAGCACTGGATAATCCAGAATATTATTGCTCTTTGAAAATTTTATTAAATTTGTTTCATGACAAGAGCCTGGGCAAAGACATGATTTAACATTTGAAGCAACTAATTCTCAAACAGTTCAAACTATTCACTTCTCAGTTGAGATCTTCTAGTGTCAACCGAAGTATCAGTCTTCAAATATCATTACATTTGACCTTTTTAATTTAAAAATACACAAACAAAATAAAATGCTAGAAAAAATTCCACGAATTCGATGCAGATGCAATTATTTGACATCTATGGAAAATTCAAGAAAATTCTCATTACATATTGAAATCGATTTTGAAAGAAAAAAGTCTTGGAATCGTGACACAAAAAAAGACAAGACTTTCCACACATTTTTAGCTCTACAAGAATGGTAATTTAACATTAGATGGAAAAGGTAGCACACACGACCTATTCCCATCACGTGTCTGGAAGGAATTAGATAAACAGTGAAACGCTCTCTATAATTGTTGCAAATTCCGTGCAGGTTCGACATTTGTTTCACAGGTGTAGATCGAGATCTGCGCTGATCGAATTTGTCCTCGCGTGTTATTCGAAACAGTTTTGCCCAACTTTCCCTTGAAGATGTAGGTTTTGATGTAGGTGTGAAATGTAGGCGCCTTCAATAAATTAAATTTTTTTGCACGATTTGAATAAATAAACAAAACTTTCAAATGTTGTCTTTTTCAAGTATCTGTTTTCTTCCTTTTGAGAGAGAGAGAGAGAGAGAGAGAGAGAGAGAGAAAAAGTCAAAAAACCATAATTGGTGAAACATTTCTCCATTGTTGAATCATAACAGACAATGACAACCAATGGTCATTAAGAAGTCCACTTGCTAAGGAGAAAATGAATGAAAAGAATGATTTACACCTTCTGAAATTAGTTTGAAATGACTGTGAGATCCAGAAAAGGTTGGTTGGGCGGCATCGTGCACAAGTGGCTTTGAGGCTGATCATTTAAACCATATTTGGAAAGTGTGTTACGTCGCGATTCTTTTTCGCCTTGTACGCGCGCGTCGCCATTGGGCATTTACATAGACGAATGTACCTGTCGGACCGATTAAGGCTCGCGAATAGATATATACACACACCGCTGGCAATCGAGTCACGAAGAAAAATTCATTGCGAAAGTGGGTCCGATTGGGAATCATATATGGCGAGGTTGGATGACTTTTCTTTATACAGTCAAACATGGCCAGATTGAGGATCATTAATTCTCAGGCACACAATTAAATGTATAAAGCCATGGCGCTTGCACTATTTACATATATCAAACATTAATAAAATAAGTAACAGAGAGATTAAAACCAGCTTTTACTTATGGGTCATTTTTAATTGTGACAGTTTGCTTTATTTAGAATTCTTTCTATTCTTTATCTAGTGACTAGTCTATTATATCTCTGGGACTTCCAGGTTCTAAATATGGATAAGAAAGATTAAATTGTCGTTTAGAATATATTAGAAGATTTATCAATGGTTTCTGATGAATGGTCTTTTTATGATTTTATTAGGCTTTTTTCAAATGTGTTTATTTGGTTTCATCTTTTCTATTTAATTTCATCTATTGTTAATTCCACTTTTAACTATTAACGCGAGATGTCCTTATAGGGATTGGATTTTTCTTCATCTAATACACTGTTTTTTAAACCATTTTAAATAACATTTTATTTTAACATTTTAAATAACTTTAAAATGCGGAATTTTTTCATTTTTAAACCTTATACAAAGTATTTTGCAAAACATGGTGAGAAGCAAAATTATTTTATTAATATTTTTAAACTATCGGCAAAGTATTGCGAATCATGAGAAAAATCAAGAATCAATGAAGAAGGTTAGTACCTTCTTTATATTTTTTAAGTATGGGAAAAGTGTGTCAACCCATGAGAAGAAGCAAACTATTTTTTAAACTGTGGACAAAGTATGACAAACCATGGGAAGCAGCAAAACTATTTTTCTTATATTCTTAAACTATGGGCAAAATATGTCGAATCATGAGAAGAAGCAAAACACTTTCTTTTATTTTTTACAAACAGTATGGTAGGCTTTGCACACATCTCTTTAAACCTATTTTTACCTTTTGATGCTATTTGGGTATTTTGTTTTGATTTCTATTATTTCCGTTTTTTAGAATTTCTAAAACTTTAAATATGCTAATACTAGAAATAAAAAAACTATTCTTAAAAATTATAAACAAATTCTTTGAAACAATTCAATTATTTTCCAAAAATATTCAAATTTCAATTATTTTCAATATCTAGTAATTTCATAAAATTTCGCAAAATACTTCTATTCATTATAGAAAATTGATAAAATTTACCCAAAATTTAATTATTTTCGTAAATAAAAAAAATTTCTACAGAAATTCATTTAATTCAGAAAGCATTTTCAAAAAAATAAATTATTTCACAATATTTTTATGGGTACAATTCTTCACATTGAATTACTATTTTATTTAAAAAGAACATTTTTCACTAAAATAGAATGATTAAAAAAAATTTTTTAATTCTTAGCAAGAATTCAATTATTTTCATAAATAATAGATTTCGTCGAAAAATTTCAATTTTTTTAATATTATTTTAAATTAATTAATCGAATAATTTAATTATTTTCACAAAAAATTATTATATTGTTAACAATGTTTATTAAATTCTTATGAAAAATTCAATTATTTACAATACTATTAAAAATTTTCCCAGGAATTCAGTTATTTTCAAATATTTTAATGAACTTGTTCGGAAGAAATCAATTATTTTCAACACAATTTGAATTACATTTTTTTGAAATAATTCAATCATTTTTTTAGATTTTAATAAACATTTTCAATTATTTGTAAAAGTAATAAATTTTTTCTTGGAAATTCAATTATTTAAAAAACTTCTAATATAATCGTTTGTAATAATTCAATTATTTTCAAAAATGTAAAATTCTTCTTATGAATTCAATTTTTTTCAAACTTTTAATAAAATTCTTATTAACTATACAATTATTTTCATAAATAATAAAATTTATCGTTGGATTTTAATACAATTTTAAAGGAATTGATCAAAAAATTTAATTATTTTAAAAAATTTAATTTCGATTCCTCGAAAACATCAATTACTTAAAAAAAGGTTTTTTTTTAAATCTTTTGAAGAATTCAATTATTTACAAAAATATATAAAATTTTAGCAGGAAGTCAATTATTTTTAAATATTTTAATAAAATTGTTCACAAGAATTAAATTGTTTTCATAAATGATAAAAAAGCTTTTGAGGAATTTAATTATCTTCAAAAAAAAATTAATAAAATACCACATAGACATTCAATTACTGTCAAATTTTAATAAATTATTATCAATTTCAATAACAGTTATATGCATGTGGAACTTTGGTCTAGCTTTATGTGTAAAGAATTTTATTAAAAAATTAAATTAGAACCTATATTTTTCAACAAAATTTCTTCGATTCCATTTCAATATGGTAAATTTTTTACTTTGGTATCCATTATTTAATTAATTATAAAATTCGATTTGACAAATGTAAATAATTTTCTTGATAAATGACAAGAATTTTTTACTTTAATAACTAAGAAAAAAATGATTTTTTTAAAGAAACAAATGCTTTGAGTATATTGGTTTTGTACTTAGGCAAAAATTACCTAAGTAAAAAGCATATTTTGACTATTATTTTTTTCAGTGTATATGAAGAAGTAGAACTATTTTTTTAAATGGGCAAAGTATGGTGTACTATATGAGGAGAAGAAAACCTATTTTTTATATATTTTGGAACCATAAGGGCAATAAATGGCAAAGCAGAGAAACAAATGTTTGTTTTCTTCTTCCTATGATTCTGAAATGAAGAAGTCCTGCTTCCATAGTGACATAACACCAGTAGCTTACATTATGCTTCAATAACATATTGATCTCTCGCTATATTATAGTGTAAGTTGCCTTTTACTTGCAATGAGACCTTCAATAGGCCAGACTTTACTATAGTCCACACGATAAGGTGTGCATATGGTGTTGGATTCTTGCAAGCAACTGAATCAAGATCCGTCATTATTCTCCCTGTCTTTTATATTATATATATATATACGTATATATAAACATATACACGAACGGCACGGTCTCGACTCGATGACGAGGCATTCGCAAGGCCGTTGCGAAAGCTGCTTTTAATCTATCGGCAAAGAGACGGGTGTGGCCACTTTATTTTATCTTGATTTAGCAAAATTCCTTCGGGAATGAAAAACAATATTTAACGTTCAACGAACCTTTTTGCGTCCTCCGCTGTGCTGTTTATCCGATGAATGTCGGAGATTTTATAATTAGAGGAAAAAGTGTTTTCCATTTTTTTCTTTCCTTCGTTTGAAACTTAAAAAGTAGCAAATTTGTTGTTCCTTTGTGTCGAGATAATTGACAGGAATTAAAAATAGAAGTTTCTCATGTGGCGAAAAGAAAAAAAAAACCGAAATGAGTGTGCAAGAATTTTCGGACATTAGCCTTGGCGCAAAAAGGTCGAAATGATCCTTTGTGTTATGAACTATATCTAATGCTCATGTTCAGACATCGAGTATAATTCTTCGATGACCTACTTGACAAGGTCATGTAATCCAAGTATCTCTCGGGGAACAAATCAATTCGTTACGTTTCCGAGGATAAATTCTTTTCTATTTCAATAATTATTGTCAAAACTGATTAAAAGTAATGACGCGGTATGTTATATAATTGTCCTCAAAACCTAAATTTCAATTCGCTAAAATGCCTCGATTTGGAAATGTCGAAAAAATAATTAATTGCTCGGGAGAAAAAAATGAGAATTGCAACAAAATGCTTCATTGTTATTTGTCCAGTTTTGTCTTTTACTTTCTCAGATTGTTATCCTGGAGAAGATTGGAACCAATCGATTTAGTCTCGTGACTTAATGAATCCCTATTAGAATTTTACATCATTCGGCAAACAAAAGTCATGATTTGGTAATGCAAATTCTGCATGAGAAATGATTCACATTCGCTCATTATTTAAGAAAAAATTTTTTATGGCACCTTGTCGCAATTGTATATATGTGGGTTGATTTTTTTTTTTTTTTTGAAATCTGGTTTGACGTTTTCCTTGAAAGGACAAGAAACATGAGGGAGGTTGGTGAGGACCATTCGAATAAGATTATTGCGCCATCAAGTTCTCCATATTGGTGAACTGTACTGAATAAACTCCCAGGAGCGGCGGTATTGCGAAAGGCAAACAATCGCGCCGGTCGTATAGAGGGAAAAGACTGAAGGTGCCACGAAGGAAGGAAAGAACGACTAGTGAGCGCGCAAGGTGTCTATATAGTGAAATAAAATAAAGGTCGACTATACGGTTTACCGTTTACACCGTGCGGAACAATATATATATGTATATAAACCAATACAAACAAAGCGGCGCGGTTTCGCTGGCTATCGATACTTATCGAATTTCACGGCTCGTACGAACGAATCGTACTGCACGATCTGCCAATACAGACACACCGAACGGTATATCGCCGGAAAAATATTGAGCCAAAAACGTTTTGCACGTTTTGCATTCTTGTATATTATTAAATCGACTCACGAGATCATCGACTTGAAATGTCTCCTTGAAACATTTTCTCCAAGTGTTCTTTATATTGTGCATATATATATATATATAAAGCTCGATTTCCCATTACTTTTTTTTGGCCTATGTAATAATGGTGCGATTTATTCACAATCACCAATCTTTTGGTACACACGAGTTCATTAAAAATCACATAAGGAACAATGCTAAACGAATTTTTATTTAAATTATCTCTTTTTGTACATAAATTTTTAGAGGGTAGGAATTTATTCCCTTTTTTCGTGACAGCGTGTGGTAAATATTTGTATTGTGTGATCGTAGATTACTCCCTATTTATCAGGTTTTAATTTTAATTTTTTTAGTTTTGCTACAATCGAAATAAATCAGTCAACATGTTTCATTTGGATTTTTTTCATTTTCATTTCGTTTGGATACAATCTTTATAAGTCAAATGTTTTTTTTCGGATTTTTAAAAATTCTTCCGTCACACTGAATGACCGACATCTTGAATTTTAAAAAACTGATTTCTTATTCGTAATCCGCGACTCCAAAAACCTCCGAGTAACGAATTTACGAATTAACGAAAACTTGTCCGCCATATTGGATTCCCATTTTGAAATTTTAATAACTGCAGTAACTTCAGTCCTCAGCTCAATTTTACTGTTTAAATTTTTGCTTAAAATGTTAAAGGGACACTAAAAAAACTGATTTCAAATTTATAATCAGTAACCCCAAAAACCCCCGTGTAACGAATAACAAATTTATCCGCCATATTGGATCCGACATTTTGAATTTTGGAAAACTGATTTTAGATTCGTAATCAGCAACACCAAAAATCCATAAATACAAAAGATATATTTGATTTATTTGATTCGGAAAATTGATAGCTTCTTCTCATATAATTTTATTTTATATTTATGGCTGTAAATCGTATTAAAGATAATTAATTTTCTTGTCTGTGTTAACTGTGAATTATTTCGTTCGCAGTTGAAAAAAAAATTATTTTAGTTACTTCTTAATGCGTGCCATTCTCTCTCTCTCTCTCTCTCTCTCTCTCTCTTTGGAATATTGTTAAGAAAGGTTTAAAGAATAAGTTGAATTTTTTTAACTTTACACTTTATGAGTAAAGTAGTTTTTATCATATTTATTATAAAAATAATTTTTTTGATAATTGAAATATAATATATATATATATATATATATATATATATATATAATATATATATTATCTATATATATTATCTATATATTATCTATATATATATATATATATATATATATATATATATATATATATATATATATATATATATTTATATTTATATTTATACACTGAGAAAACTGGAGTATTGGACTAAACATCTGGAGGGACAAATGGTTAATATTTGAGAGTTAGCTATTGGATAACAATCTCAATATTCAAATACACCATTGACAGATATTCGGGCCATTTCACTTGGAGGGAAAATGAGTTTATAACAGAGGGACAAATTAACCATCTTGAGAAATCCCTTCCTTATCCGGCGCGAAATGAATAAATATGGCAACCTAACCCCTAAATTAAATACATAAAATGTCAGAAAAATAAATTTGCGCGCATCAGATCGTACACATTTTCTGCGCAACTTTTAACCCTCAGATGTAATGGGAGAGAATATACAAGTAGATTTCCATTATCAATTCAAAATTTATTTTAGAAGGACTATTTAACTCTCTTCATAAGCAAAGCAAACATACACTTTTTGAACCTCTGAATTTGACTCTCCAGTTTTCTCAGTGTATATAATATAATATCTTTACAAAAATAATGTCTGTTAAATCATTAAAATCGGTCAAAAAGTTTTTCTGACATTAATTTTTTCAAAAAAAAGTTATAAAAATTTTCATTTGTTAATAAGAAGAGTAAATTTTTTTTTTTTTGCAAAATCCTTATACACTGTTAAAAAAATTCTTTTTGTTTAACAAAAACTTAAATTCTTGTTAAAAATTACGAATTTTTAAAACATTTTAAAATCGCCTGTAATATGTTACTTGGGGATTTTTAAGGTCGTTGATTACAAATCCGCTGCTAGTTTTTCAAAATTCAAAAGGGCTGAGCCGATATGGCGGAAGAATTTTTATAAATTCATCGGATTTACTTTAAACTTGTTACTTATGGGTTTTTATGATTGCCGATTACAAATTCGATGTCAGTATTTTGAATTTTTAAGTTGAAGATTCAATATGGTAAATTAATTAAGGGGTCTATCCACTTTAGACGCGCTAAAAGAGACTATTTTTTGTCATTTTTTTCAGGTCTTAATCGTAAATATTGACATGTGAGATTTTACACATAAATAAATACACTCTCGAAGTGCCAGAAAAAACTGTTTTATTTTTTTTAAATATTGTTTTTTGATTAAAAATAATTAATGAAAAGTATTTTTAAAAAAAGAAGTGGCTGTGCGCCATTGATGAAATTTTTTACGGAGATGGTCTATAAGAAAAAATCCAAACGGTATTAAATTCAGTATGTTAATAAAAATAGCGCATATTATACAATTTTTTGTTTTTTGTAAAATTGACAAAATGGTGGACATTTTTATAAAAATATGTAAAATTTTTTTGTTTTTTTCACCATTTCGGGCAGTAAAAATATATTTAAAATCAACATTTTTAAAATTCCTTGATATGCGCTGCAACAATGATCATGATGAATACAATGCCTTTTGGATTTTTTGTTTTCCACCATCCATGACAAAAAATTCATCAACGGCACACATTTTAAAATATTTTTCTTTATTTTTTGTAAATAAAAAAATATATTAAAGAAAATTAAAATTGTTTTTTTCTTGCACATCAAGAGTATATTCATTTGTGTGTAAAACCTCATATTTCAATATTTACAATTTAAAACTAAAAAAAAAATTACAAAATTAGCAAAAATAGACTCCTTAACAACGAGGACGTAGCAAAATTATAGCGATCCGATCTGATGAATTCTTAGACAATTATCGGTCATATTGAATCTGACGTTTTGAATTTTAAAACTAACATCGGATTTGTAATCAGCAACCCCAAGTAATAATTTTTAAGTGAATCTGATGAATTAGGATAAATCCATCGCCATATTAGGTCCGCCGTTTGCAATTTTTAAGAACTATCATTGGATTCGTAATTACAATAGAATTTTAATATAATTTTTTTTTAATTTCTTGTTAAAAACTAAGAATTTGTCTGACGAAATAACAGTTTCGTTTCACAAAGTGCACAATTTTAATTAATCGAACTACAAATTAAGTAAAATGTGAGTGCTATCATATTTAGTGTACTCAAATTAATACTTGTAAAGAATGCTAAATTTAATTGTTATCCAAGTGTAAATTGACATTTACAGACTTAAAAGCAATATTTGTATAAACTATTACTTTCATTTTTAAATTGGCACAAACCAGAAGATTAAGAATTTAGCACTTCAATGTTTATTTTTTTGCAAAAATGATTTATTTGGAATCAAGTTACATTTTGCGATATACAAAAAGGGTTATTAACTTTCATTGAAAATAATTTTCTTTTTACAAAATTAATGTTAAAGCAACCGAAAGTTTCATGAAAGTTGAAATTAACTTGACTGTAATGTTCAAAATTTTTATTTACAAATTCAATGATATTTTGAAGTAATTCTTTAAATATCTAATGTTTATCAAGGTTTGACGCAAAAATTGACTGAACTCTGCATGCAAGTGTATTAAATTATTTAAATGTGTTTAAAAATTCTTCTTACAAAGTTCAATCGATTTTTGTGTTAAAAAATATTAAGCAGTGAACTAGCTGCTTAAGAGTAGCAATTTTTTTTGAAACCATTGAATCAACTGTTAAATGATTCAATTCTTTTGAACACATTTCTTACATATCTTGACTTACACTTTTATCAAGATAATCTAATTTTTCCGTTCGACTATTCATTAGTTGCTTAGGCAGTTCTTCAACTTTCAATTCTGTTTGCTTTTCGTTTTGTTTCAAGAATGTGGTATTACTTGTGATATCATAATCAATTTTCTCAATTCGCCTTTCATTTCGCTCGATACATTTAAAAGTCGACTATAGTAATTATAAACAACTGCTTTCATAATTCCATATCAATCTTTTATTTAGTGAATAAAGTATTAAAATACTGCAAGTTTCTTTGTATAGCAGGTTTCCTAAGTGTTAGGTAAAGGAGAATGAATTGACACTCGGGCCTAAATGTATTCATATATACTAAAAGGAGATATTCAATATCAGGACTTAATCATAAAATAAAAGACCTCAAATTATGCAAATTGCATAATTTCCACATTAATAATAAGTATTAATTAATTAGTAACGAGGACATTATCATGTGGTTCTAATGAAGATGAAAAAATTTTTTTTACAACATGGCATTTATAGGCATTACTGCAACATTACTTCCTAGCGGTAAAACTGTTCATAAAGTTTTAAACTTACCTGTTCCACTGTATAGTGATTTATCTTTAAATATAAAAGTCCAGCTTGGAGAAGAACTGGATTTGCAAACAGTTTGATGTTCTTATTTAGGACACGGCTAAAGTTTATGATGTGTTGACCTACTATTGAGAGATCTAAATGGTCGACTTTTAAATTTTCCCTTTAAAACATAATTCGATTTTAGATAAATTTTATTAATTGTAAAACTATGAACCGTTATCTTTTACAATTTCAAACAAATCACAGATTTGAAAATTTAATTTTTAACAAATCAACACGAGAAAAGAGAAAAATCTCATGCAGCTTCTGAAAGAGAACACAAAAATATAAGTACAAATGTTTGTTTTAAATATAATTTAACTTCGGACACTATGTAATTTAAAAAAAGTGAATACTATTATTTCTAAAACTGTCCATACTTAATTTATTTAGAGGTGTTAAAATGAGGATGGACGAAAATAATTCTATTTTTCTGCTGGGATAATAAGCAGATTGATGAGTTAAATTAAAAAAGATCTTGTCTTGTTTGAAGAATTTCCAATAAAAATTATCGTGAAATCATCAAAAAGTTGCAATTTGCAAATTACAATGTCGCTCGCCATTCACAGCTACGTCATTAGGCACGAGGCATAATGTAGACAGACACCTGTGCCGTCCACAATTGCCCGAGGCGTCACCAGTCCCTACCTACCAAGGCACGAGAGCACACAGTACATTAAGGTACATGAGTGCTCGACCACTCGTGAATACTAGTGCCAACTTCCACACTTGTAAACACACTCACACACTCGCCCTCCCAGACAACGTATCCCAAGAGAGTCGCACTTTCAGTTTCATTCTTATAAGTGCGCTGAGAGACGTTCAATTCGTTTTCCTCTCGAAAGCTTTCCATCGTAAACAAACAAGATCAGAAATTGCAATAATATTTCTCCCAACTCGTATCACTTCCGCTTTTCTACAATTTATTCCAAAACTTCTATAATTATTCATCTTCAACAGAATTAACTTTCCCATACGCGAAAGTAAAATAATATTTCCAAGAATTAGATATAAAATATTGAAAACATCATTTTTGGGAACGATTTTTCTTTGCAATGACAAAGCTTGATAATAATAATTAGCAAAATCCATTAAATAAATATAATTCTCATCCAAACAACAAGAAACCATTCATCTGAAAGAATGTTGAAGCAAAGGGTCTTCAAGTATCGAATAGTTATTTTCTGACAAGCTGATAACACATCCCAATGGTCTTCTCCTTTATAGAACATTAAACGGCACGATATTGTTAGGATAAGAATGAAATATTACATCTTTAAAAGTCTACTTTGTAGGCAAAGTATTACAGGAACGCTTTGGACTCGATGATAGCTCCGCTTCTTCTTTTTCTTCTTATTCTTCGTATCTGTTATATAGGTATAATTAGAAAGAGAATTTATTATTTGTATAAAGGACGAAATTTCTCGGTTAGTACAAAGTGAGAAATTTTACGAGTATTCTCTCTTTCATTCTTGGGGAAATTCTTTTGGCCTGTGTGCGCGTGTGTTTTGCAAAAGTGTATATACGTTCCCAGGAATATTAACGAGAATGTTTTCTCGGCTATTTTTCGTTGGGAATTTGCACATTGCTGCACAGAAAGAGAGGGAGAGAGAGAGAGAGAGAAAGAGAGAGTGGTGGGTATACTCATTATAGTCCGCTCGTCGGATCGCGTTGCCCCGAGCCCTTTGATTATACGCGCTCGCGCATCTGTGCGCGCCTTGTAAACACGAACCTCGCTTATGGTCGCCGGGATTTTATATAGAGAGGCTGCCGGTAGAAATCGAAAGTGGATTCTTGAGATTCGCCATACAGGGGGAACAACGCCAGTTTGCATGGGCACCCGACTCCGGATCCTCTACATATATGGAATCCGTGAATCCGCGGAACTATTGCTCTAGTCTTCCTCTATATAATTATTGATTCATTTCGACTATTATTCTGGAAATTTTTATTTTAATTCATTTCAAAAGTCCGAATTCAAAAGAAATATCAGTCTTATATTTAACTCTCTCGTTTATTTATGCTTTACAAATCTACTGCGCATTTATTTATGTCTTCCATAGCTACTGCGCATTCATTTACGACTTCTAGATCTACTGCGCATTGATTTCTACTTCCTAGATCTACTGCGCATTGATTTCTACTTCCTAGATCGAGTGCGCATTTATTTACGTCTTCCACATCTACTGCGCATTCGTTTATGACTTTTAGATCTACTGCGCATTCGCTTATGGCTTCTAGATCTACTGCACATTCGTTTATGATTTTAAGATCTACTGCGCATTCACTTATGAATTATAAATCTACTGTACCTTTATTTATGCTTGCCAGGTCTATTTCACATTCATTGAGGCTTGTCAGATCTACTGCGCATTCATAGACGAATTTGAGATCTATTGCGCATTCAATTATACTTTCTGGATCAAGTGCGTAGGATTGGAATATTACGACTTATTTTATTTATTATAGTGAGAAAAATAATTAATCAAATCTTTCAGAAAATATTTTTTAATACTCTCGTAAATACTTTTATATATAGAAAGCTTAAATTACTCTCTAAATTCGTATTATATGTATGATTATAAAGTTTTTAAATAAAGTTAAAACTTTGTTAAATTATTCTTCAAAGTCGATCTTCTAAAAGTTATTTCTTTAACATTTTTATAACTGCAATTTTGATGAATGTAAAGTGCAAAATTTTTAAATTTTATTAAATGTTCGAAAAAATTTTAATGTAAAACATCTAAATATAAATTATAATGAAAAATTTATAACTGATGATAACTTTCTTCAAAAATTTATATTAAAATATTTATTGAAAAACAATTCTTAGATTTCTTTCATATTTATTAAAATTTAGTTTTCTACATATTGATATCCAATTCGATCAAAATGATTCCCAAAAGAAAATTGAGATCAAATTATAATTACTTGATCCAATAAATATACTTGATTTAAATATAAATTTATTGCAGTTTAATACTTTGAAGTTAACAGAAACAATACATTTTTTAGAATATCTAATTTTTTAGAATTATTATTAACATTTTAGAAAAAGAAATCCTTTTAGATATTTCCCATTAAGATTCATCGAAACATAATTTTTGTAATCTTTCAAATTGTCAAGAAAGATGTTGAATGATTTTAAGAAACAAATTCTTAGTCTTTTTTAACATAATATTTTATAAAACATAATTATCTTTAAAACAATTTAAACCTTTTAAAATCTACTTTTCCAGAATTATTATTTTTTTTAATATTCCTATAATTTTATATTTCTAATTAATCAAAAACAATTTTTTACCATATTTTTTTAAAAAGTCATTCATTATTTTTTAAAATTGAATTTTTTTATTTTTGCCATTGAATTTTCAAGAACTTTGGAAAAATGAAAGATACCCATTAAATATTGTATATAAGACGCTCTCGAATTGTCTGTCCCAAACGAAATATCTACTTAGATTTTTTCGATGGAGACAAAATCTGACCAATAAGGG
This sequence comes from Leptopilina drosophilae, assembly GCA_032873175.1. NCBI lineage: Eukaryota > Metazoa > Arthropoda > Insecta > Hymenoptera > Figitidae > Leptopilina > Leptopilina drosophilae. Next base: position 12,832,075 of record CM065486.1, read on the forward strand.
GAGCTTCTACTTTCTTCTAGGTAAATCGAAGTAGATATTTCTTTCGGGACAGACAGGCCGAGTGCCTATTACATTATTGTTTAATAAGTATTAAAATATTTAACAAAGTTAATGTAGTTTGAAACAAATTAATTTAGAATTTAATAAATGGTCAGGAAAACACAAAATAAAATTTTTCTAAGATCGTTGAATAAGATATACTGCGCATTGATTTAAGTCCTATAGATCTACTGCGCATTTATTTATGTTTCATAGTGCAAACATAGATTTAATGTTCATAATTTAATTTATAATTTAATTTTAATTTGGCACAAATTTAAGAATTAGGAACTGATCTTTTCTTGCACATTTTTCAAACTAAAGACAAAATTTGAAAAATATTTTATTTAGATAACTATTAATTTTTGGCTAGGATTTATTTTCATCTCAAAATTGGTAGAATTGTCTTTTTACAAAATGGATTGTAAAAGAGAATGAAAAGAAAATTGTTTCAAAGAAACTTTCTTGCATAAGTTATTTACATTATCAGATCAGGTTTTATTGAGAGAAGCAGCCAAACTCGAGTTATTGAGCAATGAAATTTTATTAGCACAATCGAACTTCGAAGAGTTGCATATTGAGGTAACATTGAGCAACATTGTGGAAGAATTTAATAATAATGATACCATTGAACAGATCGATAATAATCTGATATTAGTTTACGAAATGATATTTTGTTTCTTATTTGGATTGTTTGTCAATGCAAGCGGAAGCTAATTTCTAGTCATCAAATTGAAAACTTGCTTCTATTAATATTCAGTAGATATTGAAATTTAATTTGGAGATTCTATAATAATCAAGTCTTTCACTTCTTTGCTTTATATCTTTTTTAAATCTCATGAGAAGGATTAGAGCCCATTGGGAACTAATTTAATAATTTTTGTATAGAACCAGTGTTGAGAATTATATAATTAGCCACCGAACCGGGTTTCAAAGTTTCAACACGGTTAGAGTTTGAACACCTACAAATGCGCGCGCGCGCGCTTTACCAGGTGAGAGAGGAAATGCACGCTTTCACGTCAGTTTTAATTAATCAAGTGCTAATGAATTTTTCCATCATATATTTTTTTAATTCTTCCTCTATCTTATGCAATAAAACTATATTCTAAAACTACTTTATGATTAAAAAGTTTTATTAGTTTATCATATTCACGTTTCGAATGAAATGATGGTCTGGATAATCAACCGGTTTATTGTGTAAATGGAATTTCTCTTATGTAATACAATTAAATTCGTGTTACTCTAATTAGTTGCGTAATTATTTATATGTAACTTGCGTAGCCATTTATGACTTTTAGATCAATTGCGCATCTATTTACACTTTTAAAATCTACTGCACATATATTTATAATTTGCAAATGAACTGTGCAACATTTTATGCCTTTTACACCTACTGCGGGTTTGGTTTAATCTTTATGGATCTACTGCGCATTGATTTATGGTATTATGATCCACTGCGCAACTATTTAAAATTCGAAAATCTTCTATTTAATCATTTTCTTTATATTAGATATACTAAATGACTATTCTAGAACAATTATACTATAGATTGCGTTTTATAATAAATGCTAAACTATTTTACGGTTTAGATCTACTGCGCAACTACTTACACTGGAAACGTCTTTTAATGATTTGCCTGTTAAATTAAAATTGTTTCTTTATTGTTTGAACAAATTATTTATTCTTGATCCACAGTGAAATTTTTACTGCTGAGATCTACTGCGCATTCATTTTTCATATTAGAAACTACTGCGCAACTGTTTACATTTTTCAACTTGTCCTTTATGATTTAATCCACTGTTCCTATTTTTGTATGTTTGAGATCTACTGCGCAGGAATTCAATTTTTTTTAGATCAACTGCACATTCTTTAATTTTTTGATCTATTGCGCATGCATTTGCCGTGTGCTACATACCACCTTTTTTTAAATAAATTTTTCTCCCTTATTATTTACTTTCCATTTTATCTTAATTTAGAGTTCTCATTTGAAAAATTGTGTCGAAAGTTTTCATCACTTTTAAATAACTTCCTGGTTAATTTACCATTTTGATATGACTTATTTCACGTTTGAAAACCATGATTGAAGACAATTTCCGTACGAATGAAGTTAATTTTCTTGGAAAATGTCCTCACTATGTGGTCAAGTTCGTATTTTCATCTTATTTTCTAGACAATTATGTATGTAACTAAAGCATTACATAATATCTCGTTTCACCAATTTTTCCTTTTCTTTTGCGTAACAATCTCACAGCTCAGTAAAATTGTCAAGTGTCATTATAAATAATAATAAATATATATTTTATTTATTATAAATGACGAAACGTGAAGCAAAAAAAAAAATCTATTGTTATTTAATTAGCCACTAAATCCAATTAATTTTTAATAAACTTTATTAAACGCTAATGGAAAAAAAATATTTTCCAACCAGTCATTGACTTCTTTTTTGAATTATTGTTTAGAAAATAATTTTATCGCTAGAATTCTATTTTTCGAAATATTATATATTTGAATGACTTTCACTTTTCATTATATATGTATGTATGTATGTACATGATCGAGATTTCAAAAATTGCAAACAACTGTCACGCTGTCGGGGGATTAAGTTTAATTAAAGACAGGTTTAAATCATACGAGTTCGCATCTCTTACCGTTGTATACGCAAACCATATATGGTGCATCGAGGTAGTGGTCACTTCGTGTGGGTAACTTGCCACCATGTTTATCTCGGTCACGGTGACTCCGTGAAAGTGAGAGCCGTCCCTCCAATACACAAATTCTCTCTATGTCTGGATTACACGTGCGCATACACACAAACCTCTATGTATATGTATTCACACATGGCAACATTATAAGTGAGCCCTGCGTAATCTATGGGGTCGTACGCAGAGACCGTGGTCAGGTGAACAAGTCGCTTGAACTATTCCTGTACAAAAATTATTTACCGTTTCAGTAAGACGAGTTCCAATCGAATGGCAGTGAAACTCTTATTTCGTTAAAGAATATCATATCATTAGAAGGGTCATTGAACCAAAATTAAAAACTTTTTTTTTACTCTTGGCAATATTTGTTTTACTATTTATTTCTTTGGAAATTATTTAATGACTTTTTCTTGAATCTATATATACGGCGTTCCTCACCAAATTATTATTATTATTTTACTTAGCATTATTAGTATTATTAGTATTATTTTACTTTTGCATCTCAAATATTTTTCAAATATTTTTTTTTTCTTTTAGTGCTCTTTGAAATTAGCTACCATGATTTTTTTCAAATTTTTTCATCAAGCGGTTCAAGAGTTACAGGTTTTTGAAAAAACACGTTTTTACGTAATTTTTTTTTAAATGCTTATAACTCGGACAAAAATTGATCAAATTGGACGCTCTTATAATAAAATTTTTGTTTTTTCACGTAGTTTTTAATAAAAAAGTAAAAAAATATTTTTTTTTAATGTTCGAAAAAAATTTAAGTTTTTAAAATAAAATTTAATTTTTAAAATGTATGTATCTATCGATTTTTTTCAAAATTTTTTGTAAGAAACTAGAACTAATTTAAGAATTTTTAATCCTTGTCTGATTGTGGACACAAGATGGGATTTATTTATTTTAAAATTTTTAATTTTTCTAAAACGGTTTTATTACATTTGGAGATAAGTTTAATAGTAACTAATTTAAATTTCCAATGATGAATTTATACTTTTTAAGTTTAATGGTCAATCATTAATAATCCTCGGACAGGGTTAGTACAGGTCAGGGAAATCAGGGAATTTATAGGAAAAAGTCAGGGAAAGTAGAATTGGTCAGGAAAAAGTCAGAGTGTTTTATTGAAAGCACTGGAAAACAATCCAGTATTTAGAATTTATGAAAAAATTCTGAATTGTATCTTTTTCATTTTCATTTTTTATTTTTTTTCATAAGCTATAAAAATAATACGAATTCTTTTTCTTTTTCTGTTAATAATTTATTTTAAATGATCTAATTCTATTGAAGAACTTATAAATCATTTAATGAAGTATTTATTTTAATACTTTTAATTTCAATTCTATTGAAAAAAGTTTCAATCTTTTAAATTTTATCGCAATTCTTTGAAAGAGTTAACTAACTTAATAAATATTAAAACTCTTACTAGAAATTCAGTTATATTTTTAAATTTTATTTTAAATTCTCAACATTTCAATTATTATGTTTATAAATATAACAACATTCTTCGTCGCAATTAAATTATATTCAGAAATTTTTATAAAATTCATTGTAGAATTCAATTATTTTATAAATAACTACTTCTTGTTATTTTGTTAATTATTTAATTAATTTAAGGAATTCAAAATTCAATTATGAAAGATAAATTTTTGTAATATTCTGCTTAAAAAATTAATTATTTGAAAAAAGAAAATATTTCACAGGAATTTAATTATTTAAAATATAACTTTCATAAATTTTTTTTTTAAGTTTAAATGTTTTAAGATTCGGCATTCAATTCTTTTCAGGAATTAAATTTTTTTATAAATAATAAAATCATTCGGAGAAAGTAAATTATTTTTCTAAATAACAGTATATTTTTTACAAAAATTCAAATTATTTTCAAAAATTTGGTAACTATTTTCATAATTACCAAAAATTTTAACTTAGTTTAAAGATTTTCAATAATCTACTATTTTATTAAAATTCCCCCAAAAGAAATCAATTGAGGGCTCGGATCGAAGAACCGACGCATCGCAATATTCTGTGCGTTAACAAGCGTCGGTTCTTTGATCCGAGCCCTCAATTATTAAACAAGAATTTTGATAAATTTTTAATCTGAACAAAAATTCAATTATTTTCCAAAAAATAAAATTTCACAAAAATTTAATTATTTAAAGTAGAATTTTCATAATTTTTTTTTTTTTGAAAAAGTTAATTGTTTAAAACTTTTATATAAAATTCTTCTTAAAAATTCAAATAATTTAATTCGCGTAGAATTTTCTAATAAAAATTGATTTAAAAATTAATTTTAGATAAAGTTTTAGATAATAATTAAATTTCAGAGAAGTTACTAATAATTAGAGGTGTGCAAAAAGCTCGAAGCTCGATCAAGTATTTTTGAGCTTTTTATTTAAATTTTGTAAAGGTTTAAAATTATAATATTATACATTGACTTCAACGATCAATTCCGAGTCAGGAATTAAAAAAAATTAAAATTAAAATATATATTTATTCTTTAAATTATAATCTTTGCAAATCTGTATTTTTCATACTTTGCGTTAAAATTTTTTGAAATTATTTCAAATTTTTATTTTCTATAATGATATTAAATTGAAGAATTTCCGAGTAATCGAAATTTCGTGAAATTGAATTGTAAAGAAATTAATTTTAAAGTTCTCAAAAAGATATTTATAAAAAATTATTGAAAATAATTGTTTTAAAGAAGAATTCTAATAAAAAATTTTAGAAAAATCGAATTAAAATGATGAAAATAGTTTTGAATAATTTACAGTAACAATATTCTTATCTTATAATATGAAATAATGATTTTATAACTCGGTTATCTTTAATTATATTATAAAACACGAAGAATGTTATTGAATGTCAAAAGGTTTGAATTAGAAATTTTGAAAATCTTAGATCGCATGGAAAAATAATAATGATTTTTAATTATCATGGAAAATGTGTAAATTTTGTCTGGAAATCAAGAAAAAGTCAGACAAAAACCAAATTTAATTTTTGTGGCAACTCTGTTCAAACTATTGCGCATCTATTTTTGATTAAGAGATCTACTGCGCATTCACTTATGCTTTCCAGATTTAGTATCAATCTACAAAGGTTTTCTGCTACATTGCGCATTCGTTTATACTTTTAAGATCTATTGCGCATATCTTTGTGACATACTGATCTCCTGGGCAATTACTTACGTATTTAAGACCTAAGGTGCTTTTGAATGTGTTTTCTAAAGCTATTACATGTTTCTTAAAATACTTTAGAAACTTACAAGCAATCATTTAAATTTTAAGGATCTACTGCGCAACTGCTTTCATCGATTCATTAGTTTAGAAAGCAATTTGAAAATACATTTTTTGCATATTTTTCAAGCTTAATTCAACTTTTAATTGATTGATTTTGAGGCTTCTTGTAGATCTACTGCGCACAGAATCAAATTTGATGATTTTAAATAAAAAAAAAGCTCTAAAGCGTATAGTTTTCTTGCTAAGTTTTTTCGGAACAAACTGTATATAGTTTATTATTTTTTTTCCTTGTGAATTTTTTGTTGTTGTTTCTGTTGTCGTACTACAAAGAAAACTCTACAGAAAATTCTTGCATTGAATCAGGTTGAAAAATATTATACTGTTGAGAGCCAAACGAGATTCACACCGGAGTGCACAGTGAGACACTTCTGTCAGTGGCATATCACGTGCCGGTTACACGGCTCACTGGGCATGAACACAGAGAGAACAAAGAGTCACCAGTAGCAGCTCCAAGTTCCTCACTGAAGGCTCCAATTATTGTGAGAGATGTCTCCAGCTAGAGTCTCAAGTCATGAGAATAAATAAAACAAAGAGAGAATCTCAACGACAAGCTTGGATCATCTCACTCCAACTCGAAAACAAGTTGAAAAGTGTCCTATAGCTATTTGAACGCTTTCGCTATTATATACTGATGCGCATTGTTCAATTTTTCTCTCTTTAAAAACAAAAGTTTTGTTCAAACCAATAATACATTCCTTTAGAGGATAATTTACTCTCTAACACTTTTGAAATTCTTTATCCTAATTTTTTTTTAAATCTGTGAAAGTAAAAGGAATTATTTATATGAAAATGTCAAATAAAATTCGCTTAATTGTAAAATTGAAATTCACACACAAAGAGTTCTGTGCTCTTTCCTCTGGAGCGTAAATTTCTGTAATTACCTTATCGTAGATTATGCAGTTCCTTGACAATAACGCGGAAGAAGCGAGGTTATGTATATAATGTCATGTAACATAGATGGGACAAGGATTTTCCTTTGTTAGAAGATGAGAGTTTTTTTTGGAGCAATTCGTTTGAATATTCAGAACTTGGATCTCTCAAGATTTCTTTACACTGTTTAGAATGATTGTTGATGGTTGATAATTTTTTATTGCAAAAAGTTACACATACGTGTAACAATCTACTGCGCAATTTTTATGTATACAAGGAATGTGCTAAGGATTATAAAAAATAAATCCACTTTAAGTTTGGAAATATCAATGGGAAAGATAAATTTACCGAAAAATTTTAAAAGTTATCTGCGATAACTTCCTGCGCATACGAAAATTAATGAAAACTGACAATATACTACAGATTCAAGGTAGTTGCACAATGATCTACTGCGCAAGTAGAAAAAGAACTATTGCGCATATTAGCATTCCAAAGAGATTCATTGCGCAGGAATAAACTCTTAGTTAATCTTTTAAGAGATTTACTTTCTTCAAAAAAAAAATTATAAAAGCTAGAATATTCTATAATAATAAATTGTCTCCGCAACTATTGATCTACTGCGCATATAACAAAATGATCTATCGTCCGTGTAACAACTCTAAAGTTGTAAACCTTTTTGTACAAACTTTTTTTCAAATAATCTATTTAACATTTTAAAAATATTGTCATCATTTTTTCAAAATATTAAAAAAAAGTTATATAAATTTCAAATAATGCAGAAGTGATTCGATAGTTTCAAATTAGTAATTTTCTTCTAAATTAAGCCATTACATTTAAACCTGTAGTGAATGTTAAAATTTTGAATAAGGATAAATATTGAAAGTTTAACATTTGTGATTTTAAATGTTACTTAATGTAAATAGAACGACATTCTTGATTCCTGATCTTTCCACATTCTTTGACTCGTTTACTTACACTTTATATCGGGACTTTTACTTTATTGACTATACTTTCATGGACTGATACATTTATCGTTTACTTTTAATTTCTTTTTAATTTTCAATTTCCGTTACAATCTATCAAGATGCGTTGAAAATTATTTAAGTATTTCATAACGCGCAGTAGATCAATATTTGTTGAGAAATAAATTCATCTAATGAACTGTAATATATGCATGATATTATTTTAAACGTAATGGTAAGTTATGTGTATTCTTAGAAATATAAGATAAATTTTGCCTGTGATAAGAAAAAAGATTTTTTTAAATGCTAGAAAGTAAAATGTCTTTTTCGATCCTAGGGAATAAAACGACCTCTTGTAACACTGGAGAGTAAAGTGGTTCTTTTTTACCCTCGGGAAGAAAGTGATCTTTTACAACACTAAGGAGTAAATTCTGTTTATCCTAAGAAATTAAACGACCGTTTGTAAAATTGTTTAAACAATTAATTGTTAATTGTCACTATTTTGTAACTAAAATATTCAAGTTTTAAAAGAAAAATTAATTATTTAAACAATATTTAAACAGTTTATTTGGTAATTTTTTAATTTACTGCAGTTAAAACTAGAAAATTCAAGCTTTTTCTCAATTGTGCAATTTTTTTGAGTGAAACATTTACTAATAATAAAAAATAAAAAAATTATTTATTTTAAAATTTGTTAAACAATATATTCTCATTTTTCATAAACTGCACTTAGGAATAAATTTTTTTTATTTATTTCTAAATATTATTAATTATAAAATTAAAAAGTATAAATTATTTAAACAATGGTTAAATAATAAATTTTTAGTTTTTATTGTATTTCAGTGTTAAAATTATGAAAATTTGAACAATCGAGAAAAAATTAGAAATTTCTTATTTCATGTACAGTGAATTAAAAAATTACCATATCAAATTGTTTAAAAATGTTTAAATAATTAATTTTTAGTTTTTCTTTAATGCTTATATGTTTTAGTTACAAAATATTGAAAAAATTGAAAAAAACTAAAAATTTCTAGTCCTAAATACAGTTTATGGAAAAAATAACAATTTATTATTTAAATAATGTTTGTTTAATTAATTAATTTTTAATTTTATTTTACTAGTAGATGGTTTACTTATGATCAGATTTAGAAGAAAAGAAAAATCGTTTTGTAAAAAATTGTGACCTGTTTGTGATATTTTGCAACGCTAGGGAGTAAAGTATCTGTTTTCGATCCTAAGGAATAACTTTTGTAACGCTAAAAATAAAATTTCTCTGTTTACTTCTAGAAAATAAAAATAAAATGAGATTTTTAAGAATTACGTATTTTTAAATAGAAAAAATAACGTGTAACGTATTAAGTAGTAAAAAAAAATGTTAAAAAATTTTTGTTAAGAAAATTTTTTTTGTAAAATACACACGTGGTGTAAGAACGATGCAGTGTACGCACGTGGATCCGTTACACAAATTCTGTGTATATTACATGTTCCAATGAACGCGCACGTAATTCTCGCTGATTTTGCAATAGCTCCCTACGAAAAAGCCGGTTTTGCGAATTGAGTTGCTTATTAATGCCGCTGGCCAGACTTGAAAACCAATATTAATAATAAGAATAATAATAATAATTGATAAAGTTAAACCTGAGCTATACACGTTACGCTATATGGTGTATATATATATATATATATATATATATATACATATCAAAAAGAGAGAAAAAGAAGAAAAAAAATATTCGTGGAAAGTTTCTACTGATTTACATGCAACGACTTCACCGGTTCCGTGTTTCTTGCGGTCTTGTGAACGATAAATTGCGGATTTCTTGGCGAGAGACCGTCTCTCACACACAGGATATGGACTTGCTTCACCTCTTTATCTCTCCCACACTTCCTATCCAATGACTGGAACCTTTTTCTAGATCATGCTTCATTATAAACAGAGAACCATTTACACATTACCGTCAACAATCAATTTCCATTTTCATAATAATGTTTGTTTTTATGATTTTTTTCTTTTTCTACGTTTTTCAATATAGAAACTTAAAATTGCACTTAAAGTTTTCACTTAACAATGACGGGAAATGAAAAATTGAAATAAAAATGTATTTTACGGTCTAAGATGTTCATTCTTCTCTTAGTGAGCGATAGTTGACTTGGAAGGGAAAAAAATCATGAAACATTTTTACGATTTAAGTGTATTGTGAATGAGAACTTACGGGTTCAAGAAAATCTCGCCGTATTTCTGTTCTAGCTATATATATATAAAGCTATAAAGTAATTTTCCCTTCACTGCTGTTTTGACCTTTATACTATAATTTTGTCCTTCAGTTTCGAATGAAGAACAACGATAGCATACGTATTCGAGTTATTGATATTGTAATAAATAACAATGTTATACAATTGAAACAATCGATGCTGTACTTTTCTTTTATTCTACAATCGCTCACTAGTGTTCATTGAAATATGAGAATGTAATTTTATTTTTATTTAATGATTTAGTTCGCAGGTAGAATTATTGCCAATTGTGAGTGTTGATTATCTATGGTGACCTAGTGCGCAACTAAACTTTAAGAATTGACCCAGTGCGCAGCCGAATTTTGTAGAGTGATCTACTGTGCATATGATGCAGTATTGCACATTGTAATGAAAATTTTTTTCATTTAACTTAAACATATTGCACTAATAAAAAAAATTAAATATAAAATAAAATTTTAATAAAATTTCACGAAAAATGTAATACTTTGCAAAATTTTTAATAATTTTTTTAGAAATCAATAATCTTTAAAAAATATTAGAAAAATAAAATTATTTAAAAATCTTATTTTAAGAACTTCTAAATTAAATTATTCAAAACATCAATAATTACGTAAACAAATATTTAAATAGATATTTACTGTTTGTTTGTCAATATGAATTAAAATAACGAAAAGTTGCAATTTTAAACCTTTTCAATTTTAATTATTTCTAAAAATTACAACTTTGATTGTTTTTTCATTTGGTTCAATTTTTATGAAAATTTTTTAATTAAAATTATTTTTTCAAGTTTATTATTTTTTATTAATTTTTTATTATACTGTTTATTTATTATTATAAGTCATCTATAAAATTCAATTCTTTTCAAGTAAATGTTACGAAATTTAAATTATTTTGAATTTTTTCAATTAAATATGTATTAAAAAATTTGACTAATTTTAAAAACATTTTAATTAATTAAATTTTAAAGTAAACTAAGAACTACATTTTTCAAAATTAATAATTTTACTTTTTTTAGGATAAAAATCAGTATTTGTGTTTAAAAGTCTCACAGAACGCAAAAAAAGACATTTTAGAGAAAAAAAATTTTAATTGTTATTTTTTACACTATGAAAATAGAGAAAAATTGTATTTTATACAAAAATGTGGTATTTGTTTATACGGGGAATTTTTATTTCAAAATGACGTCGATATACGCCATTTTCGAAAATGCCCATTTTTGGTGGTAAGATCGATTTCAAACTTTGTAAAACAGATAAAACTAAAAACGAAGTGACATTCTCTTCGTTTCATATTTCTTTAGGTGTGGAACCTCAAAAAAGTGGAATTTCCCCACTCCCCCTTTTTTAGAGTACTTTTTCCCCAAAATATAAAAAAAGGTGTTTTTATTCCGATTTTTTCTTATAAAAAAGGGGAGTTGGAAATTTTCCAGTTTTTGAGGTTCTACTTATAGATATGATGACGCTGAATCAAAAGCCGTTTGATTTTTTTAAATCGCATTAGAAGAACTTGACATATTAGTCTTATCAGATCAAAAAAAGAAATTTTTGGGAAAAACGCATTTAAAGTAAATGTTCATAGGTTTCGACGTTTTTTTTTCATCGGATTTGCTTGAAAATCATTACTCGGGGGTTTTTGAGGTCGCTAATTACGAATATATAATCAGGTTTTTAAAATTAAAAATGGCGGATCCAGTATGTCGGACATTGTTTTTTCAAAATCATTGGATTTGCTTGAAAATCGTTATGGGGAGGTTTTTAGGGTCACTGATTACGAATATGACATCATTTTTTCAAAATTAAAAATGGCGGATGCAACATGGTGGACGAAAAAAAAATTAAACGAAAAAAAATTAAAATGAAAAAATTTTCTTTTTTGCCATATTGGATCTGCCTTTTTGTTTTACTTCGAATTTTGCAATAATATTTTAGGAGAGTATTCTTGACACTATAAGAAATCCGAAAGTAGAAACAAAAAAAATTGATTTTTTTGACATTTTGAACTGGAATGTTCCCTTAAGTAGTAATAAAACGTAAGAAAAATATCAGATTATTTGAATTCTGAAATGTTTGCTTTGATTCTACGGAATAACATACTTTAGAATATGAGATTTACAAAAAGGTGAATTTTATTTCATACTTACAAAATTGATCAAAATCGTCATTTTCTGACTAGCTCATAAAAATAAGAAATTTGTTTTAACAAAAACCAATAAATTATGAATTTTTTCACTCTGGCTATTAACTTAGGTGAGGGATAAGAATAATCTATGCATTTCGTGAAGGATCTCAGAAGTAAATGCATTATACTGAAAGTTGGTTTCGTTTTATTTTAACCACACGAATTTGTACCGTGTGAACGCTTAAACTTGTCTCAACCATATATCAACAACAATATTAAAAACAGATCTAAATATTTTTTTATCTACCTCATATTTCATTTTAACATATGTACAATCACAAGTCTCATGAAACTAAAAAAGGAATTATTAATTTTTACAAGATTCTTTGATTTCCTTTTAAGTTTTCCTCAAACACTACTGTCACGTGTTCATTTCTCCAGCGCTCTCCTTAACGTAATTACAGTCCACAACCAGTCTAACAGTTTAAACTCGATTTTAAACAAAAATAAAAAAAGTAAGAAAAAGAAAAATTCTTATCTCGATTAAGCAGAAAATGTATATTGAAAATGCAAGCGTTCACAAATAAGATATTATCGAAATAAATAGGTTCGACGAGATTCAAAACTTTGCCTTACATAATTTCTTTAAACTTCATGTGTGTTGCATGTATACACATTTCTCTATATGGAATTTTATGATGTCTTGAGGCCGATTTCTCCTTGGGAGAAAATTTTGCTAGAGGTCTTTATAATCCAGAAGTTAGGAAATAATCAAGTTTGATCTGTTTTGTAAAATAATTTTTTTTGCACATTCAATTCTTTTTACTTCTAAAATAGTTTACGACATTTAAAAATTTTTATCTAAATATCAAACGTGTATGATAACGGATCGTAAAAATTTTTAACACCGTTACAAGCAGAAATTTTTGGCGAATAATGAGAATCACCTTGTAATTATATTACGGTACCAGGCCAAAAAAAAGAATTATATCCCAAAGGATCGTCATTCCTTTAAAGGGAACATAGCGTGTATACGAAAGCCAATTAACATTTGCAAGTATAATTTGAATAATGTAATTTTAATTTATAAGCAATTCCTATCAATCCGTTTAATTATCATGGGTGACATTTAAATTATTGCACGAGGAGAGAAAGAGAGAGAGAGAGAAAATTAATTATCTCCAGAGATGCATAAAATCTTTACCAAAAGACACATACAGAAATATTGTAGACATTAATTTGTACATGTCCGTTAAAAAAAATTAACATTGAATTACGATACAAGCGGTAAATTTTACGAGGGACAAAAATTGGTTATTGCAATATGTAAACCTTGCAATTGGAAGTCAAACATGAAATTGAAAATTAAAAAAAATGGTAGCATGTGAATTGGAATGTAAACAGTATTAAATATAAGTTTATGTACAGTTTTCAATATATATAGTAGAAGGAAGTTTGACAAAGACAAGAAAAATAATTATTTTCAAAGCAATATAATGTGGCTTGAGATGTACTTTCGAAGGCCTGTTGTTTTTAATACCGTGTAGCCAGTCGTTAACCCAGTGAACTCAAACAAGATACGTGCGAAATGAAAAGACAATGAAATCTGCTTTCAGCTAACAATTCTACTCGCAAATCCTCCTTTATATGCAAGATAACATCGAATAACTCCTACAATAAAGAACGAATCACGTGGGTGCGCACTTGAAAATTACGATTATCTACCAAGTATATTAAACTCCGCGGATTGTTTCATATTATATCCTAAACACTGTGGGAGAAAAGCAAGTTGTAAATGCTTTTAAAACGGTCTCATAGTCAGGAAATACATTAGGGATCTACTGCGCAGCATGGGATAGCTCCCAAATGTAGTGCGCACTCGAAAATGTAACGCTAAGATCTAGTGCGCAATCAGAACTAATATTGACAGGTCTTACTAGTCATCTTCACTATTCATAGAGATCTCTTGCGCATTTGTAAATGACAAAGAGACTTACTGCGCATCTAAAACAATCTGGCTGCGCCGTAGATCACTATAAGAAACCTATAGAAATCTATAGTTGTCTATAGTTCATTTACTAATAGTTACAATTAATAGATATTAGTAAACTAATAATATAATTTTAAATCAATTTTCCCTTTAAAAATTTTTTGTAATTGTTTTACATATATAAATGCGCAGTATATCACTGTTAACGTAATCTGCGCAATAGATCCCAATGATCTATAAAGTGGCGCATTAGATTATTATAAAGTATTGTAGTATAACAATTAATATAACAATTTATTAGTTTCGCTATTATTAGGGGAGAGGGCCCTAAGGTGGTCACCCTAAGAAAATTTTTGTATATTAGTTAGTATCTTCAAATGTTTTCTGTTATTGTTATTATTTGAGAAGACAAAGATTTTAGTAAAGTTTTGAGGTAAATAATCGTATGAGTCTCTTTGTAACGTGAACGTTGTAAAATTTCTGTTTTTAAATGATCGAGAAATTTTTTTCTCAGGGTATTAAAATCATCGAATTTAACCATTTTAAATTAGTAAAAATCGTTATAATTATCTTTATATATTGTACAATAATATTCCAAATGAATATAATTAATATTGTACTTTAAAAAAATTTTTTCATTAACGTTTAAAAAATTGTGTCTTGGCCCTAAGGTGGACACTTTTTTGTCTACAAGGTGGTCACTTTTGATTTTTTATAAAAATGTGTTTATACGCTATATTTATCAACATTTATCACTGTTAATGTGAATTTTATCAATTTTTAAGTTTTATGATGAATAATAATGAAATAGAATTATTTTCAAAATTTTACGTGTCTAATGCATACACAAAAAGTATCATTTTTGACGAAAGAACAAAGTGCAAAATAAATGTAATATGTTTCTGTGATCCTGAAAAATAATTAATATTAAATAAACAACTTAATAATAATTATTTAAGTAATCTTTAACGTCCGAGATCCTTTATAAATTAAGGTAAATTAAAACGAAAACATTCGGACAATGAATAAAATATTTATTTACTCCAACGTTTCGAAATCTAAATGATTTCCTCTTCAGGGAGTCTATCCAAAAAAATATACAAAATTAAAATAATAAATAAATGAATTATATAAGAAAAAATAATAAAAGAAAATATAAATTAATTTGACAATAAATAAATAAATAATTATCTTACTAAAAATTAATAATTAAAATAGACGATGACTTAAATTTCTATGCCCTGACGATGGAGTAGAGTCTGGAGTCATAAAATTATAAAGGAACTTAATATTTAAAACAATTAAAAAATAATTAAAAAATAATTTTAAAAAATTTTAAAAAATTTTAACATATCAATGACAAAAATTATTAAAAATTGTGAAAATAATCACCAATAACATTAGTAACAAGTGAATACAAATTTAAATATTAATTTAATAAAAATAATAATTTTTGAATAAAAAATAGAAAATACATAGTAGAAAATTAATAAATGATAAATAATAATCAGTAAACTAACATAAAGAGAAAAATAATAAAGAGAAGAAAAAATAAATAAAAAGAAAGAATAATAAAAAAAATGATAAAATGAAAAAATAAATAAAATAAATAAACTAAAAAATAAACATACCATAAATAAATAAATAATCCATCCTTGTATAAAAACAATAAGTAAACAATAAATAACATGTAGATAATAAATAAATAAATAACAGTTCACAATAAATTAAAACAAATATTCTGTCAAATCAAATTAAAAACGTATTGCAAACTGCAAAGTCAAATTTAAAACTGATTGTGAGCTCCAAACTCTATCTAGTGATTACAATGAACACATATTAAACGGAGAACAACAAAAACAAATAAAAACAATCAATTAAATAAGAACAGAGAATGAAACTTAATGAGTATTTATTACGTTAAATTGCTGGAAATAAAATTCAAAATCATTTCGTACGATTTATCAAAATTATCTAAGTCAGTCAATTTTATTTAGACTTTTTTCATCTTCCTTTTTTATAAAAAACATTTCTGATAGTAATCGTTTGTTAAGATTTGGTTCAACATCCAAAATATCAAAATCATCCCATTTTATAAAATATAGAGAGGAATCACTATTAGAATTAGTCAAATGATTAGTGATAATTATATTATCAATATTATCATTATGATATTTGTCATTTAAGTCAGAATTGCTCATATGTTCTTTTTTACGAATATGTAACGGTCTTTTGGTTAAAAATCTTTTAAAGATAATATAGGGTTAAAGTCTTTTGGTGTTAAAATTTTTTAAAATTATTTTTTAATTATTTTTTAATTGTTTTAAATATTAAGTTCCTTTATAATTTTATGACTCCAGACTCTACTCCATCGTCAGGGCATAGAAATTTAAGTCATCGTCTATTTTAATTATTAATTTTTAGTAAGATAATTATTTATTTA
This sequence comes from Leptopilina drosophilae, assembly GCA_032873175.1. Taxonomy (NCBI): domain Eukaryota; kingdom Metazoa; phylum Arthropoda; class Insecta; order Hymenoptera; family Figitidae; genus Leptopilina; species Leptopilina drosophilae. The sequence continues at coordinate 12,848,745 of CM065486.1, forward strand.
TTTATTGTCAAATTAATTTATATTTTCTTTTATTATTTTTTCTTATATAATTCATTTATTTATTATCTTAATTTTGTATATTTTTTTGAATAGACTCCCTGAAGAGGAAATCATTTAGATTTCGAAACGTTGGAGTAAATAAATATTTTATTCATTGTCCGAATGTTTTCGTTTTAATTTACCTTAACTTAATAATACGTTTTTTTACATTTTTTATAACTTTTTTAGTGAATTTTCGTATGGTGACCACCTTGGGGCCACTTTTTTAAAAGTCGAATTTTCAACTTTTTTTAAAAAGTGACACAACTTTTTTTTTGTTAATGAAATGAAAATAACTTTATGATAGGAAGTTAGGTAATATGATAAAGCTTCAAACGCCGTATTATTGACCTTTATATATAATTCCATTTGAAATCTACAGTCGTTCAAAAGATGGGTGACCACCTTAGGGCCCTCTCCCCTACATTTAATGTATGATTTTCAATGAACAATTAAAGAAATTCAAATTTTAATATTATGAATAATATTATAAAATAGCATATTATTATATACTATGCTATATGCAGGTGTGCAGCAGATTACTGATAATATTGCCTGCGCAGTAGATCCCAACAATCTATAACGTTGCGCACTAGATAATTATGAAATATTTTATTATTCGTAAATACTATAATGTTTTTACATACTATAACTAACAAAATTTTTTCCATTGTTTTCTAAAAAATCCAAAATTTCCATTTTCAATTAAAATTTGAAATTGATAAATAGAATTAAAAAAACATTTTTTTCTTTTATTTTTAAAACACTTTAAATTTTCTTAAATCAATTATAATGAAGAAATCAATGTGATTTAAATTATTTCCTTATGAAATTGTTTTACAAAAATATTAAGAAACAGGAATATGTAATGGTTTTTTTCTCAAAAGAAAAAAATGAGTTTTTACACAATATTGTTATTCAGAAATAAAAATTATGCATAAAATGGGAATATTTCTAAATCATAACATTTTAACAATTAACTATTTTTTAATATATTACTATAAATAAAAAGATAAAAATTTGCATAATTTAGATCAGTCAAACAACATTTGTTATTGAAAAAAGCATATAATAAACAAAATGGGTATATTTTTTATTTGTTAATCACAATTTTTTCAAATTTTTTATTTTTTTTTAATTTCTATTTATCAAACAATATTTACAAAAAAAACATAAGCATACACAAAAAACTAACTTTGAACTGCGAACAAAATGAATAAAAGACAGAATTATCAGACTATTTAAATTATAGTTATTAGTTAATATTATTATATTGTAAAGTATTATTAAATGTACACTACTAGAATCTTAATGGATCATTAATATCAAACTAACCCTGTAAATCTCTTTATTCAAAAATATTTTTAATTTATTTATAATTTATTTAATAACCTGAAGAATATGCAATATATAATATTTGAAATTAAAAAAAGTCTAACAATCTGCATTAGTTGTTGAGTTCTGCATAAATTTTTGTTTTTGAGATCTATTGCACATACAATTGTTATATTAATGCGCAGTAGATCACCAACATACATATATGCGTGCGCAGTTGATCCTAACGATTTATAACCATACGCAGTAAATTATTATGAACTGTCTTCGTACTCCACTTGTCATTCACGTCTACAAAAAAATAAGAATTTTTTTTTTTGAAAGAAAAATTAAAAATTTAACATTGATAAATAATCGACCCATATATTAAGGCAGAATCAAGGCTGACGATAAATTCTTCGTAGGATTCGAAGTTATGTTGTAAAAACGCGAGGCAATAAATAAAACATGAGCAGTGCACAGTGAGACCCAAGAAGAATATATATATATATATATATATATATATATATATAAAATATGAAAAAGAGGTTTATGAAATTAACGCATTACCCCATACCATATCGTGGTGCACCTTGCTTGGATCCAGCGCGTGGGCGTGTACACTTAACTGTGGTGTCTTAACTCGAAACGCAATTCAGAGTTGGGTGAGGTTAGGGTAGGTCGTTGGATTCTTCCTTGTGTGGTGTGTGAGTTGGATTTCGAAAGAGGGAAGGGAGAAAGAACTCTCGATGAAATAAGAAATAATATTCTTTCCCATGTACCATTATTACAATATCAGTCCTTTTATTGTTATTGATACGCTTGCCTTTAATGCAACAAATATATATATATATATAGATATATGAATACATATTATATGTATGTATATGCTCCCGACATTTGTAATTTGCAGTAAAACTAGGATTTACAATTTGTCTTCGTTTAAACCTTTCAGATTTCATTTAATAGAAACACATAAATAAACATTTTCAATTTTCCACTTTAATAATATTTTATACTTGGGCAAATTGTTGTTGGCAATTTCTATTTTTTTAACGTCAATAATAATTATTGTTTTGCAATTTTTCTTTAACTACTTTTTCCAGTAATTATAAATGCTTTTTAAAAAAAGGTTTTCTTTAAAAATACTTAAAGTCTGTTGCGTGCTGTCAAAAGTTTCCCAATGATCTACTGCGCATATGAAAAATATTGTTTTCTTATCAATATATTTATTGTTAAATTATTCATTGAACTGGTGAAATTAAATTATTTTCAAATAGTCTACTGCGCATACAATGTTTTACAGTGATCTATTGCGCATTTTTTGTCTGTTCTAGATGCAAAGGAAACATTGTTATTTAAAAATATTACATAGATCTATTATATAGGATCTTCAAAATTTGTTAGATCGGAAGGATCTATTGCGCATGTAAATAGGTATGATTAAACATTAGAAATTGTTTCTTTAAATGAAATGCGCAGTAGATCTTGGTAACGCTTCTCGAAACTTAACAATTTTTTAAGTACTGCTTCACATGCGCAGTAAATCCCTGTAATTCAAGGTAAAAAAGTTATCTACTGCACATTTATTTTTCTAAAAACTTTTGTAACCATCTGCCCTAAAAACCCTTTATTCATTTATAGAAAAGTCATACAATTTTTTCCACACTAATTTTCTTTAAGTCCAAGAAACAATTTTTATTTCTCTATTTTCCTTTTTCAAAGAATTAATCCATCAGAATAAATATAATACTGTCAAAACGGCTTTATTAGCAATGTTAAAAGGATTTATATGGTGAAGGCACAAATGCCCCGTTTTTAGATTCTATGACCACGAACCGTAAAGAAAAAGTAACAATACTTAGAAATAAGAATACAATTTATACAATGCCAGTGTGTTAAAACAATACTAAACAATGAACAAGATGGAAATGGAAAGTTTTGGAGAACAAAGAAAACCAATAACCGTAGACTTAGATGCGACAATGAATAATGTTACAATAAGCCAAGTGTTATGATATCTTTAGTACAATTTCAATAAATATTCTGATAAAGTAGTCAATATGTGTCCCTTCCTCCTTCTCTTTTTTCTAGTTCATTTTTTCCACTTTTTTGAAAATTCTTTTCTCTTTATTCTGCGCTTGCTTAGAGTTGTCGAAGAAAAACATTAAATCATTTTGTGAAAAGACATTGTTAGTGCAGCGGTAATAAACTCGGTGAACAAGGAAGAAAATGAAAACGAAGAATTTTAAAACAAAGAACAACAATAATCTTAGTCTTAGAGACAATGATGAATAGGGCCACAATGGGGGTATTATGATGATGCAATTTAGCCCTTCCTTGTGGAATTGAACTTTATTTTGCTGTTCAAGATCGTGACTTTCCTTTACAACTTCTTTGGTGTCACTTTTTTTATCATTATCTTTTTCATTATCTTCCCTTGTAGCTTCTTTCTCATTATGAAATTCCGGTTTCAAAGAATTTCTTAAAACTTATTCTTCCCTGTTTTTAAGATAAATTGAGAAATATAATAATAAATTCTCTTTTTTAATTAAAACTTTACTGAGGAGATTTGTAATTTAATGGGCGATGTTTTCCATTTAAAAAAGAAATTAACATTGCACAGAAAAGTAAAATTTGAATATAATTTACTACGCATTAAATTACTTTAAATCTCTTGGTAAATTATTTATGAAACACTGTTGACATGCGCAGTAGATCTTAGTGCTACGATTTGGATTCTGTTTTTAAATTTGTGACACTAAAAGCTACTTTTTTCTATGTATGAGAATTTGCATTAATTTAAATACAATAATAGTTTGAATAAAAAAATTATTCTTATAAATTTTAATAAAATTCTTAAAAACAGTTTAAAGAATTATAATTAAATTATTTCAAATGATTCAACTATTTTTATAAATTTTAAGAAATACAATTATTTTCAATACATACTATATTAATAAAAAATTTCCCAAAAGAAATAAATAATAATAATTTAATAATTTGTTCAAATATCAACGGCAGGGCCCTTTCGTACAAAGTACTTTAATAACAAGAATATAAAGAATATGAATATAATTGAATATGAGAATTCAATATTATATTTAAGAACAATGTTTTTTTTATTCTTTGTAGACATTTAATATTATCATAAATAATTGTTTGAAATAAAATTTTCTTAAAATTATTCGAAGAAATCAATATTAAAGAAGATTTTTATAAAATTTTATTCTTTGTAAGATTTCAACTATTTTCATAAATATTAAAACTCATCGTAGCCTTTTAGTTATTGTTAAAACAATTGAAAACCATTTTCTTCGAAAAATGCAATTATTGATAAAAATATTATTAAAATTCGTTAAAGGAATTGAATTATTTAAAGAAGCTTTAAAATAATTTGTTTAGAATTTAATAATTATTTTCAATTCAATAATTTTAAACTTTTTTTTATAAAATTCGTACATATTATTGTTATATATTATTATTTATTACTTTCGTAAATATTCAAATTTTCACACGAATTTAATATTTTAAGTTAATTTAAATTATTCATTTCAATGAATTCTTCCAAAAATTATAATTATAAGTTATATAAATTTTTTCTCGTAGAAATTTGTAATAAGAATTGATTTAAAATTGAATTTCAGTTAAAATTTTAAATAATTGAATATTGAAAGCATCAAAGTGTGAATTTTTAGAAATTTTAAAATGACATTTTTGAATATTTCAATTGTTCTTAATCTGTTATAATATTTTAATTTTTATTTTGGAATAAAATGATGAATGTTTTAAACAATTTTATTTAATAATTTTAATAAAAAAATAATTGAATTTTGGTAAAATCATAAAATTTGTAGTTTTTAGAAATAATTAACTTCAAAAAGGATTTAGAATTAAAATAATTTACTATACTTTAATTTCTGTTGTAAAGAAATAGGTTTTTCAATATTTATTTTAAAAGTTATTCTATTTTTTAATGTAATTTAATTTAGAAATTATGAAAAAATTGAGCTATTAAATATAGTTTTTTTTATCGGTACTTTTATACTACTTTTTTGTCTTAAAGCTGCTTTTTGCTAATTTTTTAAAATTAATTATTGAGTACGAAGCCTAAAATTAATTAAATTCTACTTGTCATTACGATATATAATTTAAATTTTCAGAACAGATTATCTATGGTTACGTAATAGATTCTAAATGTGCTTAATATATTGTTCATTACTTTAAACGTGTGCAGTAAATTATTGAGATTTATAATTTAACAAATTTATAGTATAAAAGTATGCGCAGTAGATCCTAGAATATTTTTAATATCCTCAATAGATGAAACCATTTGAGCAGAAGATATTTCTTATAAATCCTGTATGCGCTCTTGTTCTTTTGTAATACAGATAATATCTATTAAATCATTATTATTTCTTAGCTATATATGCATAAGAATATTTGATAAATGGAACGTATAAAAAAATGGTTTATAATGTTTACGAAAATGACAAATAAATGATTTTCTATCATAAATATAATTTATACCCCTAAAATGTATCAATTATTGAGAAATATTTTCCCATTTATGAATAACCCTGGCATTTTAAGTTTTCTCAATGGAACACACTCTTTAATGCAGAACAGAATCCAGAATGGCCCTTCAGTATATAACAACGTGTGCAGTATCTCTCCATATATTATGTATATATCTCGGTACACCTCTCTGTCTCAAAGATTAAAATCTCAGCAACGCCTCCAGAAAATAAATCTATTAGTCTTTTTTAACCTCAAGCATTCTGGGTAAGCAAAGAAGTTCTTTCTCCCATTCTTTCATCATTTATATATATATATATATATATAATGTTTGACAACAAATAGCCTAGAAAATAAGTTAATTATAATTGCATTTATTGTATTAGTTTTTATTTATTTTTTTATAGTAATAATAGTTAATTATCTGTTTTATTTACTGTTGTATATTTTTGCATTTTTCTTCTTTTTCCTTGAATTTGTTCACTTTTATTGAAGTCGAGGTCACATGCTGTTAAAAATAAAAATTAGTTCAAGTGATAAAAGAAAAGATTTCTGAAATTAATTACTAGTTTCTCTTTTAAGAATAAGATTTTAATTATGATTAAGATTAATTTGATTATCTATCAAGGATATTAATCTCAGTGAATTGTTTCCTATTATTCTATAGAATATTTTGCAAGTTTTAGAAAACTTCTGTGCATCGATAAATCTTATAGAGATCTACTGCGCAGCTGAACTGTTTTAAATGCGCAGTAGATCATCATACGCTCTCTATATATTTATCGATGCGCAGAAGATCACTGCAGATGCTCAAAGGGATCTTCTGCGCATGATTATATAAAATGGAGATCTATTGCACATTCATGAACGGTTAGGATCCATATGAGATTTATCGATGCGCAGTAGATCTCTATTAGGTTTATCGATGCGCAGAAGATTCGTACGCCATGTAGACACACACTAAAGCTGCACGAACATCTATTTTCGCAATATATTCTAATTATTATTGATACTTTATTTACTTATATTTCTACCGTGACTGTTGCTGCAGTAGATCAAGCTAATTTCGTGTTAGAGAAAAGTAATTTTCCCTCGAGAAATTACTACTTCTGTGATGATTTATTAGAGGAAGTGAAGTTTTGATTTGTCACTGTGAAATCGAATGATAAAGTTCTTTTGTAAAAAATGTTGGTTTGACAATTTTAACTGTGTTTGAAATTCAGTACTTTGGCGGTCTCTTTGATCTGCTAACATCAATTATTTGAGACGTGCTGAGAGAGAAAGAGAGAGAGAGAGAGAGAGAGAGAGAGAGAGAAATTATGAAATGCACGCGGTCTCGAGTCGATTTGCATCAAGACGATAAGAAGCTCTGGAATCTGAGAATGTTTTATCTGCGGAAGTGTCAATGCTCGCCGATTAATTACTACGATTATTAATAATTAATAGGTGTGCACAGCAAGCGTGAGTTTGTGCCGTTCTGGTTCAGGAAATTCCCTTTTTTCAACTATCCTCTTAAATTAACGCTAAGCACAACCTCGCGTGCAACAAGTTCACAGCCTAAGCAAAGAAATCTATAGACCTCTTTACAGTATATATGTAGGGAGAATTTTTTTACAATTTCAATTCGAAAATCTTGAAAAAACTTTTTAAAAAACTACGAAAACTAACGGATAGTTTATCATTCTCCGTTGCAATTGGTTTGTATTGCTACTTTATTTCCACTTATTAAAAAAATATTGTTAAATGTTTCTTGATATTCTTTTCGAAGAGCAGGAAAGGAATACTTTAGATTCGAATGATAAATTCTGTAATTTGAGAAATATAAAGAAACTAGATCACTTTAGTGACAGGCCCTACATTATTCAGGCAGGATTTATCTAATTTATGTTTAGTAAAGTGTCATCATGTAGAGAGTACACACTACTAATAATGTTTCACTAATACTAAATATAACGATATATCGAGGTATCGGAACATTGCTCCATTCATCTTTGCAGAATTTTAATCTATACAAATGGTCGAGAGTCCATTACCATATGACATCACTAGAGAAGCTTTAAAGTTGTCTCCAACAAAAACGGTTGTAATCCGATTTTCTTATTTTGAAAAAAAGTTTCAAACTTGATATATTGCAATGAAAAGAACATTTTTTGTAATCAGATTCATTTCAAAGATCTACTGCGCAGTCATAGATGTCCCCGGATTTTATTGTGTGATAAAAAAATGTAATGAGATATGTAATAAAATTCTTCGCAAAAATTCAATTACGTTAAAAATTTTTGTTCTTTCTTGTCTAAATTCCGAATATTTTTATAAATAATCAAATTAAATTATTTTTAATAACTCAAATAAAATTCTTGGCACAATTTCAACTATTTTAAAAAATTTTGCAAAATTTAAAGATTTTTAATATCGACTATTTAAATAAATTTTTCCCAAGTTTCAGAGTAATGTAATTATTTACAAATTATTTATAAATTTCTTCGCAAAAATTTAATTAATATCATAAATAATAAAATTCGACAAAAGAGTAATATTATTTAAAAATTTATGGATAAAATTCTTTATGAGAATTCAAATTTAAAAAACATTCAATGATTCAAGAAATTATTTATTTTTGTCTTTAAATAATTGAATTCTTGTAGAATTTTCTTTAAAAAATGTATTTAAACACGAATTTTAGTTAAAATGTTATACTTGAACATTGAAAAACTTACAGCTGTGAATTTTTAGAAATAATTGAATTTTGGAATGATACTAAATTAAAATCTATTTTAATTTTCCATACTTTTACCTAACAGTTTTGCAGGATTCATTTTTTTGAAAAGTTTGATTTAATTTTTTTTAAGTTTTCATTTTCTAATATATTAACTTAATTAAAGAATTGAGAAATAATTTAAATTTCGTAAAATTGAATTTATACTAAATGGATTTTAAAATAAATAATAAAAATTTAACGGAAAATACAAATATTTACAAATCTTTTTTATGTTTTTTTTCAATAATTCAATTATTTTAATAAATAATAAAACTCATCACAAAATTTCAATTATTTTAAGTACAATGTTAATTGAATTCCTCGAAAAGATTAATTATTCTTAAAAAACTGCATTCAAATTCGTTTAAAAGAATAAAATTATTTAAAAATTTTTTGATAATAATTAAGTTTTCAGTAACATTTAACTATTTAATAAATTAATTATTTTTGTATTTAGATAGTTAAATTTTCGTAGAACTTTTTAATAATAATTAATTTGAAATTATTATTACAATTAATGCGCAGTAGATCTCTATTCAGGTTTTATATGCGCAGTAGATCCTAGTTATTATCACAACAGTTTTAATACACAGCACATTAATACATATTTAATTTATTGGTTTAAAAGGACAATCTATGATGTGAATGTCAAATAAACTTTAAAGCTTGAGATTATCTCAATCATGCGCAGTAGATCATTGCTGATTGATTTGATTTGCGTTAATTTAAACATGCGTAGAATTAGTAAAAATTGCGCAGTAGATCTTTTAGTTTTTTCAATACTGGTCGAATAGTTTTGATTACATAGGTATTAATTTTTGACTTATTAGGTATCAATGTTTAAAATTTGTACATGTGCAGAAAATCTGTATAAATACTTTCATATGCGCAATAGATCCTATATAGCATTTCAACATTTTAATCAATTTTCAAATAATATTGCGGACTAGAAAAACACTTTTTTTTAATCTATTGCGCATCTAGAAGAGTTTACGTATTAAAAAAAAATGTTCAATATTTTCTTTTCGTCTATCTCTAAGTAGGTACGAGATATATTGCGCCTTAGGAATTTTTTTGTCAAGGAAACAGAATTAGGCCACGAAATCTGTTGATTCAAACGTGCTGAAGTGCTCTTCAGTCGGCTTCCGGGTTCTTTGGTCCTGAATAAATATATATAAAATCCCACGTCGTTTTTTTTTGTTCCAAATGGATTAATATTTGTCAACCTTCACTGCTTTTATTTCTTTTATACTCAATCTTTATTGACATTTCTGATTGATTGATTTTTTAACATTTTTTTTTAAACTTTAAATATATTTCAGTGTTTTAAAAAAAGAAGAAATTAATTACGTGCTTTATTGTTCCTGATATGTAATCCGGCTAATTAAAAATAAAATTATTCGGTGCGAACTTACTCACGAGTTTCACTAAATCATGCGAGACAAGATCGTCAACAAGAAGTTATATTCACATGATGTTGATCACTCACCTTTGTCTTCTTTCTTGGATTTTTTCCTTTGCCGAGAGAAACCAACCTTAAAAAGGAAGAATTTAAATTATTATAACCTCAGCCACTATGCTTGAGCGAGCTGATCACGTGATTTGATAAAAAGTAACGACCAAGATCAGGGATGCTGGTTGATTTCCAAGAGAACAATAGAGCCGTCGAGTATATATTTTATTGCAAATTTTATTATTATTTAACTAGAATTTTAAGATAAATCTTTAATTTTGTTTATTTAATTACCTGTTTAATTAAAAAATTGAAAATAATAAAGTAAAGTCACATAATTAACGGGAGATTTTTTTACCTTTTTTGGCAAACAATTTTTTTCTTTCAGGTCCACAGGAAAAATGCCGTTTCGTGAGATAATGACCACGCGTAAATGTTACATTTAACGTTCAAGTAAATTGTTCTTCCATGAAATGCGTAACGCAATCTCTGCTTCTTGTTAATTTTTTTTTACTTTGCCGCTTTTATAAAGTCATCTAAACTCGAGAATCATTTTCTTTGAAGTTGTGAATTAATGGAATTAACAGAATTTTTCGTGCCAAATAGTATAACGATTGTAAAGAATCGAAAAATAATCGAAAATCGATAATTTCCCACGTTCACTAGCTTCTTGTTCATGACTCATCTCGTTCCGCGGTTTAATTCTCGTAACAACATCCTGCGCTAAATTCAGGTACGATGATAGACGATGCACCGGATGTGAGTTATTGTAATTACATTAACTTTGCAAATCAAGGTACTTCTGACAATTGGGCCAAGAAAAATTATTGACTCCCCACTTCGAATTTCTTTTTATTTATTAAATTTGACAAAATGGTTACTTTTATTTTAAATCTCTTTCAAAATAATTTTTACCATGGCATGATTTTTCCACCAAATAATTTTTACCTTTATTATTATATTTCAATGTTATTTGTAAACATTTTGAATAATCTAACCTAGAAATTTTGATGTTTTTGTTTCAGGTGAGTTTCACGCTCTTGGGTGTCGGTTTATTCCCCCCCTCCCCTCTCTCATTTTGTGATTACGTAAGTAAAAAAATATATATAATGAACGAAAGAAATTCATTGTTGCCTTTAAAAAAATACACTGTAGGCATCAACTTGTTCGAATTGACCATAGGAGAGCGAATTTATTCCAAGTGGAATGTCGTTCGCGAACACGCGTGGGTCTAAAGGCGAAATATATCAAACCTTCGTGGTTGTGCCCACGCTTCCATGGTCGTATCAAAGCCTCGACATTCTATCTCTAATTCTTACGAAATTCCATTCGATTATTGTGCAATTGCCACCTTTCTGTTTCTGTAAAATTGCAAAATATGAAAATGACGTCAATTTGAAAATAAACACGTTTTTTGGACAACTGAAAATAACATTTCTTTTCTGTAAAGCAACATTCTAATTTCTAAATATTTATGAAATAAGCGCAATAAAATTTGTTTTTGTCCTGAGAAAGTTTAATTTTCTTTTTGTGATGCGCAGTAGATCTTCATTTAAATATTTCTCGGCGAGTATTTATTTATGTTATTAGTAAATCCCTACAGTGCTTTTCAAAAATAAATTTTTCAGAAATAGCTGCTCAATCTTGATAGATGCGCAGTAAATCTAAAAAACGATATCTGCGTGATAGATCTCCTTAAATAAAATCGCAGTTTAAGTTAGTAATATTAATTAAAAAAAATAGCAATTTGGACTATATCTGCGCAGAAGATCTACGAGAAGAAGAAAATTTAGTAATTTTAAAAGATGCACAGTGGATCTTTAGTAAGAAGAAAGCTGCGCAATAAATCTTTTTAAGTGAGAAAATTAAAAAGTATTTAGTATTGATGCGCATTAAATTCGAAAAAAATGGATGGCTGGAAGAAATGAATACTCTACAAATTAAATAAATTAGAAAAATTATTTTGATTAAAATAAATAAGCAATAGATCCATAAAAGCAAGTAATCTGTGTAGTAGATCTCTTTAATTCCAGTGAATTTTAATTAGAAATATTAATAGTCTTTAGTGATGCGCAGTATCAAATTTAGCAATCTTAACATATGTGCACTAGATCTAAGGAAATAGAGAATCAATAACAAGTTTTAAGAAGAAAAATTGATGAAACGTTAATGATGCGCCATGGATCTTCTCAATTGCATTAAATTAAATTTATCAATATTAATAAATGCGCAGTAGATCTAAGGGAAATAGTAGAGCAATAAGTGTTTCTAAAAAAGAAAATATTTGTTATTTTAATGATGCGGAGTAGATCATAATTGCTTTAAATTAGAAAAATGCAATCTTTATAGATGCGTAGTAGATCCAAGAGTATACAATACCTGCGCAGTAGATCTCTTTAATTGTAATGAATTTCGATCAAAAGTTTTAGTAATCGTTAAACATTGGTACCAAAGCTCTTTACTTACAATAAAATTAGTAATCTTCTTATATGCGCAGTAGATCTAAACAAAGATATCTGCGCAGTAGATATAGATCCATGTAAAACATTATTTTCTCAACAGATTTTAACAATTTAGTTAGATGCTCAGTAGATCTGAAGAAATATGGTATCAGTGCATCAGATCTCTTTACTTTTAATAAATTGAAAAAATTAGCAACCTTGATATATGCGCAGTAGATCTATAGAATGAAAAGAGCTGCCCAATAAATCTCATTAAGTGAAAAAATTGCTGACTATTTACTATTTTTAACAGATGTTTATAGCGGAATTCTCGAAAGCATTTCTTTCAGTGTAGAAAAAATTAATATTGATGGATGCGCAGTAGATCTAAGAGTCGACTCTATACCTGCGCAGTAAATCTCTTTAGTATGAGCAAATTGAAAAATTTTGTAGCAATATTCACAAGAAATGTGCAGTAGATTGAAAATAAATTAAAAACGGCACGATTGATCACTTTAACTTGATTAGATTGGAAAACATTTAGGTGTATAGATCCCAGTGAATTTGACTACTTTTCTGGCTTTAACCTCTTTACAAGAGAAATAAATCTTTTTAACCTTTTCTAAAACGTATTAGACCCCAGCGGCTATCTTACATACGCAGTAGATCGCCGAGGAATAAAATACTGCTCAGTAAATATCTAAAAAGTATATTCAACCAAAAAATAATCTTTACAGTCCCAATAAATATATTTTATATTATAGTTTTTCTGAATATCAAAAGAAATAATCTATTGCAGCATTAATAGCTTTATAATTGCAAAGCCAACAGATTTACTTGAAAGGTAAAATAAAATGTGAAAAGAATGCAACTATCACTTGGAAAACTTAAATTTCAACTAAAGATAAATATTGTGAAATATTAGAATAATATGCTAAATAGAAAATTTTCTCTGAAAAAAAGAGATTTAAAATTGATGTGGTAAAACATACAACCAGATTAGGATTCACCTACGATCGGCGCCAAATCAACACGCTCGGATGATTAGAGATCGTTAAACGAGGTCTGCGTGGTCGTCATTCATGGTTCGCCTGCATTACCGCAGCAAATTACATAACCTATCTATTAAGCAACGATCAATCACTTACTCCGCCGACGTACAATAGCAAAAATTCCGTTATATCAAACTCCTTCTACACAGGATGCTAAATATCATCAAATTCTATTTATGTAGTTCTATGATAAGAAATTTATCCAGTCAAAAATTTTTTCAAATTCAAACTCTACGAAAATTTTGTACTTTAATTCTTACAATAGAGGCTAATTTCAACTAAAGTTAATTTAAAAAAAAAATCTTCATACAATATAAAAAAAATTTTTTTCTTTTCTTTTATTCAAGTCTAACATTCCCAGTGTGCAATATATAGTAATTTGACCACAATTACAATTCCTGAACGTTGTTTGGAATTAAAATCATTTCACTTGGCGAGCAAAAATAAAAGCACAAGGACGTCGGTAAATATATTTTTCGCTGCAGTTTTTTTTTGCGTCCCACACTTTCGGAAACTGGCCTTTTACCAAGGCAATAGAATTAGACTGGTATACACCCGGCAGCGATTGTGTTCACCAGGTAGTGGCGATGGCGAACAGGTCATGTAAAAACAGACAAGGACATTCATTTTCCAAGTCAACGACACCTTCAAAGCCACAGTGAGAATGCTACCTTGTGAAATCAACTATGAAGGCTTAAAAACCATAATTCCTTGGCCTCTACTTGTAAAATAATCTCTTTTCGTAAAATTCGATTTTCTCTCTTTCAGAGGGTTTTTTTTATATATTTATTTTTTAAATTTCGTTTCAATTTCACTTCACTGAATATATATATAGTGAGGGAAAAAATCTGATCCATAGTAAAAACAACTTTCCCAACGTATTTTCTAAGCATACACATTAGACTTTCGATTTTTTGCAGAGCGTTAATTGGCCGAGATTGTTATCGTTTTTACGATCCCATCGGCCTTATTAACGATTTCAATTTAAACTTTATACGGCAATCTGATCTTTATTCAAACCTTTATTTGCTCTCATTGGCTTAATTGTCTTTCGGCACCCGGAAGCAGCAATTAGCAAATATTATCCCAACATTGCAATAATTTTTCTATATAATGTATATATACAAAGTATTGCTAACAATCCAAATAAAGAAAAATACACTTAATTTTGACTCTGCGAATAAAAAAAATTTCAATCTACATACGAACGACAAAAAAAAATATTCTAATTTGTTAATTTATAATTACAAACATTTTATATAATTTTCTAATTATATTTATTAAAAAATTTTTCTTGATAATTTTGTTTTTGTTGATAATTTATAGAAGACAATTTACTTACAAGTAAAGACGATTTAAGGGTTGAAACTACCGCTTTTGTAGATGAATTATAAATTTATTAAAAAAGTTAAAGCTCTTTCAGTTTAAAATAATTTTTAAAAATTTAGTACAAAATGGTTCTTGATGTTGTATTTGCAAATTTCAAAATGGCGGAATCAATATGGCGGCTGTATTTTTAAAATTTACTTGAAGTCGCTTGAAACTTGTTACTCGGGGATTTTTGAGGTCGCTGATTAAAAATCTGACGTCAGATATTAAAAATTAAAAATGGCGAATCCAATATGGCGACCAAAAATTTTGAAAATTATCAGGTTCACAATAAAAGAGGTAGTTTCTACTCTTAAATAGTCTTCTTTGCCGATAAAAAAATAAGTTTCTTCTATTTTTTCGAATTTTTATCATGTACCAAGTTTCGGCTAAATCGGTTACTGACACTTGAGTTGGTTTACTTGTTATAAAAAAATGACAAATTAATTTTTAAGTAATTTTTCAAAAAAAATTCAAATGATCATGAAAATGAATTATCATTATGTATCCATAGGATACTCAATATCTGTAAATAAACAAAGAATTAAAAAAATTATTAACAAAATTTTTTATTATTAAAAAAATTGCGTATTTTTAAGCTTAAACTAAATTAGCAATGCAAAAATTTTATTTTTACTATTTTCAGCGCATTTTTTAAAAAATTTACGAAGTTTAGAAACTTTAAAATTTGTGATCATAATAAAACATGACAATTTAAAATTGCCAATAAAAATTTTTTCTGAAGAAAATTTTGTAAATACTTGTGAATTTAAAAAGTTTCAGAATTTATGGTCCTATTAAAAAAAATTCTTAAATTTAAAAATTGTTGAAATTTATTTATAGTTAAAATTATAAATTATAATAATTATATTTTATTGTATGAATTCTGAAATTTTTAAAATTCGCAAGTTTTAAGTATTTTTCTTTACAAAAAATATTTAAAAAGATAGCAAACATTATGCACAATTATTTCTAATGAACATTTATAAAATTCTCGAACATTAATATTGTTAATGGATGAACAGATTTATTAAAACAAAATGTTTTTATTTCTTGTTTTTGTTGTTGTTATTATTGTTTTTGATTTTATTAATTAAAAACAAAAAATTTAACTTTTTCAAGGCATAAAAAAAGATTTGTTGTCACATTTTTGTAAACTTAAAAAACGAATAAGCTATATATTTAAAAAATGCAAAATGTCGTATTTAATATGGCGGAAAAATGTAGAGCAAAAATTACGATTAAAAAATAATTTTTTTATTTTTTATTATTATTATTAGAAATAGTTCAGTAGGTTTATTTCTTAAGCACATTTTTCCACCACAAGGAAGTAAAGAATTTGAGAAAGAATTCAACAAAAAATAAATGAATCAAAATAAATACAGAGATACTTCAAGTTGGTAGCATTTTTTCCTTAATTTCGAAAAGAAAATATTTCTATACTCTTTTTATTAAATATTTATTAATTATTTTGCAATTAAAAATATGAAACTATTGTGTAAGTATGTTTTATTATTTAAAAAAAACACACATTACCAAATATTATTCTCCTTGCGTGAAAAAATACTGGACAGTCTCGTGCAAGTTATTTAAGTGTTCGGTTATCTTAAAACATTTTTTTATTTCTGTTTCTTTTTCGTTTAGTTTTACGTACGATTTAAAAAAACGTACTAAATTAAAATTTTCCTTTCTTTTTTGTAGAAGAAAGGGGATTAAATGTGTAAGATAAAAGAGAAAGAATTTATTTTCATCATTGCCATGATGATACTACCATTGGCATCAAATTATCTATTGCCAAAAAATGTAAGACCTCATCATTATATATTGAAAATTGAGCCGTTTATGATTTTTGAGAATTCTACATTTCAAGGGAATGTTGAGATATTAGTTGAAATTGTAATTCCCACGTGGAATTTAACGTTACATTCCGCAAAATTGACAATACGTGACGAGGCAACGGTGCTTATTGGAGCAATGGGAAAAATACAACCAAATCAACATATTTTCGAAGAAAATGATTTTCTTGTTTTACGTTTTAAATCCATTTTACAAACGGGCATTTACATTCTACAATTGAGATTCACCGGTTTGATAAATTATTATTTAACATACGATTTTTATGGTGCAACGGGACTATGTTGGTATAAAAATAACAATGGAAATCAAACACAGCAAGTATTTTTCAATTTTGCAAAAAATAAATAAATGAAACACTTCAATTTGTAACATAATTTTTTTAAGAAGCATAAAAATATTAGTTTTGTTAAAAAATATTTAGAGAAGAATTTTAATTATTTTTATAAATATGATTTTAGACACTTTTTAACGACAAATTTACAACCAAGTTATGCACGTCAAGTTTTTCCGTGTTGGGATGAGCCGTCATATAAAGCGACCTTTGAAATTTCAATTAAACATTATGAAAATTACACAGTACACTCAAATATGCCAGTGAAAAAAATTAGTACACTAAATGGAAATGAAAATAATAGAAAAGTATGGACACATTTTAAAACAACACCTCTAATGCCCGTGTATCATGTTACTTTTGCCATGTCCGATTTTTTCAATGTCAATCAACATCAACATAATGGTGGAAAAATACTAACCATATGGAGTAATAATTCAAGTGTAAAATCAATATTAAATGAATCATTAGAAATGAGTTCCCAAGTTTTAAGGATATTTGAAAAGTACACAAAAATTGCCTACATGTTACCGAAAATTGATATCGTTACATTTCCCTCATTGGACAAAACTGAAAATTGGGGATTAATTTACTTTTGGTAAATAGAAAATAAAAATTATAAAATACTACTAAAATTAAAACCTTAAAAACCTTAAAATTTTTATGTTTCAACTATGGGAAAAATCTAGTTAATCATGACCAATGTCAATGTACAATAGTTTGCCAGATTTTAGAAATTGTTAATTTTTGACCATAGTAAAAAATATCAATTTTAAGGGGGTTTAAAATATTTTTAGCACTGGCCAAGGTTCACTAGTTTTTGTCCATAGTCAAAGTATATAGATATTTGACGGTTTTAAACTATTTTTGCCTTTGCCCATAGTTACTATATACATTTTAAACTTTGTTCAAATTTGACATTCTTCTGTTTGACTAAATTTTCCATTTGGAAAAGTTTTTGCATTAATCCAAATTAATGCGAAGATAATTTATTAAAAATATTTAAATATATAAATTATCAAAAAAGGAAAGGATAAAGTAGAGATATCATCAGTTCTTGTTCCGGCTACTGCTCAACAATGGTTTGGCAATTAATTAATTAATTGATTTTCAAATTTTTCCAAGTAAATAAAATCCTCGGTGGATCTCTCTGCTACATCGAGGTTAAAAAAATATTTTTAATTTTAGGAAAGAATCTATTTTGCAAAAGACCGAATTTCTATTGGAGGATAAAGTAGAGATATCATCAGTTCTTGTTCCGGCCATTGCTCAACAATGGTTTGGCAATTTAGTCACTCCACACTGGTGGTCAGATCTTTGGATAACTTCCGGTTTATCAAAATATTTGGAATATTTTGTGACAGCAAAAGTATTTTAAAAAAATCTTGAAGCAATTTAATTTTTAAATAAATATTTAATAATAAATAAGATATTATTAATAAACATTAAAATCTTTAAATTTTGTAAACAGTTAAAAAATTTACTCTTTTTCTTTTTTATTGCATAAGCTTTCTGATAACTACTCTTTATAATCATTAGGTGTTAAATATTCCCAGTCTTGTGGATTATTTTTTAATTAAAAGAATTCAAGAAATTCCAAATAATCGAGATGTAAAAAATTTTGATGAATACCAGATGGAAGATGTCACATTATCCAACAAACGTTAGTATGACATTTATTTTTCAATCAAAAGATAAATATTTAATTTCTTATCTACTGTAATTCTTTTCCACTAATTTAGATAATAATTTTTAATGTTTAGCTGCCAAAGTAATGCATATGTTAAGCAGCTTAATTTCCAAAGAAGTTTTCCAAACAGGTGTGAGAAACGTATTGCAAAAATTGTGAGTTGGAAACATTTTTTTGACCTTCTGTTCACACACTGGGTCATTTTGACCTTGGGGTCGATTATGTAATTCCATTTTTAGTTTGACTTATATTTTCACTTTCACTGTAATAAAATTTATAAAATTTATTTTAAAGTAATTTTTTCAACTTTAAAATAGTTTTAATTTAAATCGAATTATTATCATTAAATTAATTATGAATTTTTAAAATAGGCAAACAATAATATTTTACATATTTAAATATTTATTTATTAAATATGAAAGAAGCTCCCTTTAATTATTTACTTATTAAATTTTCTTCTTAATATTTAATGAAACAATATATTATGCAATGAGGTTAAAATAATTTTTAGCAAATTTAAAACGATAAAAACTGACGACTTCTGGAGTATTATGCAAGAAACTTTAAACAAATCGAGCTTGAGTAATAAAATTAATATCAGAATGGTGATGGAGCCTTATGTATCACAAACCGGATACCCTGTAATTAACGTATATCGAAATTACACAACTGGAACAATAAAATTGACTCAAGAATGTCCATTGGATTTAGAAAATATTAATAACTACAGCAAAGTGAAAAAATGGTGGATTCCAATTAATTTTGCAACAAGTGAATCATTTAATTTTACTTCAACTTTCGCAACGCATTGGTTAACACCTCACGAAAACGAATTAACTATTGAAGGCATTAGACCTGATAATTTTTTAATTTTTAATAAACAAGTGACTGGTAAGAATTGCAAGTTTTACTAAAAAACAAAATTTAAATTTTAGTAATATTTAACAATATTAAAAATATTGCGCATAACTATTCATTATATGTATTTTATTATATTATAATATTTAAAAACATTCTTTCCATCTCTTTAAAATATTCTTCAAATATTTGATAAGAATAAAATTCTTTCAGCATATTATAGGGTGAATTACGACAAAATAAGTTGGAAGAAAATATCAGATTTTTTAAATTCTGAAAATTTTGATAATATCCATTATTTAAATCGTGCAAAACTTTTACAAGACATAAGTTGGTTTTGGTATAATAAAAACATTGATAACAATGTTTTTCTAAATTTCATATCATATTTGAAACATGAAAATAATGTTATTCCTTGGCTTCAACTTCATGATATTCTTCCTTTAACGTTCTCCATTGATGTCGACACTTTTCAGGTATTTAGATAAAATATGTTTCTTAAATTTTTCTACTTTCAAAATTAGTTTGATTTATATGATTTTCCAATTAATAAAATTAAATTTTTTTCAAATATGAATCTTTCCTTTAACAGTAATAAAAGTAAAAAATAATAATCCAATAAAGTAATTTAATTATAGAGGTCGATAATATTTTGGCGAATCCTCTTGTGAATCTCTAACCAATTTCTTGTCATAATTGATCCGTATTTTTGGATTTTGAAAATCTGATGTCAGATTCGTAATCAGGGACTCCAAAAACGACCAAGTAGCAAGTTTCAAGTAAATCCGTTGAGTTCTTTAAAATTCGGCTGCCATATTGGATCCGCCATTTTAAATTCTGAAAATATGATGTCAGACTTGTAATTATCAACTCAAAAAACTACCGAGTAGCAAGTTTCAAGCAAATCTATTGAGATTTTTTTTAATTAGGCCGCCATATTGGATCCGACATTTTTATTTTTGTAATTTTTAGTTCTAATCCGTATTACTAAGTTGATACAGAAACTTTAAAATACCACGTCAGAAACCTTTAGAAAAGAATTGTCCGGTTCTAGGTTGAAAGATTTGCCAAAATTTTGTCAACCTGTACATTTTATTTTTATTTATTTATTTTTATTTTTTATTTTTTTATACATTTTGATTATATTTATTAATGATATTCAAAATTAAATAAAATAATTAATATTTATTTATCGCATGCAGAAATTGGCGACACTTCTATTCAACTCTGTTCACGATGGAAAACTGTTTGACAATGAAAAAAATAATGAATATTTAGTGAAAAAATTAATGCTAATGGCAAAAACTTGGCAAGAAAATCGCAAATTTTTTATTTCTCCAAAGAATCATTAATTTTTTGTATTGCAGTAAATTTTCACTTTTTGTATGTTTTAAAATAAACGAACTTTTTATTAAGTTTTATTAATAGTATTATTACAAGTACCTATACTTATTATCCTATAAACGATCCGATCGCACCTTTTCTAAATGTAATATTACGTATTAATTTTTTTTATTTTAGTAACAACAAAATTTAAGGTTTTAAATTGTTTATCAATAGCCAATTTAGTTTTGACTACGGTTGGATAAAGCATGACAATTCCATACTAGATTTACTAAAAGAAAATACTTTTCCGTTTTTAGTATCCCTTAAAAATTTGCAGAAAAATACAATCTGTAAGATGATGTCATTTGTATATTAATTGGAAAATTAAACTCATGAACAGTTTTTCGCCGCACATGTCACATTGTTTACATTTCAGTCCATTTACTCTGTAGTTACTTCCAACTGCATAAAACTAAAATTTGCTTTCATTTAGTCATCTTAAGTCGCTTGTAATGTCAAGAAATAATTTAATGTTTAAAATTTTGTAAGGTTCGAAATTTGGTGCATTTTATTAGTTCAAATGTCCATGTACTTTTATAGTATTTGATTAGTGTAACTTTTTCTTAATCAGCCTGCAGAGGATGAATCGCAAAAGCATTCTATTTTTATGCTAAGTTGAAGCAGAAATTATCAATTCTTATACAATTTTTCTTTTTATGTGATTTGAAGATAGAAGAAATGTGCTAATGAAACGAAATATTTTTCTCATTAAACATATAAATCACAATTTTTTAAAACTAGTTCTACTGCAAGAGACGACAATAATAAAATATAATGGTGATTGTAAGCAAAGTTTAACAATTTTTTGAATGCATGAAATGTCTAGAGTTCTACTTAAAATTACCACGTGTGATTCTTCATAAATTTTGTAACTGTATTTACCGAAAAGGGGTTAATGTAACCGACATAAGAAAAATACCAAAAATTTGTTATTACAGTTGCTGTTCTTTAACTTCTATCAAATAATGATATACATAAATTATAATTTTTGTTGCTAGTAATTGGTTACATTATGTTAAATATTTAATTGGTAAACCAACTATTTAAATAGTTTGCAGACATAAGAATAATTCTTTGTTAATTTAAATTATTTTTTATTTAAATAAAATATGGATATATATATATATATATATATATATATATATATCTACATTTCACATTGGGTGTAATCAGTTCCTATTAATCGTTTTAGGACTTTTTTTATATGACAAAAATTATCCATTTCATATTAAATGCTGTACGAAATATTTATTATTTTTATTAATTAATCTTTTAATTTTACTTATAATTTTAATATAATTTAAAGTATTTGGTTTTATTCATTGAAAGTAAATTAAACTGACACATTTATAATTTTTTTGCTAACATTACGCTAAAAAATTTAATTTGTACACTTTTTACAGAGAATAATTAATAACAAACCTCTAGTGATAATTAAAAAATGAGGTCCATTTACTTTACCGTTTTATTGTGTACCTTTATCCAATTCACGCAACAGTCGAAAAACTATCGATTACCAAATGTTACCATGCCACTCGATTATAAATTAAAATTTGAACCACACCTGTCTCCAAATAATTTCACATTTCACGGTGAAGCAGAAATTCTCATTGTACTTTTATCTAATACAAATAATATAACATTACATTCAGTGGATTTGACGATATTTGAAAATGAAACACTTCTAATTGGGGCAGAAAATACCTTTACACCTACTGAACATATTTATGAGAATGAAAGTGAATTTCTGATTTTAAAGTTTATCAGTGATTTAAATCCAGGAATTTTTAAAATAAATTTCAAGTTTTTTGGTAAATTGAAAGCTAATTTTTTAGGATTTTTTTGGGACTCTTATGCTGATGAAGATGACCGTATTAAGTAAGTTTTAAGAAAATAAGAGAACTGTCAAATCTACTGATATTTCACTAATATTTTTGAACTAATGTGTCCTTTTAACAATTCCATTTTTAGGTATTTGGCAGCAACACAGTTTGAGGCAAATTTCGCTCGCATGGCTTTCCCCTGTTGGGATGAACCCGCTCTAAAAGCAAGCTTTGGTATTTCAATTAAACATTTTCCAAATTATACAGCTCTCTCGAATATGCCGATGAAAACAACAATTTCAAATACCACTGATGAAAAGATTTGGACTATATTTGAGAACACTCCTCTTATGTCAACATATCTAGTTAGTTTTGCAGTTGCAGACTTTGTCAATATTACCAAAACTAGGGATAACATTACAATTTGGTCTCGTGCAAAAAATATTGATTCCATGAACCTTGGATTAAATGTTGCATCACAAACTTTGACCACTTTAGAAGAATACACTGATATGCGTTATCAATTACCAAAAATGGATATTTTAGCTGTTCCAAATTATCCATTTGGAGCAATGGAAAATTGGGGACTGATTGTAATTAAGTAAGCTTTTCACTATTATCTTTTTATATGCTTTGTAAAACGAAATCATGCATTTTTCTGGGAATATAGATAAAAGTCCCCACATAGTACTTAATATTTCTTGAAAATTTGTGATACTTCGAATGAACGATATACTCAATTCCTAACTTATTCCATTTTATTCAACATTGAAACCTACACTCAATTAATTATTCCAAACTGAGAACGAGTATCTAACTCGCGACCTCCAGAAAATATTACCTTCTCGCAGGCCGCTGATAATCAACTAGTCAGATGAGACACTGGTTTTCCCTGTACTTGTCCTAAGGTCACTCAAATCTGATAAATCCTTCTTGATCGCTCTAATGACGAAAAATCACCTGTAAGTAAATTCGTTTCTGCCAGCTAAATCTCCCGTAAAGTATGACAATGGAACCTTCCAGTTACAGAATGGATGAAGTCGTTACATTTAAAAGAAGCACTACAGGAATATTCAAGGCTTTAATTTACAAAAATCTGCAAAATAAACAAATGGGGCAATTAATATTAACATAGAACAGTATGATTAAACAACTAAACTATTAATTAACTGTCTTCCGTCCTTCCCGATCAGTTCTACTCCTCACGCGTGGGTTCCTATAGGGTTGTATATTCTTGAGAGACCTTGTCATGATAGCGGAGCTTTTAACTAAAGGACATCTAAGGCATCAAGCAATTAGAGCGATTGTGGAATTACGTCTAGTCTGCTAAATAGCACTAGTGCGAAAATTGTTTACAGCCCGATGTCCTCCTAGTCAGATGATGAGGCTATCACTAAGGAAAAGATATTTGCGGTTCTGTAAAGAAGGAATAAGCATAATGAGATTGTTGAAGAAGAGTGAAAGCACGCAGAAGTTGACAAGGGCTATGCTATGTATGCTACCCAGACGTTAACAGCAGAAGGGTTCTGTCCATAAAATACAAATTTTGATTAAAACCGGAAGCCTCTCTTACAGATAGGCTTTTACTGCTTAGGTTTCTCAAGAAGTTTGGAAATATAAAATGTGGTTAATCGCAAGAACGATTCTTAGAAATTGGGATTTTGATTGCTTTATATAAAGGAAAGGTTCAATAAGTTTTAATAGACGCCCTCGAAAGGCAGGAAGCAGTCAATTAACGGGAAAACTGGAAGATTTGTGTTAAGTGTTGCGACCTTTTACAGCTTCTAACGCTTGGGTAATCTCTTTACGTCCTTCACATAACTACCCCTACACCTGAAGACCATTCCACAACAAAAGAATCTCGGCCAGGCTCCTGGTAGCAATAACGGCCTTTCCAAGAAAAAAGTATCCCGTAATGTATTCACGCTCCTTCACAAGAGCAGAACAGTGACACTATTTGTGTGTTGAGGTTTCATTTTCCTCTTCACACCTACGGCATTTTTGATTCTCCGCCATCCCCATTTTATGCCTCTGATAGCGCAAATCACCATGACCAGTCAGCAGCCCTGTTATGATTTTCGCCTTTTTCCTGTTAAGTTTACGGAATTCCGCTTTCCTTTTGGTATTTATGTTAGTCCCTATGAGGGTTTTGGTTTCGTCTACAGTCCTTATACAACCTCCATTCCTCTTGGTGCTCTGCCGCCAGTCACTGTTAAAATTCCAGGGCCAAGCATTTGGCAGAAACCCCAACAGGAGGCTCAGGCTCAATAAATTGTTCCCTAACACCCTCTTTGGCTAGTTCATCCGCTTTATCATTATCAATGAATCCACTGTGCTACATATCGTTTCAAGGAGAAAATTGCTGCCTTGCTATCCAAAAGAGTAAAAATATTTTTATCATGACAACCTTTTAGTGTCTCTACAGCCCCATACCATATCGCCATAAGTTCGGTCTGTAACACAGTAACAGTAGACCCTAACTTTTATGAGTAGCCCACTGACGATGCTACATGATAGACTCCTGCACCGACTCCATACTCACTTTTTGATCCATCTGTACAATACACATCACATCCAGCTGGGATGGCTGTCAGTCCTTTTGTCCAATCCTCAAAGAAACAGTTAAAGTTTGTATATTGGATCCAAGGTATCTGGATGTCGATGCATCGCGATTTTAATTCTCAGCAGTTCTTCCCTTTAATGAGATTTTGTTGAATATTATGTACTTTGTGAATTAGAGTTTTGAGATTATAGTGACAGAATTTCGAGTTGACGATGAAATAGTTTAAATTGAGTAAATTATAAATAACTATAAAACTCCCCGTTACAGATAAATTATTCTTTATTAGTTACTTACCTAACTTCCGGGAAGTTACCAAAGGTAACTTCCGAACGTTGCCACGGGAAACTTCTTGGAAGTTTCCTGGAAGTTTTTGTGCTATGTGGGATTATACGTTTGTAAATAACGTGAAAGAATGATAGAAAAGTGTATAAAGACAGGTTTTCCTTATTAGAATTAATTTCTAGATATATTTTAAAAGTCGAAATCAGTTAATCAGACTTGGAAGCTGTTAACTAATTTGATAGTGAAAAGTCCGCAACTATAATAATACTGTTAATTAGTTGAAAAACGGTTGTCAAACTGACGGAAGTCGAGGAGATTGGAAATGTTGTTCAATCGGTGAATAATTTACTCAAAGACAAGATTCCTATTAATGACTGACTAAAAGACGATGAAATAATTATTGACAATTAGAGTGGACGATGGGTCGAAGTCTGAATTATAATTACGACTAGAAATTAAAATATTTCAAACCTTTCAGTGAAATATTCATAAAACAGTTTGTTCTATTTGGTTATATAATTTATAATAATTGTTTAACTTTTGCAGTGAGATGTGCATTTTAAACAATCAGAACTCTACAGCAGTTCAAAAATTAAAACTTCACCAATATATAATTCATGAATATGCTCATCAGTGGTTTGGGAATTTAATTACTCCGGCTTGGTGGAGTGATATATGGATAACAGAAGGACTTTCTACTTATCTTGATTTTCTTTTGTCAGTCAAGGTTTATATTTGTTTCCGTAAAATATAAATTACTGATTGAATTTTTACAGCAACATAAAATTCAAAAATGGTTATAATCTTTTATAATAATATGTAGAAAAAAAAATAAAAACCACATGTTTCTTTTTTGAAGATATACAAATTTCCAAGAATGATGGATCTCTTCGCCAAACATGTCGTTGGAGTCATTAAAAGAGAAGACGATTATTCTAATCAGTTGTTTCGTAATGTGTCAACGTCAATTGAAGCATTAAATCTTTTACGTGTTGTTCACGAAAAGGGTCAGTTTTTACAATTTTGATATACTTTAATGAAATGAAAAAGTTACATCTTTTTGTCATCATAATTATCGTTATTCCAAATTAATAGTTATAGAAAAAATTACATGATTTATTTTCACTTTTTAGCTGCAACAATGATGCATATGATAAGTAACTTAATGTCGAACGAAGCGTTCCAAAATGGAATTAGAAAAATTTTAAGAAAATAGTAAGTTTAATCTTAATAAAGAAGTAAGGTACTTTCTAAATAACTTAAAAATACCTAGTAATTTGACTGCAATTTATCAACAACTAAAACTTATATAGAATATAACAAATTTTTAGTAAATTTGGAACAATCAATACTGTCGACTTTTTACAAACAATGCAAGAATCCCTGAATGAAGCGAACCTAGTGAATAAGTATTTTAAAATAGAAGAAGTAATTATGTCTTACATATCGCAAGTAGGATATCCTGTGATAGTTATGTCGAGAAATTACACAACGGGAACAATAACATTGACTCAGGAGTGTACAATTTGTCCAAGGAATAAAGCACAATCAAAATTCTTTATTCCAATTAATTTTGTGACAAGTTCATCTTTGAATTTTTCCTCAACCTTAGCGACTCATTGGTTAAAACCGAATGATAAGGAATTAGTTATAGAAGGAATTCACCCTGATGATTGGGTTATTTTTAATATTAAAAATACTGGTAAACGTTAATTATACTGAAATATATTAAAATTAATTTTAAATTAAAGTCTTCTCTACATATATAAATTAAACTATTAAATCATCAAAATAATTTTTGGAAACATTTTTTTCAGCTTATTATCGTGTAATTTATGACAATGAGAATTGGGAGCGTCTAAAGAATTATTTACATTCAGATGATTTTTCACGAATTCACGTTCTAAATCGAGCTCAATTATTAGATAACGCATTTTGGCTTTATAAACAAAATAAAGTTGAAAAGGAATTTTTCCTTAATTTCACATCGTACATGACGCGTGAATTTGACTATGTTCCATGGGCTGTTTGTGATAGAATTTTAACTTATTTAAATAACCACGATTACGCACTAGCTATGAAGGTACAAGTTTTATTAAGTGAAATAAAAGAAATTAAAATTGATTAGGAATTTTCTTCATTTTTTTATATGAAAAAAAAACGATTTCTTTAGATAACTAAACGAAGGATGTTTATTACTATGTTCTTTAATAAATATTGTTTATGTTTATTTTAGAATTACACCTTAAGCCTTGTGGAGCCTTTTATAGAACATTTGGGAGTCAAACTAAAAGAAAATGAAGATATTTTTACATCTGAAAAAAGATATTTTGCAATGTATTGGAATTCTACATTTGATACACGTCGTATTATGTTCAGAAATTATGAGAGGGCTAAAAGGGACTTAAAACCTGAGGATCATGTTTTCTCGCCTACTCTTAATTATTTTAATTAAGGATTAAACATTTGCCCAAAAACCAAAATCTTCTATTTTTTATTTTTGTACCATGGGCAAAGTATGGCGAAGTATCATCATCATAGTAAAGGAAACAACATTTTTTCATATTTTAAATTCGCCACACTTTGCTCATGGATTGAAAATATAAAAAAATACTTTTACTTCTTTTCATATTTATCCATTCTTTGGACAAAGTTTTTTCCATGCTTAACAAATTAAATGGATGGTTTTGTGTTTATTTCAGCTAATTTAATGAAAAACAACACAATTCTTTAGTGTGATATTATTTTGATTTTTAAAAATCCATAATTCTAATAATTTAAATATTTTGTTTATTTATAAGCTTTCGCCTGTCGACGACAGGCATTCTCAGATATTCAAACTGAAATACATGTTATTTTCAATCAGAACACTTTTTCTTTTTTTACAAGTCTAAATAACATAACCATAAAACAAAAAGCTTACCAAGAGGTCTCTTCAGAAATTGAACAAAAAACTTTATATAAGAAACTCAATTGTTTGAAAATAATCATAAATTAATATAATCAAGAACATTTTGTTCTTGATTACAAAAACAAAAAAGTTAAGAAATTTTAGAAAAACATTTGAAGGTTAACGTACAAAAATGTTTTTCAAATTCCATATGAGGATAAAACAGATTCGAAGTACGATAATGAAGAAAATTGATGAATTTATAAATTCAAAAAAAATGGAATAAAGAATATTTAATTTATTTAAATATTTATTTAAATATAAAAATAAATTCATTAATTAAAAAATTTTAATTAGTGTTTAGAATGAATGAATAATAAATTTGATTTAAATTATTTATGTTAGTTTGCTTATTTACAGAATTTTGGACGTTGATAATGTGAAACATTTCCTAAATTTCCTGCGTCTGTTATTTCGCTCGCTACAAATAATATTTGTGGAATCAAAACTAAAAAAAATGATCATTTTCATGAGCATGTGTTGCCAGAGCTGTGTTTCTATTATTATTACAATCCTTCTTATGTTCGCTTAATCTACTTATTATATATCTAAAAAGTCTCACCAATGTAGCAAGATCCACATTGTCAGGGAATACTGTAAACCAAATGCGATCTGAGATCAAAATGAGTATTGTCCTTATTCTTTGAAAAAACTTTAAATGGATCCTTTTTATAAGAAAAAACAACTCTAATGTTATATTCGTTATACAATTCTTTCAAAGAATATTGTTTCTCGATCACATATGGCACAACAACTAAATTTGTAGCATCAAACTTATGTCTATCTACCATATTATAATTTACAAGAAACCGATAACGAATATTTATTTAAAAAAATTCTAGGATAATCATTTTCAGTTAAGGGCATGTCCAAGTTGTGAAATGTAAACAAACCAAAATGTAAACAAACAAAGCACTAAAATCACATTTTTCAAAGAGCCTTTTTTCTCACAAAAATTACCATTAGAAAACTTATTTTTACAAAAATGATGAATTAGAGTGTCAAAGTTTCCAAAAAAATCATTTTTGAGTGTGATCAATAAATAGCAATTAGTAAAACAACTAATTCAAATGACCTGTAAAATATCATTTTTGACGCGTCGCGAGAAATAAACAGTTTGAGTATATCAACCGCACTGACGATGAAGAAGTCTCATATCAGCGATTGGACCTTCAACATGTGGAAAGGGAAAAATTTCCCTTTCCTCCATGAAATTACAAGGAGAAAGGGTAAAAACTTCTTCATCGTCCGTGCCGTTGATATAGTCAAACACATTAATTTTTCGCGATGTCAGACGATTGCTCTACGCGCACGCGCAGACCGTGCCAAGGACGCAATGAAAACATTATACAAAAACACACATTTTGTTTTACTCTGAAACTCACTTATTTTCACATACTTTCAGGTATACTAGGTATAGATACCAAATTCAACACTTCAATTTACCATTTTCATAAAAAAACTGTAAATTTCTATTCATTTACGAAAATGTGATGGTCGAAAAAATCCTCAATATTCGGTCTTCTACTGCTGCTTTTTTTCGTCCATCACATTTTCGTAAATGAACAGAAATTTACAGTTTTTTTTATGAAAATGGTAAATTGAAGTGTTAAATTTGGTATCTATACCTAGTATACCTAAAAGTATCTGAAAATAAGTGAGTTTCAGAGTAAAACAAAATGTGTGTTTTTGCGTAGTGTTTTCAATGCGTCCTTGGCACGGTCTGCGCGTGCGCGTAGAGCAATCGTCTGACATCGCGAAAAATTAATGTGTTTGACTATATCAACGGCACGGACGATGAAGAAGTTTTTACCCTTTCTCCTTGTAATTTCATGGAGGAAAGGGAAAAAATTTCCCTTTCCACATGTTGAAGGTCCAATCGCTGATATGAGACTTCTTCATCGTCAGTGCGGTTGATATACTCAAACTGTTTATTTTTCGCGACGCGTCAAAAATGCTATTTCACAGGTCATTTGAATTAGTTGTTTTACTAATTGCTATTTATTGATCACACTCAAAAATGATTTTTTTGGAAACTTTGACACTCTAATTCATCATTTTTGTAAAAATAAGTTTTCTAATGTTATTTTTTGTGAGAAAAAAAGCTCTTTGAAAAATGTGATTTTGGTGCTTTGTTTGTTTACATGTTGGTTTGTTTACATTTCACAACTTGGACATGCCCTTAATATGTCATAAATAAAATTTCAAATTTCTGCAAAAAAGTTCTGGTTCGACAGTTTTATGGCCCTGTCTACCAAACCATACATGATTCAGATTTTATTTTTAGTGGATACATTAGAATTATAATTTAAGTATTTACCAGAAAAAGCATCTTTATGATACCAATTCTCTACAATAGAACTTTTTTCTCTGATAAAAAGGGTGTCCAAAAAACTAATGCGATTATTATTCTCAAATTCAATGGTAAATTGTAAATTATTATTATAATCATTAAAAATATTTAAAAGGTTATTAGCATTATCTTTGTGGACACATGTGATGATGTCATCCACTACGTATCTAAAATAAAAAAGTAATTCAAAATATAATTTTCTTCAAATATCCGTTTCCTGCTTCTCCATTACTAAGTCAGCTATGACACCAGATAATGGAAAACCCATAGGCGTACCAAAAATTTGTTTGTAAAATCTACCATTATAACGACACTTCAAGACCAAATTTTTTGCTATGTTTGTAAACAGTGACTTTGCATCTAATGAAAGTAAAATAAAATTGTCCGGAATTTTAAAATTTCTAATTTTATTAATGAATTCAAAACTATTTTTAACATGAGAGTCATTGTTTCTAATAACTTTTTTGATAGGTAAACTAATAAATTTAGACAAATTTAAAATTGGTGATCCACAAAACGATGTTACGGGTCTCATTGGAACTTTATGGATTTTTGATAGATGCCTATCGTTGACGGGCAAAAGCTCATAAATAAACAAATTTTTTAAATTATTAAAATTATGGATCTAAAAAAAACAAAAGAATATCATACTAAAATTGTAAATCCAAACAAATTAAAAACACAGTATAACATTGCACATTCAGAAATAAATAATATTCTTTATAAACATTGTCAAGACATACACATTTCAGAAACGTTTTAAAAAATAATTTGATTTTTTTGAAAACTGTAACTCTCCTCAATCCCTAAAAGTAGTACACTCACCTTGTCCTACGCGCACAACTCACGGGATTAAAATATAAAAGCGTTGGCAATATTGCCGCGAGTTTGAACAGTGTGGATAAATACAAAATAATGGTTAAGAACATTCATTCACACTGGCTCAAGAATTTGAGCCTTTTGCAGAATTATGCTCGCGGTGGAGAGGCACCGATAAGAATCGCAAGTATAAGCGCCAAGCCATCGGCCTACAACGTTTAAATGGGAGAGATTAGACGAACGACCATTGTGAATGCAAAGTCGATATTATCACGGGGGTAATAGCCAAGACGTAAGGAATTGACTCGAGATTGCGATCATCGGCGACTATACAGGTATATCTCGTTGCACGCTTGTTTACAATGGAGGACATACTGATTTAGCCTTGAGCGCTTCACTTTTTATAAGCATTAATATATATAAATATATATACATTCATTGGGATTTAGAAATACTTCCGCTCTCGACAGTCAATGTTTACTGTCGTCGATTCTCGTTATATTATGCTGTTTTCCAGAGAGAGAGAGAAAAGAGATTATGTAACTGTTTTGTAATTGGCAAGTGTGTATATCAACCTTTACATGGCTAACATAACCTTACTTTATTGACAATACTTTGACAAAGTTTAAACAGAGTTAAGAAATCTTTATTTCAAATATCAATATAAAGAAAATAATTTCAGAATTTTAATATATTATATCTATTCTTCTTTCAAAGTAAATTTTCCAATTAATTATTTATTAATTAATGTCCCAATAATTATATTTTCATTTTATCCTTTCCTTTGAAAGTTTTTTTATTTTCACTTACACTTTGATAAAAACTTAATTTTCATTTTCCTTGTCAGAAATTTCAGAAACACATTCATTTTCACTCACATTTTCATCTTGGTAGAATTTTATTTGATTTTCCACTTTCACTTTTACACATTGTTTCTGTATGCACCATTTTAGTTAATAACTTTTAAACAAATTATTCCAAAAACATTTACGAAGTTGCAACTTAAAGATTAAGACTCACAGATTATCATACAATTTTTCTGAAGTTCATATTTATAATTAATAAACAAAGTTAGTGTAAAAATTAGAAAAAATAAGCTTAAATCATTAATAAATATTTTTTTTTAATTTTGGTTATTTCAATAAAATATTTAGATAAACTCGTTCAAAATATTATTAAAAAATTGTTAAAATAAATAATTATTGTTGTTTACTAACTTTTTACAAAATTTAACCTGGATAATACAGTTTTTTACCTAATCTAATAATTAAATGAGATTTATAAGAACACAGATAGATAAAAGGAATAAAATTATTAATTAAACAATTTTTTAACAAATAACAAAAATTCAATTTGTTTAAGAAAATATTTAAATAAATTTCTATTTGTTATCGGTATTTATAAAAAAGTTTAATAACTTTCAATATTTTGCGCTCACCGTAAAAAATTTGGTAAATAGAAAAAATTATTTGTTTAAAATTTTTAAAGTCAGTAAATACTAATAATTATTTATTTAAAAATTGTTCGTATAATTTTATTCATATTTTTTAAAGTAATTATATAAAGTACAATAAATTGTAAAATTAGGAAAAAAATCTATTTTTCGAGGCTAATTATAAACGTTGTTTGTAAATAACAATATAGTTAACCTTCACGCTACCAACTATTTTTAATAATGTACAGCAAATCCTAGTCGTTTTAGCAGCATAGAAAATTCCTAGATTCAAATTAAAGGAAAATTCAATTATTTTTTTTAATTCATCCAACATATTGGATTCACCATTCTCGATTTAAAAAAAAATGGACTTCAGATTCGTCATCACCCACCCCGAAAAGCCCCAGATGACGAATTACAAGAAAATTCATTAATTTCATGAAAATGTGTCCGCCATATTGGATCCGACATTTTGAATTTTTTAAAATGGACTTCAGATTCGTAATCAGCGACCCAAAAGACCCCCGTAAAACTCATGTTCAGGAGGGTTAATAGATTTATACATTTAAGGGTGCGTTCACGTCACGTTCACTCAAAAAATTTTCACTTTTAATCACAAAATTTTCAATTTCAACCAAAATAAAAAAATAATTTTTTACATTTACTCTGCCGTACAAAATAAAAATGTCTATAAGAGGCCGTACACAAACTACGTAAGACATATTTTCAGAAATTTTGACCCTCCCCCATGGTTAGACATTTTCTATACTTTTAATTTCACTTTCAATCAAAAACATAATTTTTTAAATTTTAATGTAACTAAGAATATTTTCACTTTCACTTTCTACGAATAAATTTCCGCTTACAATTTCACCTAAAATTTCTTGATTGAAAGTACATGACATTCAGGATTCATTAAATATTTTCAGTCTCAATAGTCGATATTTATATCGACCATCTTTTGAAATGGAAGAAAAAAGTATAAAAATCCATCAAAATTGCTTGGAACTTGTTACTTGGAGGTTTTTGGGGGCGCTGATTTAGAATCTGACGTCAGATTTTTAAAATTCAAAATGGCAGATTCAGTATGGCGGACGAATTTTTAAAAAGTAAACGGATTAATGTGAAATTTGTTACTCGGGGGTTTTTTTGGAGTAGCTGATTGCGAGTCTGTTATTAGTTTTCAATATTTCAAAATGACGGATTTAATATAGCGGACAAATTATTAAAAATTTAACGGATTCACATAAAACTTGTTTCACAGTGGTTTTTTGGGTCTCTGATTACGAATATGCTATTAACTTTCAAAAATTCAAAATGACGGATCCAATATGGCGAACGAGTTTTTCAAAAAATGATCCAAATTATTTGCAATGAACTCTGCACTTACTGCGTGATACATAAATTTACATTAATGTTGCTTTGTTTTATACTTGTATACTATACATTGCATCCATGTTCTTTTTGTTTACTTAAATAAAATAAAATTAATAAATACAAATAAAATAGCATTGAGATATTTCAAATTTTTCTATAAAATATTTCTAAAATATTATGTATTATTGTGTGGGAATTAAATTAAATTATAGTGGTAAGAGAAGAAAATATAAATTAAAGCCAAACAAAAAATATTAACCTTAATCTCTTTTATGTTACAGGTGAGTCACACATTTTAGCCGAAAAAGAAGTTTACCTTTAAAAAGAGAATGAGAGAGAGAGATACAAGACTCGTGAGTAATGTTTTTCTAATTATTATTCTTTTACAAATGAATTACGTAAGTGGAAGTTTTTCCACACCTGTGTGTCACAGGTAAATATTAATAATATGTATTCAAAAGAGCTGTTTTTCAAAAAAACAAACTATAATTCACAAAAGAGCTTGGAAAACAAAAGTAATTGTATAAATTGAGTCTATTTATAATTTTCAAATAATTTTTTTCATATAATTTTTAATTTTTTAATATTTTATTTTTTTATTATTTAAGAGTGAAGAAATAATTATTTTGTTAATTTTTACTTTTTTTAATTAATTATACAGTTCCATTTAAATATAGAATTTAAATCAGCATTTACGAAAACATTATTTTTAAATTAATATTTTGAGAATCATAGTTGCAAAAACATTGAATTTTATTTTTCCCTGACTTTTTCCTCTTTTCCATACAAAATGTTTAGTATTCCCCTGTCCCTAAAAATATTCTGATTTACTCTAAATATAATAATAGATACTTAAAGAATTGTTCTATTACACTTATTTAAGAATTTTTTTAATTGTAAAATTATTCGAAAACATTAATATAGTTTTAGTTTATTTTTTAACGTAAAATTTCAATTACTCGGAAATTCTTCAATTGAATATGTAATAAAAATTAAAAACTCTAAATTATTTCAACAAAAATACAATTAAACTTTATGTAAACATTTTAATTTGGCATAATTTCAAAATCTAATTATTTTTAAAAATTTCATAGCTATAATGCTATTAATATTCAATTATTATCTAAAGTCTTAAATGAAATTTCTTTTTAAATCAATTTTTATTAGAAAATTCTACACGAATTCGATTTAAAAATAAATACTTTTTATTGAATAATACAATATTTTTTTTAATTGTATTCTCATAAAGAATAGGGACATTTACCTTACATATTTCCAGGAATTCGATTAAAATTGTATTCAAAATAATGGAAATTCTGCGATAAGTTTTATTATTTATGAAAATAATTTAATGTTTGCGTAGAATTTTATTAAATTTTTTTTAATTACTGAAATTTTTTTAATAATTTAATTCTTTTGAAAAATTAAATTAATGGATCTTATTAATAAATAAATTGAAGTATGTTTCTGAAAGTAATTAAAAATTTGCCTTCGTTTAAATTTATTAACATTATTTAATTTTGGAGAAGAATTTTATCATTTATAGTGATCCAATATGAATGATAATTTCAAGATTGATGCGATTGATGACAAAATAAAAAAATTCAAAGTTTATGACGTCAAAATGTTAACAAAAATTTATTTTGGTTATTATTTATTATTTTTTTTATTATTTTCTTTAACAGGACTGCGAAATGGTTAAAATACTAGTAGTATATTTCCAAGGCAGGAATTTTATTAAAGTTCTTGAAAATAATTAAATGTCGAAAAGGAAGTTCATAAAGATAATTGAAATCTGCGTAAAATAGTTGAATTTTGTGCAATTATTTGTATCTTCTCAAAAATTAAATTCTTTTAAATATAGATTTATTAGGTCAAATTCAAAATATTTACTATTTTGAATTTCAGAATTTCAGTATTCGAATTTATTGTCAGCCTTTCAATAAAATCGGTATTAAAATCATCAATGTAATCAGCTTTTACTTTAACTCCTATCTTCCTACCGGCGTTTACAATACATTGAATTAAGATTACATGGATTAACATTGCTTCAAATGTTCTATCGTGTGGGCGGATCGAAAACTCGTTCCTACGGGTAGCAATATTACGAGATAAGGCCAGCAGTACTTGTCGTTTGCTTCCGCTTTTACCATGTAACCCAATGCAAAGTCAATGAATACCCTATTCATATTGTTCAATGAAAATCGATTCCCTATGTGACAAATTATTTCATCTTTTTTTTTGTCTTTATATAAATGTACATTATAATTAAAATCAATTTAAAAATATTTCTGACATTTTTTGCAATTTATCGCTTGAAAATAAACCAAAAATTTTTTTATTTTGCAAAGAAAACAAAATTTATTTTTTACAAATAACTATGGCTTGCGTTTTATCAAATATTTTGTTAAATAATTTTTTTTTAAATTAAACAAAAATTGAAAATTCCAAAATCACATTAGGGTTTATTTTTAAAAAATTTTACCCAAGTGTTAAAAAAGAGTCAGATTCTGTATAATGCATATGTGTGAGAGAAAGAGGGGCAGAGGGGACTATGATCAAAGGGCAAATTGGTTCTGAATTTACGAGAGACATGAATCTCTCATTTTACGTTTAATAAAGTTCTTAAAACATTGGAGTTTGACCTCTAATAAAAGGACCACCTGCAATAATCGTTTTGCAAAAGTTCCACAACGCGAATAATTGATATTTTTCCATAGGTGGTGGTTTGCAATTATAAAATACCAATGAGCCCGCGCGCCGGATCCCTTTGTCCTATACGTGCGCTCTCAACTCTATAAGCAAAGATAGGACCTAGAGCGCGGAGAAAAACGAGTGACAGCAGCTTGTTAATTGGCAGTCTCTAGATGGCAATTAAGATTAATAACAAGCCAACGATCGCCGCGTCTCTCTTTATAAAAGTCGCGGATGCTGAATACAGTATGTATATACATATACTTACGGCCGTAAACCTTTTCCCAGAAAATTACGTAATTTCACATTCAGAGCTGTGGAGGAATGTTTGGATTTTTAACTAATTGATTTAAATTAATTAGAGATGTGTATTATACTGTATTTTCAACCGGAAGGTTCAAAACATAACAATTGAAATTGTGCAATTGTTTACCTTTTCTTGCCATTTGTGAGTGTTGGTGTGAATCTTTATGGGTGATTCTCCTGAAAGGCACCTGTTTTTTTTCCAAAAACTAAAAAATTAATTTTTACATTTTCTGAATTTTTTTGTCATGGGTAGGTTTTAAATACGTTTAAAGATACAAATCTGAGTTGCGCAAATTTCATTTTAAAAAATAAGCCTTCCATCATCATTTTAATATTAAGTGTTTTGAAAGTTAAATATAATGTAATCAATTTTGGGGTTTTTGTAAAAAAATTCCTTTAAAATTTAATTTATTAAACTTTTAACATTATTCATTTATAATGTAATGAATTGTGTATTTAATAATTTATTCATAACTATTTTACCTTTTAAAAACTACCCAATATATATTTTTTTAATTGTGGATGGAAATTTTGTTTGGATATTTCGAAAGTAGTCACGTTGTAAATTTTGTTTATTATAAATCCATAATTTCTTTTTCTCCCAGCTGAATAAAACTCAAGCTTTCGCCCTTCAACGATGGGCCTCTTCAGGAGTTAAGTACTGCAAATATTAATTTTATTCACAAAAATATTTTTTAAATAACAAAAATCAAATTAATATAAAAAATGAAAAAAGAAGAACAAATTACACATAACCTCAAAAACTTACCAAGCGGATATCTGTCACTACACAAAATCATCGAACAGTTGTTATTATACAAACTGAAATTTTTACATATTACAAAATTTAAAAAAATCAAATATAATATTACGATGCGACTGGGTTTAAATCAAGTCGCATTTATTGAAGAACCTCCATGAATAACAATCACATAATTTCAATTTAAAAACCAAACTGTAAGATTTCAAAACTCAGATCTATCTATGATATGCGTGATATCTATGTTACCAACATTACCTGAAGGCGCTAAAATTCAAGAAAATCAAAAATCATATCACAACATCAAACAAAATTAAAACCAATATAAAAACATCAAACTATAAAGAAATTAACATTCAAACCATCAAGAAATTAATTCGTATTATGAATCAATGAGTGATAAATATTACTCACAGAAACAATTTCAGACTTTTTATTAATAGAATTGTTATTTTTAATAATATGAAAACTTTCTTTAAATTTTCTACGTCTGAAATTGGTTTCATTACAAATTATTCTCACATTATCAAATTGAAAAAAATGGTCATTGTCTTGTGAATGTACCACCAATGAGGATTTCTTTCTGTCGCCATTTTTGCAATCTCTTTTATTTTATATTTTTTTATTTTGAACGGAAAAAATTGTACTGAATTTTTTAATTTATCATTTTAAGTTGAAAATTGATATTTTCTATAAAAAATTTTTATTTTTAATTATAATTTTGTTATTTATCTAACTTTCTACTTAATATATTATACTTTAAAAAATTAAAAATATTTTATTTTAAATAAATCGAAATTCTTTTAATAATTCAAGGGTTAGGTATATGAAAATAATTATTAAAAAATTAGAAACAAAACAATAACGCTTATCAAATATGAAAAAGGCTTTGGAGATAAATAATTTGTCAAATAAAAAATTCACACTTTTATTAAGTTTAAAAATATTAAAACATAATTTAACAAATTTCTTTGGCTACAACTTCAAATATTTATACATAGATTACGTAAAATTAAAAAACAGTTTAAAAATATGATGTTATTAACTGAAAAACGAGGCTTCGGAGATGAATTGAGGGCTCTGATCGAAGAACCAACGCTTCGCAATGTTCTGTGCGTTTACAAGCGTCGGTTTTTCGATCCGAGCCCTAAATTTGAATTTTTACTCCCATTGCTAGTAATTTTTAATTAATTTTTGTATTTCATTTAAACTAAATATAAGTGAAAAATAAACGGTAGATTCGAAGCTTTAATTTAATATATATTAAGACTATATTACAAAATTTTTAATTATATTAAAAAATCATTAAAAATATGTATATCATATTTAACCAAAACCAGAAGACAAAATTAAGGGCATGTCCAAGTTGTGAAATGTAAACAAACCAACATGTAAACAAACAAAGCACTAAAATCACATTTTTAAAAGAGCTTTTTTTCTCACAAAAATTACCATTAGAAAACTTATTTTTACAAAAATGATGAATTAGAGTGTCAAAGTTTCCAAAAAAAATCATTTTTGAGTGTGATCAATAAATAGCAATTAGTAAAACAACTAATTCAAATGACCTGTAAAATAGCATTTTTGACGCGTCGCGAAAAATAAACAGTTTGAGTATATCAACCGCACTGACGATGAAGAAGTCTCATATCAGCGATTGGACCTTCAACATGTGGAAGGGGAAATTTTTCCCTTTCCTCCATGAAATTACAGGGAGAAAGGGTAAAAACTTCTTCATCGTCCGTGCGGTTGATATAGTCAAACACTTTAATTTTTCGCGATGTCAGACGATAGCTCTACGCGCACGCGCAGACCGTGCCAAGGACGCATTGAAAACACTATGCAAAAACACACATTTTGTTTTACTCTGAAACTCACTTATTTTCACATACTTTCAGGTATACTAGGTATAGATACCAAATTCAACACTTCAATTTACCATTTTCATAAAAAAACTGTAAAGTTCTATTCATTTACGAAAATGTGATGGTCGAAAAAATCCTCAATATTCGGTCTTCTACTGCTGCTTTTTTTCGACCATCACATTTTCGTAAATGAATAGAAATTTACAGTTTTTTTATGAAAATGGTAAATTGAAGTGTTGAATTTGGTATCTATACCTAGTATACCTGAAAGTATGTGAAAATAAGTGAGTTTCAGAGTAAAACAAAATGTGTGTTTTTGCATAGTGTTTTCAATGCGTCCTTGGCACGGTCTGCGCGTGCGCGTAGAGCAATCGCCTGACTTCGCGAAAAATTAAAGTGTTTGACTATATCAACCGCACGGACGATGAAGAAGTTTTTACCCTTTCTCCCTGTAATTTCATGGAGGAAAGGGAAATTTTTCCCTTTCCACATGTTGAAGGTCCAATCGCTGATATGAGACTTCTTCATCGTCAGTGCGGTTGATATACTCAAACTGTTTATTTTTCGCGACGCGTCAAAGATGCTATTTCACAGGTCATTTGAATTAGTTGTTTTACTAATTGCTATTTATTGATCACACTCAAAAATGATTTTTTTGGAAACTTTGACACTCTAATTCATCATTTTTGTAAAAATAAGTTTTCTAATGGTAATTTTTGTGAGAAAAAAGGCTCTTTGAAAAATGTAATTTTAGTGCTTTGTTTGTTTACATGTTGGTTTGTTTACATTTCACAACTTGGACATGCCCTTAAATAAATTTTTTAACAAAGAAAAACTTTAAATTTTAATATTAAAAGATTATGTAAAGATAAATAATGTTTTGTTGATTATGGATAAATCTTTTTTGAAATTTATACTTAACAAAATATCAATAATAAGTTAATGCAAATATTGAGTCTCACTTTGGAGACACGTGAAGTGGTCCTTTTAAAGAGAATCACCCATATGTGAACTTTCACATAAAAAGGGCCACTTTTGTTGGTTCTAGATTCGGCGATAATCGCAATTTAGTCATTTTTGAGAAAAATCTTAATTTTTTTAAATTTTTTTATTATTAGTCTACATGTTTTGACAAATCGAATCATGTTCTTTTC
Source organism: Leptopilina drosophilae (assembly GCA_032873175.1). Lineage (NCBI taxonomy): Eukaryota > Metazoa > Arthropoda > Insecta > Hymenoptera > Figitidae > Leptopilina > Leptopilina drosophilae. The sequence continues at coordinate 12,890,191 of CM065486.1, forward strand.
ATTAATTTATCGTTTATTTAAGCATTTGATTTCATTAGTTCTTTAGAGAAAAAACCCAGAAATATTGATGTTAGAATCTCTGTTTTCATAGTCGTCGAACCATTAATCTTGCGAAAAATATTAATATTATATAAATATTATATTATTACATAAATATTAATTTATTAATAAAAAACCGTCCATTTTAGACAAGAACTTATTTTGTCGAATTTTTTATTTGGCATTCAAAGACCGTCAATGCTGAAGTCAAATTTTTCCCATTCTTTGACCCACGGGTCAATTTTGACATGCAGCTCCTCTACCTTTAAAATTAATGTCAATCTTAAGGGAAGATTTGACTTACACGTAAAAAATTGACAAACAGTTATCTCTACCCTCAAAATTTAGGTCAATTTTTGAGGTCACACTGAAAGAAAATATATATTATATTTTGTAAAAGTATTTTAAAATTTCGAGAAAAAGTGCAACAAACCGAAATTTTGATATAAAAAATACTAATCTTTAAAAAAATTATGTGGAATTTAGTAAAGTTATATTAAAATTCAATTAAAATTCTTGATATTTGATACAATTATACTAAATTCCACATAATTTTTTTCAGTTTAGTATTTTTTATATCAAACTTTCGGTTTGTTGCACCATTTTCCCAAATTGTAAAATAGTTTTACAAAATTTAATATACATTGTCTTTCAATATAGTTTTGACCCACACGTCTAAAATTGACAAACAATTCTCTGACCTCAAAATGGAGGTCAATTTTAAGGACAATTTTGACCTGCACGTAAAAAATTGACAAGCAATTCCCTCTGCCCTCAAAATGTAGGTCAGTTTTTATCTACACTTCAAAAATTGACAAGCAATTTTCTCTCCTCTTAAAATTTAGGTCAATTTTTGAGAGTAGTTTTGACCTACACATAAAAAATGAATAAACAATGCCCATCTCAAATCTCAAAATATAAATTTCAAAGCCAAATATGATCTTTAAAATTGTGGTCTCAATTAACTTACGACAAAGAAATTTTTTTAAAAAATTTTTAGAAGAAATTTTTGTAGAAATTAAAACCACTCTTAAAAAAGATAAATAAGATCACATCAATTTATTTGTTTGAAGTTAAACGAACATTGAAATAGTTTATTGTATGGAATGATCAGAGCCGATGTACATCTTTGCAGCGTGTACATTATAGTGTTGAGTACTGAATGGCAGTAGGAGAGAAAGAATGAGTAAGAGCGAGAGTGAGAGAGAAAGACAAAGATTAGCAGCTGATGAAAAGGTGGAACCTCACGAGATGACGTTTTAAGTGCCGATGAAATTGTACAACGATAAATGCTGTATTCTCTCCTTGCATCGAATGAAAGGGTGGTTATAAAGAGTCGGTTATTTTCCTTCTTGCAAAAAGGTGGCTCGTGATAATGCAATGCACACGTGTCCAGAATTATTTTCAACGACAAATAGAGACATTGATTTGATTATAAAAAGAATGTGCATTATATCATGAATTCTTATGAGAATAACAGTCGCGTCGTGAGAGTGATTTCATATAATGCGAAGACGATTTCAAAGAATTTAAATAAGCGATTATTGCCACAATTTTCTACCCAGACTTTTCCAATATATTTTTACGAAATATACTATTTGAACATTTTGCACAAATATATTATGTAAAAAGTATGTTAAAATTTATTAATAAAAGATTTTAAATATTTTATTAAAATCAAAGATAAAGTGTTTTAATTTTAATTTTTCCTTCATTTTTCCAAACAATTGCTAAATTTATAAATTTCATCTAGTGTTTGAATTGACAAACGATAAAAAAATCGACTGAATTCCGTTGAAATTCGTTACTCGGGAATTACTGGATTAAAGATTGTTTGGAACATTATTTATTTTTTTTATTTGATATTGAATTTATTATTATTTTCATTTATTCTTTTATTTTTATTGAAGCGTATTTTCATTTTTTATTTATAGACACAAAAAATTCTTGAGTAACTTGATTCAAGCGAATACAGTCGATTTTTGAAATTTCCTTGTCCGTCATATTGGTTCTTTTTTGAATTTTCAAAAACTGACCTCAGAATTGTATTCAACGGCTCTAAAAACCCCCAAGAAACAAATTTCAAGCGAATTCATTCTATTTTTAATTTTCATGTCCGCCATATTGGATCCGCCATTTTGAATTTTCGAAAAATGACCGCAGATTATCTATTTGTTTATAATGATTTTATTATTAAGAAATTGTGATTCAGCAATTTTTTTAAGACTTGTTAATTTATAAGGAACAAGATTAAATTAAAATCTTATATATTAATATGTGAATAGTCTAATGATTTGCCGTCAATTATCCTTAATTATTGCCACAATTTTTTAATGATATGTTCTGTGTAATATTTTATTGACTCAAAATTGTTTAAATTAGCAAATTATTTTGCCCTGAATTGACATTCACTATATTTGATTTTACAGCAAATTATTGTTTCTATTATTATTTTGAAAATAATAATTTTATGATATTACCAAAAATGCGAAACCTAAAATACTGTTGTAATATTATTAATTTGATTTTATCTAAAAAAACTCTAAAAAAAGTTACCTTATTAATTTGACAAAGAAAATACAGTCTCGAATTCCAGCAATAAAAATATTGTCTTCATTTTTCCCCCAAATAAATAAAAAAATCTGTTTCTTTAAAACTCATCCAAATTTAAGATAAGGAATGCATTGAACATCTTAAACGTATATGTCACACACTTGTTCTTTTCTTTAAAAAAAACCCGGTCATAAAATCATGACAGTATCATATTTCTCTTTTGTTGAATATATTCTTAGAAAGGATATTTATATACATATGACTATGAATTACTTGGCTTTGAAGATTCTCACAAAGAATGAGATTACAAGTGTGGGTTCTTTTTTTCAGGTGGAATTATTTATATAGAGATATAAGAATCATTTTCTTTTTTTTTGTCATGCTTATATCTGTATCTCTCCTTAAGAATGACAAATAAGGTTACACGAACTGAAATGCTGGATTTTGTTCTCTCCATTTCCAACCTTCTCTCCACTTGTGGAAGGTGACATCATTCGAAATGTTGAGATTGTGCTAAACATTCTTTCTAAAACGGCGAAATTGCGTGGGGGCGGACTTTTGCTGGACAAGTTTCTTTAATCTGTTCCTTTTTCTTTAATAGGCATTTCACTATTAAATTAACATTTTTAATGTTCACCTTGATAAATGACGTACATATTTTAAATATATTTTCAAAAATCAAACATTTTAGTCAAACCTGACTTTTTCAAAAGAACAACAAGTTTAAAAGGGGAAATAGCCTTTAAATTTTCTACTTACTTGTTATCTATATTCATATCTTCGATTCAAAGAAAAATCAATGAAAAACTGAGATTAGAGATTGATTGTAAATTAATACGTCACTTTTTAATAATATGGATTATAATAGATGTCGTTTTGTCTCTCATAATCATGTTTGTTAATGCCTAGGTGCTTGGTAAGTTTGTGGCTATTGTTCTTTAATTAATTGCCACTTATGATAGACCTCTGAGCGTACATAGTGTGCCCTTTCGATATGATCACTTTCGAGTAAGTGGTATTCAACACAATTCTCCTTATGAGGGGTTAGACGAAGGCCTTTGCAATAGGAAACCTGCGCTGATGATCAAAGATAATCTAGGACAAGTATATTCTCTATGGTGAAACTATTTTAAAATAGTTTTTGAATAATAATTATTATCATACAAAGGTATGAAGCATTCAACTTTACGAAAAAAGAATTCTTTTGTAATTTGAGTGATGGACAAAAAGACGGATCTACAAACACTGAGTATTATTAAAAATTAGCAAAAAAACCGCCTTTTTAAGCCAACAAGTATAAATTTTCATATAATGGTAATTCTCGTTAAGAGAAAAGGAAACATTGTTAATGTTTTGTCAAATATGCAAAAAAATTATGGGGAAAATAAATAATGATGGAACCCAACAGCGAAATTTCATTTTTACATTAAAGATTCTTGTGAAGGTCTTTTACTGGAGTCTTGCGTTAGTGTAGGTTTCATAAATCCGTAGTGCATCCAGATGCAATCAGCATTCATTTTTTTATTTCATTTTTTTTCTTTTCAGCAGGATCTCTTGCTCGCATGACTCGGCCGTCAAACCATGGTACATTGGGCCTTAAATAATATTAAAAAGTGAGTTCGTTCCCTCTCGCGATGTGGTTACAGCCTCTTTAATCAAAGAATAAAGAGTACCGAAGAAAAACACGACAAGAAGGAATAAGAACAACATCGGCTTGAGGAACCTCTTGTATGTATATAAGCCAAGTATATGGAGAAGCGCAAATACGATAAGTAATCCTGGGCCTTAAAAGCGTTTTACATCGCGTCGACGCGACCACAAGCGTTTCAGATCCCCTCGTAGTTCCCTCCGTTTCAATGCTCATGGAAAACGAGCTATATGGTGGAAAGAGAGAGAGAGAGAGGGAAGGGGATAGATAAATATGTACCATGGCTTTAAAGGTGTACTATATAAACACACACATTCGTTCCAATGTGCCCATGAGAGATATAAAGGTGCCGCGACCATATGGCCAGACACCAAAGAGTTGCATAATCTCGACAGAGGCTCAAGGCGTGTCACGCGTCCGTCCGTCCGACCGTCCCTGTTTGCATACTTTCCTACCCTACATGTATCTTGATGTTGGTTTGCGGTTGGTATTTGAGAAATGGAAAAAAAATTAAAGAAAAATCCGAAGATCGTGATCCCGGTTCCTGGCGTCAACCTGCTTCCATAAATGGTACTAGATTTCGCACCAAAAAAAAAGAAGTAAAAAAATGAAAGGAACTCGACAAAGGTGAGATTACCAGTACAGGCGGACCTATCAACTTCACTGGTATGTGAAGTGTTGAATTTATTTATTGTACTTGGTTATTGAACATTTGTATATGTTGTATAGTTAACTCTGATGTGATCACAGAATCCTTTATACTTGGAGAAGGCTAATTTTAGCGTTTGGGGGTCTTCAAGGTATAAGACCGTTTACTGGACTTCTTACTCTTTGTTAAAATAGACAATGTATTTAGGAACTGTAAGAATGGATGTTGATTTCTGAAGAGGGATTTTAATAATAGTAGGGATTTCATCTATACTTTTTATTTTTCCATCTAATTCACGTGCTACTAGTTCTTGCTTCACTCTTTGAATCTCCTTCTTCTGCAATACGAATTTATTGTCGTGAACATCCAAAAATTCTCCAGTTCTTTAGAGCTGAGTCACTGTTAACATTTCAAAGTACCATCATCATTTGTTAAAAGTGTTACCTTCAGGAAGATTGAACAAAACAAGACTGTACTTTCTTTCAGTTCGATCATCAAGTTCATTAATACAGACATTAGTTCTCGAATTGAATTACTTGTGATAGAATAGTATGCCTTAGATTTTTCGGATCCCTGGGTCACAGTGGATTTATTGATAACGATATAGCGGATGAACTACCTGAAACTGGTGTTCGAAATAAGTTTATTGGGTCTAAATCTTTAATTGGTGTTTCTAGCTAATCTAATGTAATTAACAGAACTCAAAGTGGATTTCCCATACCGAAAGTAGTAACTTAGGTTGAGCTTATGTTATTCAATAGCCACGTGTTCTCACAGTAAAGTATAATACGAGACATGTGACCACAGAATAACATGATCTTAATACCAATTATATCAAAATCCAGTTCTCTCATCTTAATAAAATTTATTCAGACTCCTGTTTCCCTCCAGAAGTCCAGTATCTTATAGATAGAAGTATCGTCAAGTTCCCAACTTGCTCAGGGTCAATAATTGCTTGGCTCCAGTGAGAATGTCTGATCCTAGTCGACGCTGGGCATTCACATAATATGTGAGGTGCTGTTTCGCACAATCTGCACATAAATGAAACTTGTCTACTTATTTTGTGCTGATGGTAAGTTTCTGACAATTGTTATTATTATTTCGAGTTTAGGTCTTATCAGTAAATTATTGTGTGTATTAATTTTGTGTTTTAATGATTTGTGTTCTTTAAAGTGTACCAAAGGAGAATAATAATGTAAATTCCGTTACAAGTGTGCGAATTTTATTTCTTGGTTTAAAGGCTTCTATTTTTATCTGTTTGTTTTCTTCAGTCCTTGATTGACCTTTCCTAGTGTATATGCTTAAATTAAATAACAAGCGTAATGTACATAGATAAATATTCACTTTTTCTTTCATGCACCGCTTTACACTAGGTTAGTTCAAGGAATAGAGTTTCACGGAATAGAGGTTTACCTGTATTATTTCTAAATTTACCGACAGTCCTTGCGTGTCTTCTCCTCATCTCGTCAGACATCTTCATAGACCATGGATTTTTGATGGATTCCCAGAAACTGAATTGCTAAAGACTTGATTCCATGTAATTGTGGCTGGTTAACACTTCAAGAGTTCCACATCAACTATGGTTGCACTTTATCTCTTAATCATGAGTCAACATGTGAGGAAGAGAGGATTTTAAATAATAAACTTATGTTCCCCATTTTTTATCATTCGCTAAAAAAATATATCCATAAAAATTAAGTGTTTCAGTTTTCTTATAACTTTATCTATTTTTTGTTTCAGGTGAGTGAGATAATCAATCGATAGTTATAACAAACCTTCGTCTCGGTGAGTAAGATATAAAATTTCTAAAATCTCAAGATCCGATTAGCAGCAGGTGCGCGTTAAAAATAAATATTGAACATTTACATCTTCTGTAATCTGGATATTTACGAATCTGTATAACAAGATATATCTAAACGATAAAAGGAAGAGCTTAAGAGGAAGCATTTGATTGAAACAACTTTCCACAGTGGAATCCGGTTAAGTCATGAAAACGACATGAGAAAATATGACGATTAGTCTCCTAACTACTGGATCGGTAAAATAGTTACTGATATAGGTTGGAGAATGTCGACAGTGTTGCCGTTTAGGATTTCTATATATATATAAATGACATATGTGCTTAAAAGTGCACCAACTCCACGTGCATAAGTGCGGGACTTTCCGTTCTTGCATGCAGGTGCGGTTCTATTTCGTCAAATCCGTAAGATTAGATTTCCTAGTAATCCGTAGAATTACCTTTTTAGTGTCTACTTTGCCATTTACAATAGATATAATCATGACGGACACGAGCATGCGCTTACAAAGTACCGTAACAGAATTAACATTATGGAGACCGCACCTGATATCTGACGACGGCTCCTTTTTTCCAACTCTGATACACTTATACGATTGGACAAAATAGTTTTCTTCACTTTTTGGATAACAATTTGTCATTAGTGAGTAAAATTTGACTCAATTATTAAAAACGACTCTCTTATTTTTGACAAATCGAAATTGTCTATTAAAATCTGTTTGATGTTGGCTCTTTATGGAATTTCCAAATGAATAGTCATCGTGAATTATCAATCCCAAAATACTCGCTGAGATCGTGCTGTCGAATTCTGTCAAAAAGCATTATCAGTACATATACCAATAATGCATAACAAAAATTAGCAAAAGTCAGCCTGTTCTTTTGAAACAGGAAATTGTTTTACTATTCCAATCGGATTTTCAACCTTTTCTTCTTACGATTCTATCGAAATGACAGTTCCTTTGCTCTTTGGGTCTCGGGATAAGTTTTGTGTAACTAATACCGTTTGTGAGTGAACGGCAAGAGCCCATAAACGTGTTCACAGATTCGTTCAAGCGGGAAATAAACCCACCGCGAGATGACGAGCATCGCAAATGACCACCTCCACCATCTGTACGGCACCAAGGGTGGAATGTCACCCATTAACATTCCCATAAAACCACCGCAACCGCGTGTAAACACTGCGGATCGTGTAAACCACACTAAAGGGGGGTTATCAAAAAAAGGAAGAAAAAAAGATAATATATATATATATATGAAGAAAGAAGAAACTGTGTGAGAAATCCAATCCGTTTCTATGGGGGTTATTACGGTGATAATTTACTACTCTTCCTCAGACGGTAACAGCAAAACGTGCCGACCGTTTATTTTATGCATGGTCGTGGAATGCCGCGCCATGGGAAAAAGGCTTGGCACCTTCACTTTTAAAAACGTCACTCCGCGAATCGTCCTTCTCTTCACGAACCCTGTAATCAAGGACACTTATTGTCCTCGGAATAGAAGAGACACTGAGAGACAATTTCTTGGAATGAGGTAGCTTAGAAGTGGAGGAGAAACATCTTTCATTGAATGGTAAAGCAGAATTACATCCTTAATGGTCAAGTTATTTAATTTATTTCCTTAAATTGAAACTGTCATTAGGCTCCCTTTATGTGAAACTCCAGCTGAACTCTAGTCCATTCCATAATGGGACATTTTTGTAACATTTATTATAAAGCTGTCACCACATTTTTCTGCAATAACCCATATTATTTTTAGAATTATATAAAACATTGACAATTTAGGAGTTTACAATTAAATATTAATTTGTCATTATTTACAGTCATCAATAATATGACTACGATTAACAAAAGCCTAGGAATGAATCTTAGAAGCAAATCCACATCTGATGTCAGAAGATTCTAGGAGTACTAAATTGAAAGTTAAAGTAAATTTAAGAAAACAAATTGGCAAATCAATGTAACAGAAAATTTTAACTTAATGTGTTTTGATAAAAAAATTCATTTCTTAATATAAAAATTTCATTAAAACAATTTTATATATTTCATTACTTCTTTAAATTTTACCCTACGTCTAGCGTGGACATTAGGTAAATCAAATCGGCCATAATGAAAAACATTGTTCTTAAATGTGTTTTTAGTTAACACAATATTTTAGAAACCACGCTTCCTTTAGAAAATTTTTTATCATATGATCAGTTGCCTGAAGCTTTCTCCGAGTGAGAAGAAGAAAGAAAAAGCGATAGTTAATGATGTCTGTTTTGCTGCCAGGGGCCCAACCTTGAGTCTTTTCTGATCAAGGTCAGCCCGCTCTCGAGGAATCAGCTGCGAGAGGTGATAAACTCCAATTACGCTATTCGCGCGAACACATGTCTGCGGTTAAACACGTCTTTCTGCCTTCAGTCCGAACAGGACAACATATAAGCAAAGCTGATTGGGGGATGCTGAGTATATTCATGACATCAAGAATTGTCCACCATTAAGCAATTATATACGGTTCCGCGAATTCAACATGGAACGTTTTCTGATTTTGCAGTTCTTGTCACGTGGGGAAAAAATTCACTTGTCATACAGAGATAATCATAAGATTCAATAAATTAAAGATTAAATTATCAGGGTTAACACAGGTCAGGGAATTCAGGGAAAAGTCAGGGATTTTGATTAAAAGTACAGAAAAAGTTCTACTTCTGACAATAATTTATTTTAAGTAACTTAATTCTTTTGAAGAACTGCCATAAAGTTATTACTTTTACAAATCTTTTAATGAAGTACTTTTTGGAAAATTTTCACTTCTATTCTGTTGACATTAGTTTCAATTTAAAAAATGTCAACGCAATTATTTGAAAGAATTCAATTATTATCTTAATAAATATTCAAATTCTTTTAAGAAATTATTTATTGTCACAAAAATTCAATGATTTTCAAAATTTACATAATTCTTAGCAGAAATTCAATTATTTTCATAAATAATATTATTCATCACTAGAACTGAACTTTTTTTCAATAATAAGTGTTTCATAAATTGACTTTCGTTTATTTTCAAAAAATTTTCTTAATTCTATAATGATTTTCAATATTCTACTATTTTAATAAATGTTCCCAAAAGAATTCAATTTTAAGAAATATTCAATTCTTCAATAAATTATGTTTGTATTTAAGAGATTGAATTGTTTAATAAAAATTGATTTAAAAATGAATTTCTGTTAAAGTTTTAGTTACAATTGAATTTTAGAAAAATTTTAAATATCCAAAAAGCTTCATCAAATTTTTTAAAATTATTTCAAAATTTTTATTTTCTAATATATACTGCATTGAAAATTTTCGAATGTTTCTAAACGCTAGATTGAATTGTAAATAAATCTGAAAATTATTAAAATAACTTTATGAATAATTATTAAAAGTAATTTATTTAAAGAAGAATTTTATTTAAAAATTGTAGAAAAGAATAATTGAATTGAAATTCCTATATTACAGTACAAAATAGTGATGTTATCAATCGGGCACCATCTTCATGTTTCATAATAATATTCACATAAGTTAAGGATTTCAAAAGGTTTAAAATTTAAATTTCGAAAATCTTAATTTCTATACAAAAAATAATAATGATTAAATAATTACTTGTAAACTATTCCAAATAAAGCGCGGTTGAAGTTTCTTGTTTAATTATCATTGAAAAATTCCATTCTTCAGTTCTACTCAAAATCACTATTTTTCTAAATTTATTCAGAGAAGAAAAAGTCGGGAAAAAGTCAGAACATTTTGTCTCAAAAGTACAGAAAAACCGCTGCCAAGTTATATATTTTTGTTATAATTTTTAATATTTATTTATAAATACTTAGGATTTCTGTCTTTCTATTAGTAAATCGAAAAAGAACGACTTAATTTCGTAACTACTGTCCTCTAGGAGGATAATGGAAGATTTAAAACAACAATTGAAGAATGTAGAGAAATTGATCTTGCTGAGCAACATCTTATTTTGCCATTAAGACAAAAGCTTAGGAGAAGAGAAAAGAAATTGTAACAGCCTCTCAGTATCATCATCATTATCGTCTTGTTTGATACCATCATTATTATCATCATTATCATCATCATCGTGACCAGAATCATATCAAACTCCCCATTCCATTGATGAAGGTTTTTCTAGGGAATAATTAACTGATTGATTATCGAGACAAGTGGACGATTTCTACTGCAAATTCATAGTTCGTGGCATCATTTTCTCGACAATCGCCACCATCGTCGCTTCCAGAGTTGCTCAACCTCGCATCTTCTACTATCTTGTTTCTTCCGTCGTTGTAATTGCGGGCTCGGCGCTTGCCACGCCGGCGATGAGTTATATCGTTAGAAGGAGGCTTGCATGGTGGGTCTCTGGAAGAGTCCATGTAGGCGAGAGTGCCTCAACTCGTACTGACACTCAATGGCCAAAGGCCAGAAGTGCAAAACGACACGATGACCTCTGCTTAGAATAAATCTATCCACCTTTTGCTCACTGCTTCTTATTGGCTTCTTATACCACTTTCAATTACAGTTGCTTCATCATCATTCAAAACTTCTTTTTTTCTGCCTCCTTCTTGCTGCAGTACTTAATCATAGTTGTATGTTATTTGGGGCGTTTCATATGAAAACGACACATGATGTCTCAGATTTTTCTCATATTATGAGAATTGAAAGTGATTATGGTCCTAATATAATATACTAAATATTAATTAAAAATTTTTATTATTTTTTAGATATTTGCATTACAAAATTTTCATAACATTTTTTTATTTTGATACTAACTTTTTTCGCTTTGACATACAAAAAATTGTTCTGAACATTTTTTATACATAAAATACTTAACTTCCAGAAAAAATTACTATAAATGAAAATTATTAATTTTAGGTTACATCGTTTAAATAATAAAATTTGTTTTTAATGTTTAAACCCTTTCTCCCTGTTTCTCAGGTCTGAAAAAATCATGAATAATAATAAAATTCTTAAACATTACAATACAGGCGCTTCGTCTAGCAAGGTACAAAGACATAATTTCATGTGCTTTTTAACTGTAATTTATTTATCTCTCAAAATACTAAGGAATCAAAAGGAAAGGAAAGGATGCTTAAGAAAAATTTTATTTAACAGTAATTCATTTAATAATACTATATACGAAGCCTTCAGAGTTTGGAAGTTGTGATACAATTTTACAATGTAATTTACTATTGTCTACAGGTACAAAGCAGTGAAAATTTTTGTTCCTTTTATAAAACGAGCTTGTTGGATTCGATCAACCAAAATGCGTTCCATCTCTTTGTGTTCTTCTTCACTACAATATTCAAATTTTTTTGATGTTATTCCTTTGCTAACGACATTAAAAAGATTTTTTGAATTTAAAATGAAATCACTAGTGGGTCTTCTTAAACATTCGCGGGCAGCATATAAAAATAAAAAAATTTCGTAATATTTGTTAATTTTATATGCTTACCAGGATTAAGGAACTAATATATGAATTTTATCATGGAAATTATAAACTTTTAAAATTTGCTGTTTTAAATTTAATAGCATTTTATTTTGGCTGGAAGCTAGAGACAAAGAGAATGATTGACTTGCCAGAATTTGGTCAAATTTTAGAAAAACGTGAGAAAAAACAAGGTCACCTGTTTTAACCCCACTCCTTTTTTGCAATTTTTCAGATACAGAAACGTACATTAAAAGGTAATTAAAGAAAATTTGGAGGAATTCCAATAGTGGCAACACTTTGTATCTTGGCATTGTAATGTTTAAGAATTTTTTTCTCAAAAATAAAAAATAACGTCAAGCTGAAAATTTCAGGAAAGTTTTATTATATTATCAACATTATTCATGATTCTTTTCATACCTGAGAAACAGGGAGAAAGAATTTAAACATTAAAAACAAATTTTATTATTTATAAAAATTAACCTAAAATTAATAATTTTCATTTATAGTAATTTTTTTCTGAAAGTTAAGTATTTTATGTATAAAAAATGTTCAGAACAATTTTTTGTATTACGAAGCAAAAAAAACGCCTCATTTGTTAAGTGGTAAAAATAGAACTGAAATAGAAATAGAAATCAAAAATTCCTTTTTAAAATATTTATTATTTACTTTCTTAAAATGTGACATCAATCACATCAAAATGAAGAAAGAGAAATTGTCTCTAGGAAAAGCTAATAAAGAAAGTGAAAAGGTTGACACTAATGAGAGAAAAAATTTTGCAAATTTTACAACTACAAAAAATGTTTATCATCAAAAAATTCACATATGATGTGATTAAAGAAATGCAATAATAATAAACAAATAGTAAATAAAAGCAAAAGTCTCATTAAATGTTTAATCTATCGGTTTTACGAAGAAATATATAAATAAAAGACGATGAAATGCAATTCAGAAGGATTCTATATCTTAAATTTCGATTAAAATTATCTAATTGACAACAGCGTTACATGGATATTCCTTATGATAAAACAAGGTTTTGTGCTTCCTAACAAACGTGACCTTTACAATAATCGAAAATGTGTCGAAAAATGTTGATTTATCGCCATTTCATTTTGCTATCTAGTCATTATACGATAATTTACTGTCCAAACTATAATACACGTCGATAAATATATAAACGTTCGACTTTATATTCTGGTGAAAGTTCAGTGTCCTTATTTATGTTTATTCAGTGCTGAAAATAGGTTCCTTTGAAAAAAAAATAAATAAAACAATCCTCCAATCAAATGTTAACTCAATATTGTCAAATTTTAGTCCAATAATTAAAAAAAATGGATAAAATATTCTTGCATTTAAAATATTAAGTACAAGGATTCGCAAAGAAAAAAATTATGAGACACTTCACGAGAATTTATAGACGAACTTGATTTTAAGTTTTTTTGAAACATTTTTTTCATATTGTTCTTTTTTGAAATTTGTGAATTCGTCCTTGGCATATAGTTGTGTATATATAATAAAAGTGTCTGGTCTTGAGAAGAGACGACGGTATGAATATTCATAACTACGAGGAACATAGTGACACATAAGAGTGCTTGGACAAACTCGAACCGGCAGGCGCATTAAGTTTCGCAGATAATCTCGACAGACGTGCTAAAATCGACGAGTCGATTTCAAAAAGATGTTCTTTTTTCCATTTTACAAGGTGCTAAATTACCACAGTCGTCGATTGTTTGCTCTTTTGTTATTTGAGATCCTGTTTCTTTAGATTAACATATAAAATCAGGTTCCCCCTTTTTTTACTATTAATATAAATGTATCATTTCACCAGAAATTCATTTCTCTTTCTGAAAAATAATTCATATACACAAGTTTAACAGCTTCCGTTGTTGGCACGTATAATTTCTCATATTTTTTATATCATCTTTTTCGAACATATATGCTGTATGCAATCCATTATAAAAAAATAACAAAAATCTTCATAAATTTTTATTACTATTGATGAAATTTAGCACCATATCTACTTCATATTTGTTATCGGGTACCCCAAAAACCTTCTGGAATCGAGTTTCAAGCTAATCAACTTTATTTTTTATATTTTCGTCCGACATTAAAAATTTTTAAATCCAACTTCATATTCATAATCAGCAACCCTAAAAACCCTCCAAGAAAAATGTTTTAAGCAAATACTACCGATTTTTTATCTATTTTGAAATTTGACATTGCTGTGGATGCTTTAGTTCCATATAGTTTCCCAATTGGGTTATTACATAATTAAATAGGAACCTTGTTTTGCCATACTGACTCATATGGGTTTCCATATAGCGTTATTAAAATTAAAAAAAATGGGAACACATGTGGGAATCCATGTGCCTTAACACCATATGGATAAGTTCCTACTATATGGGAACTTATAGGATCCCATACGGGGAAAAATATATGGGTTTCTATAGGAGCCAATGTGGGAATTTTTAGTAGGATAACTTGTAATCCTAATTACTAGTACATACAAATTTCTATTACCCAGAATATATACAAATCTATTAATTTTTGTAATTTCTGACATATTGGATCCGCCATATTGAATTTTTGAAATCTGACAACTTGTGAAGATTATTATCAGCAATACCTATGATTTATATAATTATTGTAAATAAATGTTTATAAAACAATTTAATCAGCAAATTACTACGCAATAATGAGAAAAGTAAACAAGAATTTTTATTAGCGAAGAAAATTTATCAATTTTTAATCTATTTTCATGGGGGGGCGTAGAGGAAAATATGATTACATCGATTCATATAAAGAATATATATGTTTGTATATTATATACGAGACCAATAAATCATTCTTGACACGTATAAATAATTTGCTTCTGCTACCTTATGATATATCCTTGACTTTTTCTCACTCACATCCTCATAAGCTTCTATATGTATAAATATAGAAATTTATATATGTAAAAATAAATGAAAGTAAATTTAAGAAAATCGAGCAATGAAATATAAAAAAATAAATAAAGATTATCTTTTTATAATTGAATTCTCCAAATGGGGAAGTAAAACGATGAAATTGGGGTAAGGTCAATTATTTGACCTATGAATGCATGTCGAGTTTGTTCGAGGACGTCCTCCAGCACACCGCATATGGTCAGAAGTTGTCCCAGTTACATTGAACATTATCCTTCGCCAGACTCCTTTAGTACTACTCACACAAACGCACGATCTTTCTCTCATTCTCTCCTTCCCTGTCTCTCTTTCTCTTTCTCGGGATCTTTGTGTCCTTTCACGAAACACATAAATCAACTTGCTGTCGAACATTATTTAATGTATTGTTTTGCAAGGAAAAAGAATTTAAACAATGAAAGAAACGCGCAAATATTTTCAGAGGAATTTTGCAATTTTTCTTTTCTCAAAACATATACACGTACATATAAATATGATTTAAACGCAGCTGCAGTTTTCTTAAGGTGTCATTTATCGTTTATCGGGAATAATATAATTATATGCTTTGCGTCATGCACGACACATTTATTAATTCTGTCATTTATTATATATACTGCTCTACAGACTTTGACTTGGTTAGAAAATATTCCAATAACTAGTGTATTTTTTTAATGGTTCAACATTTTATCTCCGCCTAGAAAAAAGATATATTTGACTCATAGCTCACTAAAAATTTTATTTGTTTCAAATAATAATTTTACTTGTATTGGATAAAATTTTTATTTATAAAACAAATAAATTAGTTAGAATGATACGAGTTATAAATATACTTTTAAAAAACTTGATAAAATTCATCCAGAATCCAATCATTTTCATAAAGAATAAAATTTGCACAGAAATTCAATTAATTTAGAATCAGATATTAAAAAAAATTTATTATTTAACAAAAGTTATATACAATACTTCACAATAGTTCAATTATTTTCACTCATAATAACAATTTATTAACTAATAGAAAAATTAAATTATTTTCATAAATAAAGTTTTTCGCAAGAATTCAATAATTTGAAATAAAATTTTCATAGTATTTATTATATTTCGAAGCAAACAATTATTAAAAACAATGTTTATAAAATTTTTATAAAGAATTTAATTATTTTCACAAAATAATAAAATTTATCGCAGGATTTTAATTATTTTTAATATAATTTTACAGAAATATTGCTCAAAAATTGTAATTATTCATTAAATTTAGTTTCAATTCCTCGAAAAAATCAATTATTTACAAACATAAACATTTTCACTGTAATTCAATTATTTTCAAATATTACTTTAATAAAATTATTTGAAAGAAAGAAATTATTTTAAATACAAGTTAAATTAAATTGTTCTAAACTAATTTATTTCTATTTTTTTTATTTTTATTTAATTTTTTTCTATTTTTATTTTAAATAATTGAAATTGAATTATTCATTAAATTTAATTTCAATTTCTCGAAAAAATCAATTATTTACAGACGTATATTAGAATTTTTCACTGAAATTTAATTATTTTCAAATATTATTTTAATAAAATTGTTTGAAAGAAATAAATTATTTTAAATACAATTTAAATTATTAAATTATGTTGATAAATATTTAAATTCTTTCATGAATAATAAGATTCGTTGCAGGAATTCAATTTATTAGCCCGATAAAAAGTAGTAAATATTTTTTATGAAAATTAGTGAAAAAGTCAGAAAAGTAAAATATAAAATGTAATTTTTATCAGTTTTGTGAAGTGTCTAGAACGAGGTTTTTTGGTAGTCAACTTTAATTTTTCGATAGCTACATTTTTACCACTTTTTTAATTGGAAAGCTACTTTTTTGATTGGCCCTGATTGGGTATAGTTTTTGAGCATAGTTAAAATATAAAATTTTTTTGGATTTAAAACATGTTTGTCATTGACCATGATTCACCAGATTGTGACCAAAGTTAAAATATACAAAATTTTTAAGTTTTTAAATACATCAATCGTTATCCATGGTTTTCTAAATTGTGACCATAGTGAAAATATAGAAATTTTAAGAATTAAACTAGTGTTTCGCTTCGAATATGGTTTGCTGCAGTTTAGAAGTAATATTTTAGAGTATGGGTAACGGCCGTAGTTCAATTATGGCATTTCTATAATTAGATGTATGTTGTAAGAAGTAGTAGTATAACCTTAAAATTATTATTATATAATGTATATATATATAATTAGACGATAATTATAAAATTATATTTAATAACTATTTATATTGATTACAAATATTGAAGCAACAGTTCGTATTCTATTTTTATTGTAAGGGATTTTGCAGAATCGAATTTACAATATTAAAGAAAAATTTACGGATTAAATAACCGTATCGAGTTTTCAGTGTCAGGAGAAACTTCACGTTATGTCATTTTGCTTTAAGTAGTGATCTAAAAATTAACACATAACATTAATAAAAATTCTACTTTTATACAAAAATAAACTAATTGTATCTTATTAAAGACAATTGAATCAGTTCCCATTATCATTTAAAATATATTTTCTCTTGTTTCTCTTTAATTTTAAACTAAAGCGAACACCTAATTATATCAATTTTTAATTATAAACCGTATTAAATATATAAATACTTTATATCATTAAGTAAATAGTTCATATTAAATAAATAGTGTGTAATTTTTTTAAAATATTGTGCAAATAGCCTGCAAAAAATTGAGTTATAATTATAAAAGATTTAAAAATTTTTAAAGTCGTTTTGTTAAGAAGCAAATGCTGATCGTTAGGAAAAGATGAAGGTAGAAAATTAGGGAAATAAATTTAATTATTAGTTAAATTAAAAAGGGTTGAAAAAATTTGTTCTCTAGTAAAAATGTGGAGAGAGGTACAAGATGAAGTGAGTAGTGATGGTGATTAGGTTTGCTTAACCAGTAATCAGTATCAAGTTTTTAATATTCTCAACTATATCTTGATATTTCGCACTTGCAAAAATCAGTTACGACCGATAATTCGTTAACCGGTCGATCTAGTCAGAAGTCGATCGACTTGCTTCTTACTTCACTTTTTATTATTTTTTTTAGTTTTTATTTATTTACAATTTTTTTTTAGTTGAACGAAAGAAATGGAATTTGATCTCTCTTATTATAAATAGCGCCATCGAGAGTGAAGGTTTAACTATACGCACTCTTTACCTTTTTCCAAGATAGTACCGGGCAATTCTTTAACAACCAGGTCAGCTGTTTTCGCTCTAGTTACGTTGATATGTATAATCTTTGTAATTATACACTCTACTAAGAGGACCAGAGTTGAAATACATATTCTCCTGAACGAACCAATCAATGCCGACTCTTTACTTATCGGAACGATCGAAAAATTATTTTCCGCCCAAAGGGAGGAGAAGAGTGAGGGAGATATCTTATCTTCCTTCAGCTACGAAAAAGAAAATGAGAGTTGTTCTCATAAATCGTAAATGGTTCTCTTATTAAGAACCTTGATGAAGAAAAAAAATCTATTTACCTGAAGAGTTACTAAAAAAATGAAATGTAAGCCAATTAGTGAGTTGATCAAACTAATTGGACTCAATTTGCAAATCGTTTCATTTTTGAAGGTCACAATGTTGATGGAAAATTATTTTATCCTTTGAAAGTTTTTTGCCGATGTGAACTTTATATACTCTCCTTGCATAAAGAATGTTTACATTTCAAGTTTATATATTATCTGACAAATAATGAGAAATAAAATTACCTCATATTTAAAAAAAATTATATTAAACTGAAAATAATCTTGACCTAACTTAAAATTAAAATTTCAAATCATATGAAAACCCTATGGGATTGCTTTAACAAAATATGGGTATCTATATGGGTTCTTATATAGGAACCCATATTGATTCCTACTGAAAGCCATATGGTTTCCCATAGGAATCCATATGATGTTAAGTGATGGGATCCCATAGGTTGTCCGATATTGTTCTGCATGGGTTCCCATATAGTTTCATGTATAGATTCCTATAGGCATTCTTATGGGAACCCGTAAATTTTTAAAAGTGTTGCATTTCAACAAAAAATTTCCATGTACTTTCAATATTAAAATCACTATAGGTTATTACTTTTCGGGGAATCTTTCGAAGTGAATACAGTCGGGCCTCGTAATTGCAAGAATCGTTGTAATTCACTCTTTATTTTAATGTGCAAAATCTTTATACCACGCCTTCTTTCTTTTTTATTTTCCAAAAATTTATAGCATGACGTTAGTATGTACTGTCGTGAAATATCTTGCAGTTACAAATCTTTCATTTACGAGAGACTATGATTGTAAATTTAGGAGAAGAAATATACAAGACAAAGTCTGCTTTGTCTTTATACGTATATAGACAATTAGGGAATATATGGTTCGGGTGTTTTAGAAAAGAAAAATGATTATAGAAAAGAAATAAGAGAAAAATAATTATTGATGGCTTCAGAAAGAAACAGGGCTTCGGTAGCGCTTGTACAGTTCGTGGGAAAATAATTTCTCTCTTTATAGACACGGGCTTGAAAACAGTGCGGATTAAGTTCCAGTCTACGGACCTCTTGGAGTCACATTGATTTATCGAGTCTTTTTTCACCTCTGACATCTCCCGCTGAGTTTGATAAAATTTCAATAGACGCCTACGTTACGCGTACACCTTACGCTCATGACGTAATACACACGCGATCAGTTTCGTTTTTCTCACCTTAGGATTCCTTTCGATGCAAGATAGATCGCGGCTAATTTGCTAGTTTTTAATTTTTGATGAGAATTTTTATTTATTTCTGAAATTTTTTTTTTTATTAATTTTCCAGGAACTACTCTTAAACTTAAGGACGTCAGGTTCGTATTGAGCAACCTCAATAGTCTTCAAGTGATTATTTTTAAGTGAATCCAACGATTTTTAATAAATCTCGTCCGCCATATTGGACCTGCCATTTTGAATTTTTAATATCCGTCATCATTTTAGAAACAAAAGATCCGAAAAACTCCCGAGTGATGATTTTCAAATGAATTCAATAATTTTTTTTTTGAAACTCGTCAACCATAATGGATCCACCATTTTAAATTTTTGCAATCCGTCATTTTTAATTTTGGATGTCAGATGTTAGATTCGCAATAAGCGACCCCAAAAACTCCCGACGAGGGAATTTCAAACATAAATGGGTCAAATTTAATCAAAATAGTGTTTTTCTAGAAATGTATCTGTCGGATTAATTTGAGAGTTACAAATTAATTCAACATTAATATTTTTTTAATAAATTAGGGTTAATCTCAGAGTTAAGGGTGATTTTTTGGGAAGTTTTCATAACATTTCTTTTCATTTTCAGCAATTATTTTTTTATCTTTTCTGTTTTGTTTTTAAAATATTTTACACGCATTTATTTATTTTAATTTATTTTCTTTATATTCACAAGACCCAACAAGTATATGAATTTAGAAAAAAATTTAATTTACTCCTTTAGTTTTAATGCTCCTTTATTCAATGAAATATTTATTCTCAACTGTCAAACAAACCACTATTAGGCCACAATTAAAATTCCCACTCGGTTTTTTTCTGCAATTATTTTAAACAATCTCCAGGCCCCACTGAAGACCAATTTTCTTCAATTCTTTCCTCGCGTTTCTAAACTCTTAAGTTAAGAGTAATAAAGAATAAAAAAATAGAAAAAAATGTTGCGTAAATATTTTACGATTCACGCGAATTGAATACACAGTGATTTTAATGTTTTATAAAATACAAAATAGTGGTTTTCAAATGCAAAAACCGGTCTTGGTCCAGTTATCAACTTGCGCGCACATTGGAAAACTAAATTTTGAAACTATGCAACTGTAATGAACAAAAAAAAAAAAAAAAGAATAGATTACATAGCAGTAGTAGGTCCCTGAGAGCAATTAAATCTACCAACCAGAAGCAAATGAACCACTTTTTTATATCTTGTTACTCATTGTTTTTTTTTGTGGCATAAATTATTTAGCTTTAATCTTTGGTTTCTTATGTAGGATGCAAAATAGTTGTTTTCTGATGCAAAAACTGGTCTCGACTTTATGGATAGAGTTGAAAAATTTCTCTACTATATCATATGTCTATATTGAATTTTTAGTATCGATGAAGAAATAAGAGAAACATAAAAATTCTTATATAATTTTTTCCTTATACTGATCTAGAAAATCAATTGTACAATTTTTTCCCATAAACAATTTTCGACATTTAAACATTTTTTTAAAATTAAATATATCTCATAGAAACAGATAATAGAGAAAGTTTTTAAATGTCTGTATTTTGTTTGCATATGCTCGAATTTATTTGCCCTTGTCCTTGAATGACTAAAAACAAATTTCCGTTTCATTTTTTGTGGAGGGGGGGGGCTTGTTACGCTTTCCGGTTGGACGAATCTGCGACACAGAAGCAGTAGCCGCAAAACGATGCTTATCCACGAGTGAATTGTAGGTAGGGAGAGAGATAGAGAGCTCCACTTTGTGCCTAGGGAAGAATTATGAACTGGAAAATTACCTTAAAGCCTTCATAATAAAACCATCATGTCTTCCTTAACGTGTGACTTTGCGTGCTCACTTCAAGAAATGACGTCATTTATTTTTCAACACTTTGGAAAAAATATTGCCTTTTTTCTTCTTTTTTTCAATGAATCATAATTTGATTTTTAGAAAAAGTGACGTGATTCCTTAAACACGAGAAAAAAATTATTCGAATACCTCATACTTTTTAAGAATTCTAGATAATAATAAAATAAAACTTACACTTTTCCTCTTTTTCTGATTATAATATTATATAAGGATTTTTTTAAACAGAAATAAATATTTTCAATTTATAAGGAATAGAAAAAATTATTTCATCATCATTTTTACGACATTTATCATTTAAAATATCAAAAAGACAAAATGCGATTTTTTCACTTATTTTAATCTAATGTTAATTTTTCATTTCTTCTATCACATAAATGATAATTTTACATACATAAATTACAACTTTTTAATCATAAAAATAACATAATTATTTTGTTTTTCATAGTGTGAAAAATAACTAAAGTCAAATTTTTGTATAAATAATTTAAATTAATTGAATTAAAAATAATTAAACTGGCTTTTTTAGCAAAAGTGTTAACGCACAAATCAGTTTTTTGACCTGAACAGAAAAATTTTCGGGGTTTTTAGGGTCGTCGATGACGAATGTAAAGACAGATTTTCGAAATTCAAAATGGCGGATTCAATATGGCGGAGACTTTTTCCAAATTTGCATAAAATTGATTATTTGGAGATTTCCAGGGTCGCTGATTACGAATCCGAAATTCAAAATGGAAATCCTTAAAAAGCCCGAGTAACAAGTTTCAATCAAATATGAGCAATTTTGTAAAAAATGTTTACTAACTTGAATTTTGAGAATTTATAAAAATCTGACTTTAGATTCGTAATTAGAGACACTAAAAACGCCTGAGTAAGAAATTTTAAACGAATTTGACCAATTCACCAATTTAGAAATATTTTATAATAGTTGATTTTGGAAATTTTATAAAATTTTTTTGTTCTTAGAAAATAAGAAGAATTAAAATCAACGAAAAGTGGTCGAATAATTTAGATAAAAAAAAGAAAAAATGGTTGATAAACATAATATTAAAAATGAGAAAAAGAAATGATTATAGATAATTAGAAAGTTTTTAAACTTTTTTTAAATAAAAATTTCGGATTTTAAATAGTGGTCAATAATTTTTCAATTTAGTAACTGTAAAAACTTCCGACTATCGAATTTCACTATCTGAATCTAAATAAGTGAAAAGTCTTTTTAAAAAGAAAAGTTCTCTAAAAAGTAAGCGTATGGACACTTAAGGGCATGTCCAAGTTGTGAAATGTAAACAAACAAAAATGTAAACAAACGAAGCACTGAAATCCCATTTTGGAAACAGCCTTTTCTCCCACAAAAATTAACATTGGACCGGTTTTTTTATTAAAATGATAAATTAGTGTGTCAAAGTTTCCAATGAAATCAAATTTCACTATAAGCAATTAACAGTACTTACTAAAATAACTTATTCAAATGACCTGTGAAATAGCATTTTTGACGCGTCGCGAAAAATAAACTGTTTGAGTATATCAACCGCACCGACGATGAAGAAGTCTCATATCAGCGATTGGACCTTCAACATGTGGAGAGGGAAATTTTTCCCTTTCCTCCATGACATTACAAGGAGAAAGGGTAAAAACTTCTTCATCGTCCGTGCGGTTGATATACTCAAACACTTTAATTTTTCGCGACCTGAGACTCTGCTTCTCTTTTCGCATGCGCAGACCGTACTAAGAATGCATTAAAATCACATTTTTCGTACAGCCTTTTCTCTTACAAAAATTAACATTTTTTCATTTTCATAAAGGAAATGATTCATTAGAGTGTCAAAGTTTCCAATGAAATAATTTTTGACCAGGAAGAATAAAAAGCAATTACTAAAATAACGAATTAAAATGACCTGAAAATAGCATTTTTGGCTCGTCGCGAAAAATAAACTGTTTGACTATATCAACCGCACGGACGATGAAGAAGTTTTTACCCTTTCTCCTTGTAATTTCATGGAGGAAAGGGAAAAATTTCCCTTTCCACATGTTGAAGGTCCAATCGCTGATATGAGACTTCTTCATCGTCGGTGCGGTTGATATACTCAAACAGTTTATTTTTCGCGACGCGTCAAAAATGCTATTTCACAGGTCATTTGAATTAGTTATTTTAGTAATTACTGTTAATTGCTTATAGTGAAATTTGATTTCATTGGAAACTTTGACACACTAATTTATCATTTTTATAAAAAAACCGGTCCAATATTAATTTTTGTGGGAGAAAAGGCTGTTTCCGAAATGTGATGTCAGTGCTTCGTTTGTTTACATTTTGCTTTTTTACATTTCACAACTTGGACTTGCCCTTAAAAGACTCTGGATCATTTTTTACATTTTTGGTTGCCATATTGAATCCGACATTTTGAATTTTTTAAATCTGACATTAGTTTCGGCATCAGCGACTCTAAGAAACGAAGAATACCCATCAGTGATATTTGAATAGAAGTAGATTGTTTAAACAAAAGAAATGCCTGAATTTTTTTTTAAATTAAATTTTTTCTAAACTGCAAATTTTGGGACATTAAACATTCATTTATTTTAGTCACATATTTAAAAAATTTACAGTTTGAGAAAGAGATTTGTGATATATATTACAAATTGTCGTTCAGCTAGAGGGAAGGAATGACTATATAAAATTACAAGCTTTGCGAGTATGATATAATCAAAGGACTTTGTAAAAAAAAATTAAATGGAAAAGTTACGCAGTACATGTGAAAGAAGGGACACGCGGCAGGAAAAAAGAAAAATGGTTAAGCAATCGTCCTCAATTTTCATTATATCATGCCCAGCACGTCATATTTCGTAAGCGCATACATCCTTGCATAGTATATGCTCACCGCATTCTCTCTTTTTCTTTTCAAATGAAATCAAGAGAATGAAAGGAAAAAAAAAGTGCGCGAAGAGTCGAAAAGTGATCTCTGAAAAGACATTCCTTTCGCAATATAACCCTCTTCTTCATTAACAGATGATTATTTACTCCCATGGATGGAGCGAAAGTTTGACAAATGCATACATACACACACGCTCATTGAATAAAACCTTAATCTGAGCCTCAAGCATCCCTGAGGCACTCCCGCTTTTACTCTCCAATCGTGAATATAACAAAACTCTTCTGAATCCTTCTGCAAAGCATCTTAAAGTTTTCTACTGTAAGAGAAAGAGAAAAGAGAGAGAGAGAGATGGAGAGAAAGAAGGTATTCACCATTTGAGCTCGTAAATTCGAGACCAGTTTTTGCACCACGAACCACTATTTTGCATTCTATACAAGACACTAAATATTGTAAGCCAACTAAATTGAGAGAAAGAAACAACAAAGATTGTCGAAAAAAAGGTGAAACATTTACTTCTGTTCAGTAGATTTAATTGCCCTCCTACGGGAGTAATGTATGCATTTATTCTAATTTTATTTTAATGCTAAATTACTAAACAGCCATTTGAACTATTGATAAAAAGTTACATTAGAACAAATTTACATATTTTCTCTATAAAATGGCAAATTTTTACAAAATACTAAGAAAATAGTAGAGAAAAAAATTTGCATATATCGCAAATTTAGATGCTTGATTTTCGAATAATTGTAGTGTCCCACAGCATCAAAATCGTAAATTAACTCTTGCTGCATAGGTACATAGTAGAAACTTTGTACCCATAAATAAAATATACCTATAAATTCTACTTCTACAAACAGTATTTTTTACAAGTCTTTTTAGGTATATCAAAGAATTAATAATAATTTTTTTATTCTTTTATTGCTTCTTTTCGTTCAATAATAACTATTTTTACTTTTTTAAAACAATATAGATTATTTTCAACCACTATGGGGAACAACATTTTCAAAAACTTATTAATTCTTGCTAGGCTTAGTATCTGATGGTTCTTTGAGTTGCTGATTATAAATCTAAAGACAAATTTTAAAAATTAAAAATGGCGGATCCAATATGGCGGCAAAGTATTCGAAAAATTATACTATTGAAAGTGTGACGCGATTTGAAAAATGGGACCTTAGAAGCAAAAAATTATTCGTTAGATTTGCGATTTTTTAAATGACAATACAAAAAAATTTGCAGTAAGTAAGAAGAAACTCTCTTATCAAGAAAAAAGTTACGTTAACATAAGCTTAAAGTAATTTGCTTCTAAGGTCCATTTGATAAATTTTTATTTTCAAGTTTGTTTCTAGAAATTATTTTCATTTTTACTTTGGTCATTATATTCACTTCCATTTTTACTTTTATTTAATTTTCTTTTCAATTTCTTTTTCACTTTGATAGATTACTGTCACTTTTTATTATCATTTTCGCTTTGATAGATTCTAATTTTCCTTTCCATTTTCACTTTAATAGATTTTTTAGCCATGTATTTTTGAATACCCCACAATATAATTATAATAACTTTATAGAAAAGTTTCCAAACAAAAATTTGAGAAAATGTCATTTCCACAATTTTTGGTTTTCAAAATAACAATAATTTCGAATTTATGATCAAATTATGTTAAAAAATAAGTTAATCGAATTTTCGACCATGATTTACTAGAGTTTATAACAGTGATATAAATTATGTTATTTTGGTTAAAGTCTTTAGCTAAAATTTACTGATTGAATTTTTACATATTAGTTTTATCATTGTGAGTGTAACTTAAAAATTTTTTCGTAGAACAAATTGTAAAAAGGGAATTAATCTTCAGTTTCGAAACATTGAAATTGTTTTAATTTACTAAAAATTGCTGTTCTTCATGGTCGTTAATCGAGAATAATTTAATTAAATGAAGATTCAAACTATTTCAACTATTTCAAACTATTAATTAAATATTATTCACCTAAGAAAGGAGCAGGATCCTGAGAGATTTTAAGGTTTTAAACAGTCTTTCAGGAATTGCGTATTGAATAATACAAATTAAGAATTTTTATTATGATTCATTTGAGCATTAATGACGATATAATTTTCGGTATCAGATGCAACAGGTGTGATGATAAAAGTTACTGAATTTCTTACTCAAACATAGTTTAGCAGATACTATTAGATATTAGCACTCCGTTTCTGAAAATATTATTTTCGAAAATATCTCTCCTTCTCAGATTGGAACTGTAGTCTTCCTTTACATTAAAACAAAATAAGAAGAAAAAAAGTGAACTAAAATTGCAGTGAACTTTAAATTGTTGTTCAGCAACCAGTTCACATTAACAACTATTCCAAAAGTGTAATCCATCACAAACTGTGCAGCAATTAATTCACAACCTGTCGAAATGCAAGAGGACGTAAAACAACACAAACATCCCTGTTTATATTTAATTGCAATTGATTAATTTCTGCTCTGAAGGTCGTGAGCAATCAGATGTATTTTCCTTCGGATGTACAAACAAAATAAAACAGCCTCGAGTGAATATTAGACATCGGCATCCCCTGGTGGCAATGTTAGATTAGAGAGTAGGATGCATTTGATTGATAATGCCCGCAGAGGCGTTCTGCACCATCGCTTCTTATCCAATCGAGGGCGAGAAGGTAAAAGGCAAAGGGACAAAGCCTGTAAGAGATGGAACGATCAGTTTCGTTCAAGACGATGAGAATTGTGTGTAGCATTAGAGAGAAGAGATTACACAGTGAAAAAGTGTAAACGCAGAAAAAAATCTCATGAGTGCATTGTCACTACTCTCGTTTCCTTCTCTTTCTTCAACTCAACTCGTACTCATTCACTCTCTCTTTCTCTAGCAGACAATTATCGCTAATGCGGAGGTTTTGTTCGGTTTATAATTAGCTACGAAAGTGACAGGCACCGACAAAGAATCTGCTATGGGGTATATATATGTATGAGAATGAACAACTCAAGTGCATTCGAGCGCTCGCCATACTTAGAGAGCTCGGGCGCGGAATGACAATGCACCTGTGCGTGAATACCGACCCTTGGTTAGTTATCTGCTATATACGATTAACGAGATATATGGCCGACAAAATTTGCTGAGAACTTGATAAGTGTCGCCACCTTGAGAAGATTTAAAAGCATCTCATCAGCAACAAGCACTACCTTTGATCTCTCAATTAGCGATGCACCTGGTGATACAGATGTTCCTCCTATAGCTGATAGGAATGTAGATGTTGCTGTAGCTTCCTTTGATACAGATACCTGGCCTCTCTTTAACTGCTGAAACAGATGTTCCTGTATAACTAAAAACGCAGAGAGTTGTTTCCCCTGGCAAAGAATCTAGATGTTTCTTCACTCAAGAATGTCGAGGTTTCTTTCGTTAGGAATGTAGATATCCCCGTAGCTGGGAATGTAGTTTAGTCTTCACCTGCCGATAAGCCGAGTCTACTATTAATATTCCCCAGAGATTTTCCTTCACTAAAGGTTCTTCTTGACAAAGTTCTAAACTCTTACTTCTGTTACGTCTCAATAGAGAGAGAGAGTAAACATACTAAGAGCTAATTTCACCAATACTGATTAAAAGTAAATCAATGATTAAATCTTCAATTAACCAATCAGAGCCGTTAAAATGGCTTTAAACATTGATTATCATTTAATTGTGGTTTGCGGAATTAGCCCTAAGACCCAGTTTCACCAATTACGATTAAATCCTTAAACAACTAATCATAAAACATTAAACTGGCTTTAATCATTAATTAACTGTTAAATATGGTTGGTGGAATTAGTCTTAATAATTATGTTTTATTTCATGTTCACATCAATAATGTATTCTATTTTATATTAGTAGAGCTAAAGGGTATAGTTTAAAGTAAAGATAAACTATCATTATTAAAATTTAGGTTTGAAAACTATTTAAATGCTTTAAAATTGAGAGTAGATAGATTCAGAAGTCTTATTGGAAACACTGAAACAAAATTAGAATTTTTAAATTGGTGACAGTTCCTTGACTAGGCTCGAAGGAGACATTTAGTAACAGTTCACAACCAGCTAACTGGAAGACGATTCCTGGACTTAAAATTTCGACAAGAGTAGCACCTTTAATACAGTTCCTTACAAGGGGAGAATACGATTATATTACTCACTTTAATTTAATTCACAAGAATATTATTATAAAACATAAGAAACCGCTGCCAAGTTATACATTTTTGTTATAATTTTGGTGTTCACTTCATTCGTTTTCGTAAATCTCGTTGTGTTCATTTTATGAACACTTTGCTTCCTCATAGAAATAGTAATAACAATAACGTTTAAATTTTCAACAATTATTCGCAATTGCTGTAATATTTTTTTATCTTTATTTAATACTTCCACATAAAAAAAATTTCCTTCACGATTTCTGTTTTTTTAAATATCAATAACTTCTGTATTTTTCATCGAATTAGTTTAAAAAATAGACCATTCGAAGTGTTAAATAAGTTGTTTGAGATATATCCTTCCATCGTTTGTTAATGTTAAAATTATATATGATCTTGGGAAGGTAAGATTTGAATAAAAAATTCAAAAGTGTGTCGTTAAAAGAGCGACGTTTCGTTGGCTAGGGTTTGCCAACCTCATCAGGCTAAAATTTTATTAAACAGATAGGTTACACATCAGTATTTCCTTGGAAAGGTCTAAAAGCACTATTTCTATAAATAAACAATAATGATATACCTAAATTTCGTTAGAACATCGAACACATGCTAACACGTCAAAGATTAATATTTTGTCAAAATATAATAAAAAATCACTCCACACTTAAAAGAAAAAAATTCAAATTCGAGAGAAAACATTCTCACACAGCGATTCACTGTCAACTGAAAAGAAATTTAATCATCTTATAAAGTCAAACTAGGAAACACGTGAGAGAAGTCAACGAACCAAAACATCAACACATTCTTAAATGAGGTACAATATTGATTTATTATTTTCTCTATGGACACGAGTCCATGCGTCTAAGTAAAGGAAAGAATGTTTTGTTTAAAGGGAATATATCTTCCTTTCTGTTGATAGTGGAATGATTTGTTTTTATATGGATCATTTCAGATATTCGTCTTTTTTTAAAATTAGGTTCATTATCCAATATTTTTGTATTTTCCCAATCAAAATCATGGTTAAAATTTAAACGATGTCGATAGACCACAGAATTATCATTTACTTTTTTATGTTCGTTGATGCGAGTTTGTAGTGATCGCTTTGTCTCTCCTATATAAGTTGCTGGGCAGTCTTTACAATCAAACTTATATACGACATTCGTTTTATCCCATTTTTTAGTTATATCTTTTCCCAATTTTATAATAGAATTAGAGTTTTTGTTGACGATGGGAATAGAGGTACAATCAAATTCCCTAAGAAGTGTTTTTTAAATTAAATTAAATTAAATTAATTAAATTCGAAGTGTTTTTTAATGCTCTACAAGTTGGTAACAATAGTTTCAAAGTTTTTTCTACATTTTTCAACAAAATTTTCAAAAAAGTCTTACTTTCCAAAATTTTTGATTTTTAAAAGTTTAATATCTCTAGTGAATATTGACGAAAAATGTTCATTGAGGACTCAAAATATGCGTCTAAAAAACTGTACAAAATTAGAGAAAAACATTTATAGGTGTCCTAACATGTTTTTAAAGTTATGGGCAAAAAACGTGTTATTGAAAAATTAAAAATAAAAAAATATATATATACTTAATGTGACCGAGTGATAAAATCATTGTTATATTATAATATATAAGAATATTGTTACTGTAACTTCTTCAAAATTATTATTATTTTCCCTAAACCAATTCATTTAAATAATATTAGAAAAAGTTATTTTTTATGAATTTTTGAAACCATTTGTTTATAATTCAGTTTTACGTAAAATGATATTTATTAGTTTTTCCAATTGAATATATGCATTAGAAAATAAAAATTGGACCACACTTTAAAATGATTTCGATTAAGTTTTTTTTAAATTAGTTCCATAGAATGTGTAAATAAAAGTATAAAAAATTCAGATTTTCAAAGATTTCAAAATTTAAAACCTTTACAAAATTAAATTATTTCTAAAAATTGCAATTATTATTAGTAGCATCTCAGAAATTCAATTATTATCTAAAACTTTGACTAAAATTAATTTTTAAATAAATTTTTCTTAAAAAATTCAACGAGAATTTTATTATTTAAATACAAACTTAGATAATTTATTGAATAATTGAATGTTTCTTAAAATTAAAAATTTACACACGCTTTTATTAAGAAATTTTTAAATAATCCAAATCTTTTAAAGAATGTTAGGTGCAATTTCTGTTTTTATAATTAAAATCCTGTAAAACTTTTATTTATTTTAGACTATAATAATTGAATACTCGTATACGACTTTTTCAAAATTATTTTTAAATACTTGGATTTTTTCGAGAAATTTTGCTAAATATAGGTACAAATTACACAGACCTGCGAGGGTCAGTTTATAAAATGAATGAGGGTGATTTTTGAATGTTTTTTCGCGCTGAACACGAATCTGTTGTCTAAAATGGTCCATCACGTCAGGATTTTGAGAAATTCTAGGTCAAATGTCCCAAAAATGGCTAATTTGGCTATTTTTGGGATTTTTTTCTGGCAAACTGAAATTTTTTCTTGAATTTTCTATATTAGCTTCATATAGTATACACTATTAGCTTTAAAACCCATTTTTCAAAATTAATTTAGGATGATTTTTTAAAAAGTTATGAGTATTTGAATTCATGAGATTGAATCACGTTAACCCACAAAATGGCCGATCCAATATGGTAGACGAATTTTAAAAAATTTCTTGGATTTTAATATAACTTGAAACGTTGGTGTCTTTGGAATCGCCGATTACGAATATGTAGTCAGAATTACAAAATTCAAAATGGGGGATCCAATATACCGGACGAATTTTGAAAAAATCCTTGGACTTTAATATAATTTGGTACATTGGGTTTTTTGGAGTCGCTGATTACAAATCTGAAGTCAGTATTACTAAATTCAAACCCTAACTTTCCTAGTTATATTAAAATCCAAGAAATTTTTTAAAATTCGTCTACCATATTGGATCGGCCATTTTGTGGGTTAACGTGATTCAATCTCATGAATTCAAATACTCATAACTTTTTTAAAAATCATTCTAAATTAATTTTGAAATATGGGTTTTAAAGCTAATAGTGCATACTATATGAAGCTTATATAGAAAATTAATGGAAAAATTTCAGTTTGCCAGAAAAAAATCCCAAAAATAGCCAAAATAGCCATTTTGAGACATTTGACCTGGAATTTCTCAAAATCCAGACGTGATGGACCATTTTGGACAACAAATTCGAGTTCAGCGCGAAAAAACATTTAAAAATCACCCTCATTCATTTTATATACTGAAAAAAGTAAAATTTCGCAGGCCTGTGTTATTAATTAAAGAAAAATTTTTTATGGAAATTAAACAATTTTGCAATAGATTTAAAAAAAAATTTTCAAATAATAAAATTATATTACTTTTTGCGAATAATTGACTATTTTTTTGAATAATATTATTATTTATATAAAAATAATTGGCTTTCTCCGAATGATTTCATTATTAATGAAAAAAATTTAATTCCCTGAAAAGAATTTTAAAACTTAAAAAATTAATTGAATTATTCCTAAGAATTCAATGCCAAATTTTAAAACATATAATTTTTTAAAAGTTTTATGCAAAATCTATTAAATAATTGACTTCTTTTGTAAAAATTTATTGAAATAGTAAACTATTGAAAATTTTTGAATTAAAAAAAAGTTTTTGAAAGTAACAGAAATTTTCACATAAACTATTATTAAAAATAACAATAAAGTAGAAATTATCGATCACTCCGAGTCAGTGCTCGATTTTCATCTCAACTTCAATTCTTGCTACGATGTCGTACACACCCAAGCAAAAAATGACAACTGGCGCAGTACTGCCCAGTACTGGCGGAGTACTGGCCGCCATGGTTGAACCAGTACTGGTATTTGACCTAAATGATAACGCTTTTCCGTACTGGTTTGACGTTACTGGCGCAGTACTGGCAACCAGTACTGGTTTAGTACTGGCGCAATACTGGCCCAGTACTGGGGAATTTTAAATTTAATATTGCTTATAAAAGTGCAGTTGAACTTAAAGTAACTAAATTTAAGGATAGAATGATACTTTCTTAATCAGAATTATTAAAAATTTTAAATAACAATAATTAATGGCTTATTTTTACTGCGAATTAGTTAAATTTTGCTAAATAATTAATAAAACGATTTGTTGTATCAATTTATATGAAAAATTTAACTATTTTCTTGATAATTTATTTTCCAAATGTTTCGAATTTGAAAAATTATTGAAATTTTATTTAATGTTTACACTGTAAAAAATTTAGGGAGTTAACGGACTCGGGAGTTAAATTTTTAGAGTTAAAAATTAACTTCAAAAGAGAGTTAATTTATTAACTCCCTTCCTTTAACACCCGTGCGAGTTATTTTTCCATGGGGAGTTGGCATTTGGGAGATAAATTTTAACTCTCTTTATTTAACTCCTCTGGCATTGACTCCCCAATGGGTGCGACTTTTATAGAATCCCCTGGGGAGTTAAAATTTAACTCCTTTTTTTACAGTGTAAAATATTAAATAATAGCAAAAATTAATACGAGAAAATCGTTTCTAATTAAAAAACAAAATTTAGTATGTCAATGTAATTAAATGTGCTAAAACAAAATACCATAGAGTCTTTCTAACTTGTAGAAAAACTTATTTTTTAATGGGAAAAATATTATTTTAATGTAAAAAAATTAGGCTAAAAAATTCTTTCTAATATTTTTTCTGTCTATTAAAATTCGTATGAATAATTGTTTTGTTTAATAAAAATGTTGTCAAATAAGAATGTTAAATACATTAAAATTTGATTTATTATTATTATTATTTTTAATCAATCTTGATTAAAAATTTAAAAAAATTAAATAAATTATATATGTATATATTATATTTACTTATATATAGATATAAACAAAAATTAAATTAAATAGTGAAATTTTTTTCTTTCTTGCAGACAAAGATTTACGCAGTTCTGGCGTTTAAAATATGTACCTATATACTACTGCACCGGTACTTGTTTGTTGTGTTGTCTTCGTAATAATACCATAGTACTGGCACAGTACTGGCATACCAGTCTTAAAGTCCAGTACTGGCGTAGTACAGAAATTTTATTGAAGCCAGTACTGAACCAGTACTGGTAAACCAACTGCTGGCTCGCCAGTACTGGTGCAATACTGCGCCTGTTGTGAATACTGGAATTTGACAGAAATTTTTACTTGGGCATGACATCATACCTAAACACATTAACACAATCAACAATAGTTTGTATCATTATTTTTTTCACAGTAAGACTTCTAATTTAAAATTTGGTTTTCTTGTCAATAATGTCAAAAAGAAGTTACTAAACCTCATGATTGAGGATAAATGCATACACATTTATTTTCTCAACAAAAGAGTTGACTATTTTAAATCTGTCATTGAAAGTAATTTCTCAACTGATGTCTGTAATGCAATATTTGAGTTACATGACATCAAAAATAAAAATTTTATTACCTGTCTAAAATTTAATTGTTTAAAAAAATTTAATTTTATAAATAACAAAAAAGCTAAAATTGAATGTAATAATATTGAATCTCAACGAAAATGGTTTTTGAATTTGTCGAACCATGATATTCCAAACAATGTTATCGATGTCATTTCCCTAGGCAATGGTTTTAAATTTAATGATAGTACTAATAATAATAATAAAAATAGTAATTCTTCTGCGATTGAATATGTGAAGTCTATTGAACATTATATAAAATCTTATGATTTAAATGGCGAAATAGCTAACAACATTAGGAACAAACTAATTAAAAATATATATTCTTTTGAAAAAAATATTCCTACACATATTAACATTAAAGATCGTATTTTTGCTAAAAAATTAAACGACGCTAAAAATTTCATATTAAACAACAAAAATATATTGTTAACTAATGCTGATAAGGGAAACGTCACTGTCGCATTGGACAGGGATGAACATATCAAGAAAACAGAAACATTGTTATCGGATACTGGAACATACAAAACCATAAATAAAGATCCCCTTCCGAAATTACGCACAAAAACCTATAGTCTTTTAAAATATTGGAATATGAATGGTTATCTTAATAAAATATACAATGATTATTTTCTTACTCAAACTAATACTAATCTTTCAAAATTTTATTGCTTACCGAAAATTCACAAAAAAGACTGCCCATTTAAGCCAGTTGTTGCTACCATAGGTTCACCAACATATTTTTTATCTAAACACCTATATAATATACTAAATGATTCACTTCCGAAACCTAAATCATACATCCGCAACAGTTTTGATTTTATTGACAGGATGAGAAATTTTACTATTCCTGAAGACCACATATTAATTAGCTTAGATGTCAAATCTTTATTTACGAATGTTGGATCGGAACATGTATGTGATTCTATCGTCAGAAGATATTCTGTTATTGCACAAAGTTTAAACATACCTCTTGATGACTTGATTGATGCTTGTCTTTTTCTTTTTAATAATATATTTTTTAAATTTAATAATAAATTTTATCAACAAACGTATGGCACACCAATGGGTTCATCTATATCCGGTCTCTTTGCTGATATGGTTATGGATGATCTTGAGGTTGATTGCATTAACAGATTGTCATTTAAACCTTTATTTTTCTATAGGTATGTTGACGATATAATCACTTGCATCCCAAAAGATAAAATTTCTGAGACATTGGATTCTTTCAACAAATATGACGAAGGATTGCAATTTACTCATGAGATTGAAAATAATAACTCAATTAATTTTTTGGACGTTCTTATAATCAAACAAAATAATAAACTTATAACTAATTGGTATCGTAAACCTACATTTTCTGAGAGAACAATTAATTTTGAATCTCGACATCCTTTCTCTCAAAAAATTGCTATTGTTTATAATCTAGTTGACAGAGCAATAAAATTATCTAATAAAAAATTCCACTCTGGAAACATTCAGTAAGTAAAAAAAATTCTCTTAAAAAATAATTACCCTATTGATTTTATTAATAAGTACATTTTAAAACGTATTCATTCTATAGAATCTAATAACCAAAAAAATAATGTTAATTCCGTTTTATATAGTAGACAACCTAAAGTTTTTTTACCATATGTTCAAGACTTATATGAGAGAACGTCTGAAACGCTTAGAAAATACAATATTTTATCTGTCCCCACTAATAACCATGAATTTAGTAACAATTTAATAAAAAAAAAGGCAAGGATAAGAATATAAAATCGGAAACAACCAATGTTGTTTATAAAATTCAATGTAAAGATTGTACCGCATCATATGTTGGTGAAACAAAAAGAATGGTAGGGGTACGAATCAATGAACACAAAAATTCAAAAGTCGGTGTTACTGCATCTCATAGAAGTTCACTTAATCATAATTTTGACTGGGAGAGATTTCTTATACTTGACAAAGAAACTAATGAGAGCAAACGCCTAATATCTGAAATGATTCATATTAATTTGCAAAAAAATTCGATAAATAAAAAGGATGACACTCAAAATCTTAGTAATTGTTACATACATTTTCTTAATGATAGGAAATATTTGTGATTTCCACTGTTTAATTGTACTGTGACGTTTCCTATTTATTTTCACCTATTGTAATTAGTTTATTGACCTTTCGATTATTTATCATTGATAAACTGTGTAATAGTTTTATATTTGATTAGTGTTAAGTAGCAATTTGCGTTGACCAGAACATTTGAAAATTTACGCATTTTCAAATGTTAAATAATTTTATTCTTTTTACTTAAAAAAATTTTTTACTGGTAATTTATTAATTTTATTTGTATTGTTTTATTTTAAAATATTGTTTACTTAGTTTATGTAATTTCTTTTAATAATTGTTTATAATAAAATTTTAGTTTCTGATGAGGACGGCCGTGCCGTTGAAACGTTAAAAAAATTGTTATGTTTTTTTAAACCTGATTCGGAGTGATCGATAATTACTACTTTATTGTTATAAATTTGCCGAGTGATACCTTCAATCATTATTTATTATTAAAAATTTTTTAAATACTTGAATTTTTGTAATGAAAACTATTATTCATGAATGTGAATAAATTTTTCAATGAATTTTTTAAAAATGCCTCAAAATAATTGAATTATATCCAAGAATTTTACTGTTCAATTGTAGATGTTATTGAAATGTTAAAACTACTATTTTTTAATTTTGTAAATTTTGAATATATTTGAATTTTGCTCGTGGATGAATTTTACTATTATTAAAGATAATTTAAATGTTAAGGAGAAATTTTAAAACAATTTTTAAAAATAATTAAATTTCTAAAAAGAATGTTAATATTTATTAAATTTATAAGTAATAACTTTATGGCTGTATTCAATAGAATTAAGTTATTTAAAATAAATTTTTGTTAGAAATAGAAAAAATTAAAGTTTTTTTAGAATTTGTAGTAATTTTATAGCTTATGATTCAAACAAAAGACATTAAAATATAGAGTTTTCTTATACATTGTAAAAATTAATTTTTTTCCAGTGCTTTTAGTAAATTTCCCTGACTTTTCCCTGATTTTCCTGACCTGTGTAACAACTCTGCTATAGGAGAAAGAAGAAGTAGTGATTAGCAGATTTGCTTTCTGCTACACGGAGAGAGAATATATATTAAATTTTGTAAAAATATTTTGAAATTAGGGAAGAAGTGCAACAAAGCGAAATTTTGATATAGAAAATACTAAACTTTAAAAAAAGTTTTGTGAAATTTATTAAAGTTATATTAGAATTTAATTAATATTCTTAATATTTGATATAATTATACTAAATTTCACATAAGTTTTTTTAAAGTTTAGTACTTTTTATATTAAAATTTCGCTTTGTCGCACTTTTTCCCCAATTTGAAAATATTTTTACAAAATTTAATATATATTCTCTCTCCGTGTATCCACATGTAAGATTATTTAATCGATGTTGCTTCAGTTTACAATTATTGGTAGGGATTCAAAATTTTTGACATTGGAAAATATTATTTGAAACATGTAAAATATAAATGCAATATTTAATTAATAGCTTAATATTGCAAAATGCTAGAAAAAATGTTTTTATCACGATGCTTTAGCATATTAAAAAAATATAAAATAGTGTTTTGATTGATATAATGTAATTCGACAAAAGAATGGTCATTTAAATAAAACGTTGCTCTTTCTTCTGTCGACTCGTCTCGATTACTAAACTCTTGCATAACGGAATATTTTGTTAACGTCTTGCACGATCTGAGATACTTATCCCCCTGACGATTGAGGAATGATAGTCTCTTTAATTTAACGTTTATATTGTATCTTTTTCCTCTCGAGATTTCTAAAATGCGAAAATCAAATTGATTTCTCAGTAAGAAAATAGCTGCAGGACTGCTTCTTGGATTGTGAGAAAGATCACTTTCATCACACTTCTTCTTCCGCAGATATAAGTTCTCTTTGAGTTCATGCTGGCCGCTCAATTTACGCTCGTGGCTTTAATACTTCCACGGCATTATGCTAATTCCTCCTCTACTCAATCGTTCAAATTTGCACTCTTATGCAATCAAATCAAGATCATTTAATTACTTAATTTTGTTAACCCCAAAAATCCTGTGTTTTTGCAACTTTTATTTTTGATTGTCAGTACTATTAGGTACATTATTCCCATTCAAATAAAAAACAGACTTTATACTGATTAACTAAAAACTGCTATTTAATATTCTTTTTAAGATCTGTTACTATATTTGGATACTGTTTTTTAAATTTGTAACACTAAAAGTAACTTTTTTCTACATTTAAGAATTAAAAATGTCAATAATAGAATCTCGTTTTATTCATGGCAAAGGGTTCTGAAATTTATATCTCTTGTAGGGTGAACATATAAAAACATTTCCTCAAAATTTGAAGAAAATTTAAAGATATTTTCAAGAGTAGCAGCCAAAGAACCTCCTTAAAGCTACTGTCTGCTACTTTTTCAAAATTAATTATCGAGTACAAAGCCTGAATGTTTCTATAGGATGAAAAATTGATGTGACACCCACCAATTCAAATCGAGAGTCTATAATCTTTAAGATGCAAAAAGATAGGAACAGGGAGATATTTCTCAGGATTGAGATGGAGTCATCGCGAGTTCAGTTTCTCACTTAAACACTATACCTTTCGACGCGTGGTTATCCACCTGCCAACACCTTTAGATTAACTGACTGACTCCGCCGATTATTTCAATCAAAAGAACATCTTCAATTTAGAAAAAAACGATTTTTTTTCCACTTGAAAGCAAAATTCTGAAAGTGTTTTTAAAACAGATGTTGGTTCATAATAGAATTTCCCCCATGGGGGAGATAGTACCATTCAATTCAATTCCTGTGGTTCGAACCAATATAAAGGACATGTTTTCGTCACGTAACTGACCTGCCTGAAAGAAACTAGTTTTACCGCACTTACCACAATTCATTTTTTTCCGCTAGTAAAATCAAAAATCGATTCACAACAAAGGAAATAAACTTTTATAAATGTTGAACGTTTGAACATTTTTCCCCCTAATTTTCTTGTCGCGCGGAAAGAGAAATTATCAATTCAAGGCTGTTTCTTTATAACATCCGGTGGGGATATGGAAAAAAAAATTCGTATTTTAATTAGCTATTTTCACGCCTAGGAGTAAAATTTATCACGAACAGATGCATGTCTAATTACACTAAGTAATTACTTAGCGACTCTTCTTCTTTTTACGCATTGTCCTTCTAATTACCGCTACAACCGTTATGAGCGTCGTTTAAATAATTAGCTTTCATAGAAAGTTTCCTCTTCCTTTTATTCTTTATTCCTCTCCTTATATCAAGACATGAAATCTCTCGTCGAGATTTCAAGAAAAAAGTAAAAAAGTATTTTTTACTGATGAGAATAAGTATTTCAGGAAGAAGAAATGACATCATAGATACTTAAAAATAACCAAAAAACAAAGAAGATAAAAGTCTAAATAGAAGAAATTATCAGGACTATCAATTATTTTTAATCATAAAACAAACGAACAAACAGTTCCGATAGAGGTTACTTTACTTGGTCTGCAATCTTCCGCGCCAGGTTTACTATTTGTCAAAAGTGTGATCAGAAAAACGGCTAGATAAAAGATTGGTAATCAAGTTCGATGACCCTAAACGTCAATATGTTCACAAGGCACGTTTCAGCTCGGAGCCAATTCCATCAAAATGCTCACCACATTTGATATTGGACTTGTATATACAATATATAAAATAAGAATATAGCTGCTAATTCTGAGCCCAAGGAAAGTTTATCCTGTTCTCACAATCTGTTTAAGGCCACGATCCGAAAGCACAAGATAAAGTAAACAACCCAATTCAATCTAATTTGCTATACACCTTGAGATTAGTATCGCGGTCATTCAAGGACCAATTTGCCACCGACGCTCAAAGAGAGTTTATAATTCAAAATTCTATACAAAGTAGAGAATTGTTGCTCTTCTACTGATCAAAATTTTAGATTTTTACAATATTTTCTGCAATTTGCAATCCTTTACAATCTTTGTTAAGATTAAAAGCTTGTTAAACTCCTTTGTACGAAAAATTTTGAAAAGTGACCTTATGCGACTGATGGAGTAATTTGCTGTCAATATTCGAAGACAAAAGAGAAATATTTATCCTCCTCTCTCACAGTCTGCTCGAAAGTCTCACGATAATGTAAACAACCCAATTCAATCTAATTTACTACACCTTAGATTGGTATCGCGATCGTTGAAGGACCAATTTGCCACCGAGACTGGAAACGAAAGAATTGTATAATCGAGGATTATTACCTCTTTACATAATCTCCGGCTGAGAGACGATGATCATTCCGAGCCATATTTCTCAGAAATTATTGAGGGAATCCCAAGATCTAATCGACTAATTCTACAAATTTAGCGAAGAGATAGATTTTTGACAAAGCATTCTCTTAATCCAACATCAAGATTTTATATTATAAAAAATAAACGTTTGCCATATTGGATCCAACATTTTGAACTTTAAAAACCAATAACGGATTCGTTAGTAACGATTCCAAAAACCCACAAGTAACAATTTTCAAGTGAATCTGTTGAATTTTTAAAAAGTCCTTCGTTGTATTGAATCCGATATTTTGAATTTTTGAAAACTAGCATTGGAATCGTAATCAGCGAACCATTTCTGACTGCGGAAATAGTTTAAAATCTAAAATTTTTAAATAAAAATCTAAGAAACCCTAGTTAACGGAAAAAATAGTTTAGGATTGTAGAATGTGGCTATTGTTAAAATATACAAATTTTCAGGGTTTAAAACTGTTTTGACTTTGGCCATAGTTAACTAGAATTTGCCATTTCTATATAAGAATGAAATTGAAAAGAGAAGATTGAAAGGTGTGGGAACGAAGGTCGAAGACTTGCGTACGAATGCCACGTATCGCTATCTCGATAATAGAATGATCCATTTACAAGCGGCGGTAACAATAAGCGAGCAAGATATTATTCCAAGTCTTGGCCGTATCTCAGACATGCGGGTACTTGATCTGGGAGCAGGGAGTACCTAACCCAACAAATAACAATACGGTATTGCCCTCACGTACAGCGAGAGCTCAGTATCAGCGCCATTATACCGCCAGTGGAGTGGTATCCGACAAACAGACAGACTTCTTCTTCATTCTTCTCCACTTCTCATTCCGTTCTCAATAGTTAATGCGGCTTCAGATGAAGCCCGTTCAATTACTCGCAACACGATACCGAGGCTATTTACTGTGGTCTGCCGATGCAAAAGTCCTCTTCCTGTGGCTGAATCAAGCAACCTCTGCCATTAGGAAGAGAAAATCCCCCATTGTCCATCGATCCCTCAACCCTCTCTTGTGATCGACTTGCCATACTCACTACGATCTATCCGTAAAGATTCTGACATTCACTACGTCTTCTTCTCGACATTTCCTTTCTGCCACTGAGCATTGAAAGCAAATCAAGCGAAACCTTTTCTTGGGTAACAATTTGACAACGGGATATATAAATTGTGGGGAAAACGACCGGACACTCTTTTTTCCATCAAACATATTGATTTGCATCATTAATAAAAACATATTCAAGAATGTTTACCTCAAGATTTTCTCCGAGTCATCCTCATCGATGACGATGCATTGATCGCCCACTGTGATTTTCTTCAATACCATATAGGAGTCATATATATAAAAATTACTGTCCAAGGAATAAGTGTACTGTCATTCGGTAAATAAACGATTGCGTTCCTCGTGATCGCTGAGGTGCCTCGAACAGCCTGACGGTAACATCTATTGCAAAGATCACCTATAACTCACGCGGGTACAATTTCATTGTAATGATCGTGATCTTGATTTTCAGCCACCAAGAAGCAATTGTAAGTCGTCCGTCCAGTTTGTGACTCAATTAAAAACATAACTAACCTGATTGAAGTGATTATAATTTCTCTTTCGACTCCAAGAAACATAAAGGTCTTGCTTCATTTTTTTCTTTTTATTACAAAAATAATAAATAATAAAGGTATTATAAAATGTCGAATCCACTTCTCTTCCCAGAATCAAATTATACATTTCTGGACCAAGCGAAATATCAGGTAAAGTTTCCCTCGATTGGTTTGCGTGCGTCAGGCCAAAGTGGATGGTTAGAGTGAAGAAAACATGAAAAAAAGAATACTAAAATTAGCTTCTTAATGAGATGACGTAAAAAAGACTTTGCCGAACGCACGATACCATTTTCGCGGTAAGAAATCCAAAAATAAAGCAACACACTCCCCCCTAGCTCATTCGTCCAATTTCACAAATGATGCTTCATTTTCTCTCGTAAATTGACCGTGCACTAATGAAGCGATCCTTGCTGATTGTCTTTAGTGGTTGATTTCAACTCTCAATCCATCCGCAACTGGGATACTCATGCCTTCTGAGAAGATGATAGAGAGCTGTGAATCACTAACTGCCTTCCGGTGGGTGGGTTTGGAAACGTCGATTAACAGCAAAAGGATAGACATACAACATGCAGGAGTAATTTTTGTTTCTCCCACTTTTTTCGACTCTATAGTAAAATACTTTTATGCCTCAGAAGAGAACTAAACATATCCTAAATTATATAATATATATATATTTAAATTGTTCGGCATCGGTGATTTATACTTGATTTATCCACAGAGCGAAAAGTTTTATTTTAATCCTTA
This sequence comes from Leptopilina drosophilae, assembly GCA_032873175.1. Taxonomy (NCBI): domain Eukaryota; kingdom Metazoa; phylum Arthropoda; class Insecta; order Hymenoptera; family Figitidae; genus Leptopilina; species Leptopilina drosophilae. Next base: position 12,933,032 of record CM065486.1, read on the forward strand.
ACGATTAGAATAAGAGAGAAAGAGTGGATTCAAATGTCTTCAGATACACTGAAAGAAAATTAGAACCTTGTGGAATTAAAAAGAATTTAAATAGAGATAAAATGTAAAGTATTAGTTATTTACATTTTAGAATTATTGTTAGTTGTGCAGACTCAGCTATACTTTCTTTAGTATGGGAAAGGACCTCGACTAAGGAAAACAAAGAATGTAGTAGATTTTCCTCAAATTGCTTTCGGGGCAGCCAAAAGTGAAAGGTTCGGAACTCAAGTGTCGATGCAAGTTAGATTGAGTACCCCTCAGCCTTACAGTAACTAAATTATCTATTTGGTGTTGACGTTGTGGTATTGCAGTCCGTAGAAAAACAGAAATGTTCCTCGTAGTAGAAATTATCTCCTTGAATGAATTTGGCTGAGAAGAGAGTCGAAGAAGACACTTGGAACTTGTAGAGGTTTTCTGGACTGAAGTAGAAGAAGACACTTGATGACAGTACACAACTAGTTAACTTTGTGGTGGTTACTGGACTGACACGAAGAACACAGGTATCAGCTTTTGGCGAACTTTTATACTTTTATACGTTTCTTTTGCAAGGGGATACTATGTCATACCATACACTTTTATTGCTATTGAAGCCAATTTTGTCTATTGATTTAATTTGTCGGCGTGTGATTAGTTGCTGTATTAGGCAGGTGGATGACCTTTTCGAAGGGTGACATAAAGTTGATGACCATATTTGTTACCTGTTCCCCAGGTATGAGACTATTAGATAAATGTTCTTTGATTACAAGAAAGGAAGATTCAGATTTTTACATTACAACATATTTTATAAATATATAATACAAATACGTCGCGATGATGAGAAAAATATTTGTGTTTAAGTCCACTTGTCATTTCTCTGGCAATGTTTCTCACAGTTTGCTTCGGCTGGCAATCAGTTCCTACGAATATAAGTACGGCAATAACAATAACAGCGAGTCTAGCATAAACGAGTAAAACGAGATACAGTCGTGAAATAACCACAAAGCGTTCACCGAGCTGCTGGAGCAGTTGGTACGAGACAGATAAGAGGTTAGAAGAGTTCAACTCTGAAGATTGTAAGATTCTCAAAATAGTTATACCATTAACGAATCCGCACCTGACTTAGAAATCACGTGTAAAACAATTCGTGCCCGTCTCTACGTGATGGAATTTATTATATTTTAATTTAGTTTCTTTGTTCACTGCAATGAAAAACCCGTTGAGTTCAAATTTTCAAGAGAAAAATAAAAAATTACAATTTTCAAATTTTTATCAAATTTTCGTATAAGAACCAGAAAATTTTAAAAAAGAAGTGTAATATTTTGTTATTTTCTTTGTCAAAACTTAATATCTTTGTTATGATTTATTTTCAGAGTAAACATTCAAAAGTACTTATAACTTTGCTAGTTCAATAATTCATTTATTTATAGAGTATTTTAATAACTCCATAAACCTAATTTTCCAACTAAACAAAGTTTAGAAATTGAAAAATATAAGACCTTGGTCCTCAAAGAAAGTAATTGAGTTAGAATGCTAATAGTTTTTCTGTCAGGAGGGTCTGAAAAATTTTGATAATAAGGTTTGTTTTGGTTTGGTGACAATAGAACATTGTTGAGAAAAATTGCTTTAAGGTGAAGAAAAAGATGATGTAGGTGAATGAGTTCAGTGAACAAGGAAGATTACTTGTCCAGTGGCCAAATTATGTAATAATACTGGTGTGAAATTTAGTGAATGGTCCAAGGAGAAACGAAGACCATAACAAGTCAATTCAACAGCTTACGTAAAAGAAATAACTTGCAGAAAATATATACTGACGATTTCTTTAAGTGAATCTTCTTTGTAACATTTCTAACACAACATCTAAAGACGTCTTTATATTTTATTCCAGGTTCTAAAGATTTTTTTTTATCTTTATTTGCTGAAGTTTGTAAAAAATAGAGGCGTAAGTAGTTATAGTTTACTAATGCATATATGTGTAACTACTACAATTCACTATTTTGTATCTAAAACTATCACAATTTACTACCTCTCATGTCATTTACTAAATGACTGAACGACATACTACGAAATTTTCCGAAAGACGAAAGTAAATAATTTATTATAACAGAGGAAGAGGATACCACAGAAATAAAAAAGTCAAGATTTACAGTATGTACTTGCATAGTTCTAAATTCAATTGAATAGCTCTTTAAAAGACAAACTCTTTTCATTTCCACTTTCCGTTATACAGGGTTTTTTAATTCCTGTAGACAATCTAAATTCATTGCCTTGGCATTGATAGGAATCAAGTATTCCGTCGTTAATTTCACTTTAAGTACCTTTTAAAGAGAAAAGAATGTTATTAATTGTCGGCTGACAAATGTTCGAGACCATCTAATTGATCTTCGATAGGGTGAATCTTCCATCAATCATTAGACAACAGTAATTTTATTCTCTGTAAACGAACAATGCTTAGATATTAGTCTTCCTTATTCCGTTCGTTGGCCTGCACCGGTATTTGCCGACAAGGCAGTCACCGATTGCAATTTGCCGATAGGATTCTTGCCTTGCGCATTGCCCTGTTGAGCATCATAGACATTGGTCTGCGAGTTGGATTCGAATTTTGTTAAGACTAGACTAGGAACTTGTGGAGAGTGCAGATTCATCTCGCACGATTACTTCGCCATAGAAGAGAGAATCTATGCAGCGGCATTTCAGTACTCAGTGATCAATATGTTCATGTAGTATAACCAAGGTCCCCCCTTGTTGCTGTATAAGGTCTCGTCGAATGTAGATACCAGTTGGATAGAGTCCCCCGCAACTACCTGCAGCTCTATTATCTATTCGTTTCGTATCTGTATGGCATGATATTTGCACCAGTGCTCGTGCAGAGCGGAAGTCACTTCGGCGACAGGGAATATGCTCCCCAGAAACCGTTCTTTGAGATAATTCAATAAATTTCCAATGAATTAGACATGAGTGCATTTTTAACTGTTGGTGGGAAAAAATAAGAATTGAGATTGAGTGTTGTCTCCGGGTATCATCACCTCTTTAGGTGCAACGTCCTTTCTAAAGATTAAAGAAAACAGTTTGTCGTAGATTTTTTGTTTTTGATTAAAAATGTTTGTACTTGCGAAGCAACTAAATTCATTCAGTAGATGAAAAAAAAATTCTAAAATTTTATCAAATCAGATTCTTGTGTTTTTTGAGTCAGTCCAGTAACCGACACCAAGATAACTAGTTGTGTACTATCATCAAGTGTCTTCTTCGCCTCCAGTACAGAAAACCCCTTTAAGTACCAACTGCCGTTTTCGAGTCTCGTCTTAGTCAAGTTCATTCAAAAAGATATTTTCTACCACGAGGTGTATTTCTATTTTCTGAGAACTGGATTACCACGACATCAACAACTAATAAATAATTCGGTTATTCTAAGTCTAAGGAATACTTAACCTAATCAGCATTGACACCTGAACTCCTGACCTTTCTTTTTTGACAGGCCTGGAAGCAATTTGAGGGAAATCTTCTACTGCGTTCTCAGTTTCCGCTAGTCAAGGATATTTCCTCTACCTCACTAATGAATATTACCGAGACTATCCAAATTTGTCAACATTTTTAATAAATTATAATTTTTCAGTGTAGGGAGACACCTCCTGTTATAATCTATAACGTACGAAGAATCACGCTATGACAATTTGAGGTGTTTCAGAATTCAAGTTATTTTAAAGAAAGTAAGCCACACCCACTTTGCCCTCTGTTATTAATGGTGATGGTAGCTCGTCCGTGGATCATTGCTCATCCGGTTTTCCATCGGAGGCTCTTGATGCTCCTAGAAATTCTGTGGTATTGCCACCGCGGAAAGTGGACGACCTTGTACAGTATGAAGCAGATCGAGCAAGTCAACCTTTTTATTCTTTTTCCCATATTCATCTTTTTGCGATTTGTACCTATTTAGAATTAGGCCAAACAAGGCCGTTTTTTAAATGTTGAAATTTTTTTCTACTATTATTCAATTAGAATAATTAGAAAAGAATTATAAAAGTAAAAGAATGAGGTTTGCAAAACAATAAATGCGCATTGATCGGAAATTGAATGCACACAGTTGGAGGTCCGCACGCGTGTACTTTAAGGTACGTAAGCGACCTAGCCCAATATTTCAACCCACGCCAAGAGGCTGGTGAGTGAGTAGCCGCATAAAATGCATTCCCTGTGTGGAGTAGAAGGAGAAAAGGAAGACAGAAGGAAGGCCACAGTCGCAAGAGTTAGCAGGGCGGTGCGTGGGTCACAATGCCTTCGGGGTACACCATACCTCGACTCGTTATGGAAGGCACACGCGATATTGTTGCTCGTATATATGGAGAGGACGAGGGAAGTGCGCTGGCTTGTACTATGCAGATGATTTCGCGATATGGGCTATTCATTGTAAGTCACTTAAGACTGCATTGCGTACTCTCCGGACGTGATATGTTATTATATTGCCTATCGAAAACCACGTCGGTAACCCATCTGTGTCCTCTAATATTTATATTGCGACTTGGTTTCGATCCAATAAAATCGTTTCATCTCTGATCTTGAATTCAAATTACCACATTTATTCAATAGTAAATCGAAACATTTTTAGTTCCTCTTAAAATGCTTTCATTCTTTGTTCAATAGAAATAATTGTTATCTAGTTGAAGTTTGATAATAAATATCTCTATTAGAGAGGGAAGAAGAAGAATTCAAACTCGATTGCCTCCAGTTTGCTTTTGTTCTACCGAGATGAGACTGCGAGTCGTATATAAAAAATGAAGATTGTTCACAGTGAGTGGCGCAGATGAACGACAAGACGCCGACGATGATGAGAATGATAATGACGATGATGAAGATGATGATAATGATGATGATGTTGGCGATGACGATAATGATGATCATGGTCACGGACTGTGCATGAGTGTCGCCCTGACAATTTTCAAGTCCTTTTTTTCCCTTGGGGAATATAACTTTCAAAGTCCTAGATTACGAGATGAAAGGCTGCCGGATCGTTATTGGTGGCGAGTAATGTGAGGGTATTTAGCGAATACGAACCATCATTACCTTTAGGGGACTACTTCTTCTTATTGGCCACCATTTTAACGAGAGGAAGACATAAGAAATAACCTTTCGGGGTATGCCGGACGCTACCACCCACGTGGCTGGACGTCGAGTTCCACTCACTTCTACTTTTCACAAGACTCCAGAATCAGAAGCTCTAATGATATATACACTCCATGCTAAGTACCCATGTTTACACTCCAATGTCTATTGTATAGTCATTTTCAGCATCAGCACGCGATTACACAATGAGACTTAGGAAGCAGAGGAACTTACTTCATCTGATTCACATTTTATTTCTGTTCAAAAGAACTTACTTTTTTAAGAAAATTGAATTAAGTCTTTTGTTATAGCAAATTAATTAATAACTATGACAATATGCTTTTTCTTACTTTCACATACCTGGGGATTGCATTATTTATTTATAATTAAGTTTGAAAATCGAAATAAGTAAAATTAAATTTGGTCTTTCTGGATTTTTTACAGGAGGACTATAGTCAGCGAAGGCGACTATCGACCCCTAGCGGGAGCCCCAGCCCCCCTCAACCCTCCAGATTGTCCAGGTCAACTGGAACTCTCACGAGAGGGGAAGAACCTTATAAAAGTACCCTTACCAGAGACAATCAAGGTCAGGAGGCAGAAAGGAAGGGTTGGTTCAAATCCCTTTCTAGGAAAACAAAATCAAACTCCAAGGTAATTTTATCAAAATGTAGTAATTCTAATAGAAAGAATTTTGAAATACAGTCGAATTCGGATGAGCCACAATCTAAGGGACACCAAATTTTTTGTCACTCATAATTTTTTTGGCACTTTTTTTTGTTTTTTTTTTCACTCATAAAACAGTATTGGTATTTTGATTGCCTGATTCATTTACGAAGCGCTAAATTTTAAGCTAAGGAAACGGGTGAAGGAAATTAATACTTTAGATAAGACAATTTGTTCTTTATTTATTTTTACAAATACAACTTCATTGAAATTGACAAGTGAGCAGTGTTTTCTCGAGATTGGATTAAATCCACTGAAAGCAGAATTAATTTTTAGTTTATGAAGTAAATGAATATTGTATAAATTATAATTATATATTATATAAAACAAGAACCAGATAGTTTAAATAATATTAGGGCGGAACCTTGATAAAGGGTTGACAATAGTGCTTACGCACTTTGTGAATGAAGTTGGCAATAGGGCGGCTAATATTCATGTGAAACAAAATTAATTTCGAATACGTACAAAATTGGAATTTATAAACTTAGGAGAATATTGGAGTGACATCATCGAATAAATTTGGTCTCGTGATTGTGGGGGAGAATGTATACCAAGCTCTCACCAAAAGCATGTGTGGGCGATTTGCTCTGTGATGAATAACGGTTCTTTTTGACGTTCATAAACAACTCGAGGATCATGCAAAACTTTACTCAGTACCGCAAAGTTTCCTCTACCTTCAATCTTCCCTAAGATCCAGGCATGCTTGCACGTTCTTTTCAAAACGTGAAGAAAGGTCGATATTAATATTTTTCCACCAAGACGGACATATAACATCGTGTTTAGTACACTCTATCGAGATTTATATGATTCAGTACCATTTGACCGAATGTCAAAGGCAGTTAATGGCCTCTTGTTGCATAAAGACGGAAAACATGTTTCGATGATTAAATAAATTATTGAGTATCGTTGGATTAAATTTTGAATATTAATCACTCTTTGGAAAGCTTTTCAAATTGAATTGATTTTGACAAAGAGTGCCGATTGATGATTCGCTGTGTGAACGATAAATAGTAAAGGGGGTCAGGTTTATCGAGACATAGTGGGTGAAGCGAATGCATTCATCAGTCAATGGTTTTCAAAGCCGTTGCGAGGGCCATTAGACTAGAACAACCTCCAATTACCAGTTTGATTAAATGCTTAACTAACTCTGCGCTCTGTGGTTTAATTTAATCGCAAGATTAAGTGCCGAGTCTGCCTAGCTAACCATCGTTCCCGGAATAATCTCTCTGCACAGATATACTGATTCCAATCCTAGGCGGTACACTCTCTCGCAGCTACATGATAGCCATTTGAGTTGATTGCGTGCGCGTGAATCTCGCCATGCTTGGTGATCTATCGAATAAGCCAACCCATGGAGTCATGACTCATCAAGACGCGCCGCGCGGTGTGGAGTTGCCATTTTTTGATTCCTGTCAGGAATCGATGAGAGGATTCGTGCTTTGTATTTGAAAAAAATACTCTCAAACCTCTTTTGCGCCCTCTCTCTATATCAGCGTAAAGTTTATCGACTAAATTCATCTCTCCTTATTCAGAGGCGAATTATCAGAAGTAGTAGATGATGCTTTCTGTTTCTTACTTTCGGTTACAGTTATCTGTAGAATACTTTGCATGTCAAATGATTGTCGTCAAAAAATTATTATAACCATTACTAGCGAAAGACCTCATGTCCTTTTTTAATGTTTTGGAAACTCGCGGCCAATAAATCAGCTGCACGCCAACTAAATGGCATTTATTTACGAGAGATCATTCATTAGTAAGAGAAATTTAATTGTTTTCTTTTTCAACAGCCTGTTGATAAGAAGCCAAGGATACCGGAAAGTGAAATACTGACAACAGGAACTGAGGACGAGGAAGCATCATCAGCCCCCGAGCGAGCTTCTGTGCAGAAGAATTTAAGATTTTTCGGCGATACGGATCAGGAATCTATATCATCAAATCTTGATCGCAGGTTAGTGTTCATAGTGTAACCAAAATAAGTGAATTGCTTTATAAATAATTATATGTTTTTTATAGAAATAAACGAAATGACGACCACGTTTCCACGAGACGTGATGTAACGAATTCATCTCGACGCACTTTAGGAATCATAACGAGTCCTAGGAAACCATCGAGGCTGAATGAGAGCGCATTGTCGTCTGGGGAAAGTACCACAGGCGACAGCAGTCAACAAAGCCAGAATTCCCAAAGATCACAACGATCCGTTGTTTACCTTCACGCAGCTACAGGTGAGTTATGAACACACAATTGAATACAAAATACAACTTTTCTACTTCCTTATTCACCGACTTGAATTTACCTTCACTCTAAATTTAATTTTTGCTGAAATTGAAAGTCAACTGAAAAACATATTCTTACAGTTAAAATAAAATTGAAGGTTCCAAATAGAAGAATAATACTATTAACTTCCTGGATGTACTTATTATCATTGACAATAATACTGATTGGTGCAAAAAACCTACTTCTTCTAGACGTACTATTAATTACAAATATAAAATAAAAATCATTAATTAATTATAATAATCTTCCTATTCTTTTATTCTTCATTTTTATTGCCTGTCCACCCTTCAAAGTTAGTTTTTGTGTATGCTTTTGCTTTTTATTTCATTAAAAAATATTATTTGACAAATCAAAAATACGCAATTATATTTTTTTATTATCGTATTTTTTATTTTTTATAAGAAAATAATATTAAAAATTAGAACATTAAATGGAAATTATGAATAATAAATAAATATTTAATTATTCTTTTTCCATAAAACTTAAAATTGCTAAAACTTTTAAATTCACTTTTTTTTGAAAAATATAAAGACTCGGATTGGTCTATTTCTTCATGTTTCACAATAATTAAAGATGATCTAATGATAAACTTATTACTCTATATTATTATAATAAAAAAAATATTGTTTCTATAACTTCTTTAAAATTATTTTTATCATTTCAATTTAATTATTACCTATTTTCTAGAATTTTTAACTAAAATTCTTTTCTAAATCAACTCTTTTTCATCTCAAATCAATTCTTTTCTCAATCATTATTTTCAATAATTTTTGAAAAAGTTCTTTTTGAAAATTCTTCAATTCATTTGTTTACAATTCAATTTTACTTGAAATTTCGATTACATATTTGGAAATTCTTCAATCAAATATATGTTAGAAAATAAAAACTTTAAATAATTTCAAAACGATGATTCAATTAAACTTTTTCAAAAAAAATTAATTCTATAAAATTGCCAGTTAAAAGTATAAAAAAATCAAATTTTCAAATATTTTAATTTGAAATTTTTCAAAATTCAATTGTTTTTTAAACTTCAGGCTTTAATTAAATTTAATTTCAAATTGAATCCGTTAGAGGTTAATTTATTTATAATATATAGTAATAATTTTATGATAATTTCTCAAAAATTGAGTTATTTAAAAAGAGATTATTGTCAAAAATAGAAAAATTTGAAGGCTTTACATTACACTTTCTGGTAATTTCATAGTTTATAAAGCAAACAAAAAAGACGATACAATATAGAATTTTCTTAAAATTAATTAATTAATTATTAATTAATAATAATAAAAAGATAATTTTTTCCAGTAAAAAAATAGTAATATAAATCAGGGATTTTTATCTCTGAAAAATAGGATATACCTGAGTTTTTTTTGTTTTAGAATTTATGATTATTATAATTAGAATAATATTAAAAATATATGGGTTCCACACCAAATCGGAAATTATTTTACTTTTGCATCTTAAATATTTTTCAAATATTTTTTCTTTTAGTGCTCGTTGAAATTAGCTACCATGATTTTTTTCATACTTTTTCATCAAGCGGTTTAAGAGTTACAGGTTTTTGAAAAAACATGTTTTCACGTAATTTTTTGTTTTTGAAATGCTCGGACAAAAATTGATCAAATTGGACGCTCTTATAATAAAAATTTTTGTTTTTTCACGTAGTTTTTACTAAAATGTAAAAAATATATTTTTTAATTTTCGAAAAAAATTAAATTTAAAAAATAAAGTTTCATTTTTAAGAATGTATTTATTGATCGATTTTTTTCAAATTTTTTTGTAAGAAACTAAAACTAATTTAAGAATTTTTAATCCTTGTCTGATTGTGGACAAAAGATAGGATTTATTTATTTTAATATTTTTAATTTTTCTACAACGTTAGGCAGCCAAATACCTAACTTACAATTTGACCAAATCTTAATTTTAAACAGTAAGAAGGTTAAGTTCGGAGAGACTCAGTCTGAGAATATTTATTTTGTTAAAAATTTGTGTGATTTGGTCAAAATGTAAGTTAGGCACTTGGCCACTTACCAGTTTAGAAAAATTAAAAATTACAGAATAAATAGATCCTATCTTTTGCCCACAATCAGACAAGGATTAAAAATTCTTTAATTTTTTTCGAAAATTAAAAAAAAATATTTTTTACATTTTTATTAAAAACTACATGAAAAAACAAAAGTTTCGATTATAAGAACGTCCAATTTGATCAATTTTTGTCCGAGTTATAAGCATTTCAAAAAAATACGTGAAAAACGTGTTTTTTCAAAAACCTGTAACTCTTAAACCGCTTGATGAGATGCATTTGAAATGCAATAGTAACATAATTTCCGATTTTGGTGTGAAACGCCCCATATTCAAGTTCATATATTTTATTTTTATGAAAAAAAATTAAATTAATATTTTTTAAGTTAGCTATTATTTTTAAAATTGATAATTTTATTTAAAAATGTAAGAAGTTAGTTGCGTGAATTGTCGCTAGTTATTTTATATTTTATTTAAATAAATTAGAAATTTTTTTAATTCCTTTTCAAAAGTCGGCGAGATTCCTGGACCAAATGAAAGACGTCGAGCAGCAAGTCGTGAGGAATTGAATCGTCCTCTTCAGGCTCATACGAGGACAGTGTCAAGAAGTGTTAGTGTCCTGGCACCATGGAGACCAAGAAACTATCGCGAACCTTTTGAAATCAATTATGATCAGCAGCAACATCACAAACCAATGATAACAATGAAGAGAAGACAAAGAAGTCGCGAAACTCTAAGTCGTCGTGGCAAAGACGCTCGCCGAAGCAAGGACAACCTGTCTAAAACAGGCAAGTTTAATACATTTTTTAAATATATTTCTTCATTTAAACATTTTATTTAATTGTTCAAACAGCTAAAAAAATGTCAAGGTAAAATGTTAATATATATATTTGTTTTTACTCGTAGTAAAAGAAGGACGAATTACAAATATTAATTTTCGTTTTCGATTTGTTATAGGAACAATGAATCGAAGCACGCTGAAGTCAAAGGACAAGCAAAAAGTAGATAGAACAGTTTCCACTGAGTCGTTGGCCAGCAAATCTCGCAGCGTGAGTTCTAGGCCGGAACTAAACAGATCTACTTCCGTTCCACGCGACCCCAACAAAAGTGCAGGATGGTTCAAGTTGAAAAGCAAGAAATCTCGGTCCTGAACGAAAGGCCATTGACCAATGCTAGTCTCGAGTTTCTTTATTTAAAAACTCTATTGCAAATAAGACATATAAATATATATAAATATAAATAAATAAAAATTTATATATTATAAATTTCCAGATTAAAAAAAATTATATATATAAATATATATATATACAGGATAATTAAAAATTTTTCGTTTCTATACAATCGTGAATATGATAAAATTATACTAGTATTTAAGTAAGCAGAGCTATAGTTAAAAGACATTTTTAAAATACATATTTTTTTAATTTTTGTATAAGTTTCCTTGACTTGAATATAAATACAATTTTTTAGAAAATCACGATCGTAAATGAACGAAGAGTTTCTGTTTGTACTGTATGCATGCATTAATGCGATAATCTTCTATAAAACTGCGCAATAGAAGAAAATCGTCAATTTTTAATCTACTAAAACGTTTCTGCATACTAACGAAAGAGTAGCAAACACTTTATAAAAATCAAAAATTCAGGGGAAAAAAATTATTTTTTTGTCCAAGCGCTAGTAACGGTATTACTATATATTTTTGTACGGAATAAATTAAAAATCGATAATTTAAAGTAATTTTTCTATTTATTTATTAATATTGAGGGGCTAGAGGCAGTTAACGGCACGGAAAAAATCATTTAAAACTGTTGGTCTATTGTTTTATAAAAAGAATTAAATATCTTTACACTCTACTTAAAGATCATATCACAAAATTTTTAAACAAAAATTTTTTTTATTAAATAAATTACACGCACATTTACTGTTTTGTGTCAACAAAAAAAAATTTCTGAAAATCTTGACTGTCTTTAACAACATATTCAGGTTTACACAGATAAAGGAAAAGTCAGGGCTTATCATTAAAAGTACTGGAAAAAAAAATAAAATTTTTTAAATTTATAATAAAATTCTGAATTTTTTTGCCTTCTTTCTCACATAAACTATGAAATTACAACAAATTCTAAAAAAACGTTAAATTTTTTCTACTTGTGTCAATATTTTATTTTAAATAACTTAACTCTATCGTATGTATTTATTCTTTTGAAAATTTTAATTTCAATTCTGTTGAAATAAGTTTCAATTTAAGGAATTTTTAGTTTCACAATATTCTTCGCAAGAATTCAATTATTTTAAAAATTAATAAAATTCTCCGCAGAAATTCAATTATTTTTAAAAAATCTTTAAAAAAAATTGTCGTTATCATTTCAATTATATTTAAAAAAGAATAAAGAGATTCTTTGATAAAATTAAATTATTTTCAGGAATTTTTATAAAATTCTTTGCAAAATTCAAATATTTCCATACAAAATATAGTTTTAATCGGATTTCTCAAAAAATAAAACTATTCTTAAAAATGTTATTAAAATTCGTCGAAAGAGTTTAATTATTTAAAAATCTGTTGATAAAAATTTCTGTAGAAATTCAATTTTAAGAAACATCCAATTATTCAAAAAAATAATCTATGTTTGTATTTAAATAATTTAATTCTTGTAGAATTTTCTAATAAAAATTGAATTCAGTTAAATTTTTGAATAATAATTGAATTTTGTTAAAGTTTCGAATTGAAATTTTTGTAAAATCCGAATTTTTCATACTTTTAGTTGAAAATTCTATGAAACTAATTTTTTTCAAAAAGCTTAACTGAAATTTCTTTAAATTATTTTAAGTTTCTCTTTGGTAATAAATATTTAATTGAAGAATTTCTGAATAATATAAATTTCGTAAAATTGATTTGTAAACAAATAAGTTTAAAAATTCTCAAAATAACTTTATCAAAAATTATTAAAAATAAATTTAAAAATAAAATAAAATTTTGTTGGCAATCCTGTTAATGCAGTAGAATCTTAAAGGTAATTTAAAAATACACACGACGCGACATTAAGACTCTTATCAAAAACTATAATTATCACTATTACGCTCGTCGGAAGTGATTATCAAAAATAGTATTGAATTTATATTAATAAAAATAGAAAATTTACTATAGATTGTGTCATATGGTACTGTTACAAACGCAAGTGTTACCTAATTATAATTAATGTCATTAACATAACGTTAATGTTACCAAAATTTTAACTAAACATAATAATGAAATTTTGTTAATTGTGGTAATTTTTTAAATATTTACAAAAAGGAAATAAATTCTGGTAAAAAGTAATTTTTTTGTAAAATCAAAGTTGTCATTTTGTTGTAAAGAAAAATATTTGTCGCGGTGATATAGCGTAACCTTCTCTCTACGAAATTTATTTAATTAAATTTTTTTGTGTTAGACGAGAAAAAATATTTTGAGGCTTGAAAAATTAGTCTTTTTTATAGCTTCTTATTTTGTGATTGAGAATAAAATGAAAAAAGTATTTTATATATTTAACTCACCGTGATTCAGTGCCATTTTCACTTAGGATCTTAAAGACAAACACTCGCTGCAATTTGAGAAAAATCAAAATATGACAGTGAATGAAAGCATTATTATATTTACAATAATTATTACTATTTTCTTTTATTTACTGTGAATAAAATTTAAGTTATCAAACATGTAAAATAAGGTCAAAATATTACGGATAAAAATGACCAAAAGATATTGCGAGCGAGTGAAAATTTTCAATATTCTAGAGAATGAAGGTGAAAGCTATCACTTGCGATCAGTAGATAAAATTTAAGAAAAATAAAATTTTCATTTTTTTTCTAAATGAAAATAATTTGAATTTTAGATTGCATTAACAATTGATATAATGTTTAAATTTTATTAAGTTTTTAAACTACACCATTTCGTAAATTTTTGATCGGAAATTTTCTCTAATTCTATTTAAGGAAAATTAAAAATGAATGGAAATAAAAATATGTGTGTGAGTGTAAAAGAGTGCAATACGAAAAACTTAACGAAACTTTCTTTCTTAACTAAAATGTATTATTATGTAAAATCAACGAAAAATTGTAACAATTATAGAAAAAGAAAAAAAAATGAAAACTGACGCTTGCATTACCTTTGACTAATTTACACTTTTTTGGTGCTAATTGTATGTGTGTACATATACATACCATTAAACTAGAGCTAATTGTAAATACCTTGTAAGCTTTAACGATAAATCCGACGATAATTAATTAAATTTGAATTTTTTCCATTAACATAGTTTTACCGTTCGATAAGCTATAAACGAAAAATGTCGAACTATGTTTCAGATCGAATTGTTTTCTGTAACACGATTAAAATCATTCGAAATAATAAATAAACTTAATTCGCAATTATTTTAATGTATTTTTTACTCCTTAAAATCAAATTTTATCATAAAACAGCCACACAAAAAAAAGTACCCGGGCCGGGGAATGAGACCATCATTTCATGATGTATTTTGTTGCGCTGAACACAAATCTGAAGTCCGTTTTGTTCCATCACGTCAGGATTTTGATATAACCTCAAAAAACATAGCTGATTACGAATTAAATGTCAGATTTATAAAAATCGAAATGGCGGATCCAATATGGCGGTCGAATTTATAAAAAATAGTTGTATTTTTACGAAAATTGTTATTTAGAAGTTTTTGGAGTCGCTGATTACGAATTTATCGCCAGATTTATAAAATTCAAAATGTCAGATCCAATATGGCGGTCGAATTTTTAAAAAGTGGATGGTTTTACACGAAATTTAGTATTTAGGGGTTTTTGGAATCTTTGATTACAAATTTATCGTCAGATTATTTAAATTCAAAATAACGGATGCAATGTGTCTGTTAAATTTTTAAAAAATAGTTGAATTTTTATGAATCTTGGTATTTTTATGTTCTTGAGTTCGCTGATATTAAGGAATGGACCGTCAGCATTAGCGTTACCCGATGTACACCACGACGAGGTTGCATGAGCGGATTTTGTACATCATTTAGCTCTTATAAGGACTGTTTGGTATTTTAGACTACGTAGAACTAACCTCCATTCTTTATTAGTTTTCCTTTTTGCTGCTGTAGCGTGTTATCTTTTCTTCAAATCCCCTATGCAAAGGATTTCGTCTACGTTTTCTGCCCGTTCTTCATATGTCCCTCTTGAGCATCCAAAAAAAATCTGTCATCATATTTTCATCTTATCTTCCCTGATAACGAATTTTCATCACCTTTATATCCTGCTGAAAACGTTCACCTTGTTCCTCACTTGAAATCTCCGAGATTATCTGGAAAATTATCAAGATGGGAATGTATAAAATGTAATTTTAAGCTCATCAGACATCCTAGATTTCTAAAGTCTTTTATCATTTTGGCAACAATTTTTTTGTATTGCGATGTTTTTCTATTTACCAAAAAGTTTTCTGAGACTGCCTTAAAACTCAGCCGAGCCGCTTTTTCTTTCGTATTCATGTTAGAAAGAAAGATTCCATTCTTAAATAGTGCTGGAATTTTAGGTCCATCCAACACTTCTTCTTTTAACTTAGCTTCAGAAATTTTCGGAAATTTCTTTTGAATGTACTGGAAGAAATTACATGTTTTATCTAGCGCTTTCACGTATTGCTTTATAAGTCCAAGCTTTATGTGAAGAAGAGGCGGCAAAATTTTTGATGGGTCAACTAAGGATTTATGTACAATGTTTTGTTCACCAGGAACAAACGTTTCTCTTTTCGGACAATCTTTTTTCTTATATAATGATTCTGTAGATCTCTACTGTCCCACAAGCACAAATAACAATGTTTCTTAGTGAAGCCCGACTGTTGACCAAGTAATAATGTTATTATTTTTTAACAGTCAAAGATCTGCCATTTATGTTGCTTGTGATTAATTTTCTTTAAAAGGACGTCGAGATTTTCATACTTTTCCTGCATCAAAGTTGAGTGAACTATTAATATTAGAGCATAAACGTTTGTCTTGTGGAGTCAAACTGCTTTTATACTTCGTTTAGAAGAATCTATAAAGAGTCTCCAATCTTGTGGTTTATAGCAATTTTCTTTTAATTCATTGGTAAGTCCTCTAACATCAGTGCAAAATACAATTGATGGATTTTTATCTTTTGTGAAATACTTACGGAATTCCTTGTCTCGTTCTAGGTAAAAAGAAACCTTGGTGCTTTGTTCTAGATAATGTTTAGTTCTTAAATATGAGGCTAAGTACTCTGCACCATCTTTGGGTAAACCTAAATTTCGAATAAGATCATTTAATTCCGATTGTGATGTTAATGACGGTGGAACTGTCATTTTTTTGTGTATGTTACACTTTTTCTTGTATTTGCTAGTTTGAAATTATTGATTGACTTCGTTTCCTAGCGGAACATTCAAAACTTTCACATCCTTGGAAGACTTTATCATAATTTGACCCGTTGATCAAAATTACTATTGCTGCTTGTTCCACAAAGCCTGATTTAATTATTAATTTTCGTTCCTGGTATGAATGTCAGTTTATGATTTAAGGATATTCATCTGTACAACCCTTACGACAAAATATGACAAGTAATTTGCGACATGAATGAGTGTGGCCAGCTTTAAAAACACACTATCTACATTTTTCGTTGTTTCGAGATATTTGACAAAACATGTTTTTATCTGTACCTTCTCTTAAATAATGTTATTTATAATGTAATGAAGCTTTTTGTGTCATTCGGGTACCCTGAATTTTATTATGTAAAAAACTGCAATTTTTATTCAAAATATGCAAAACTATGTGCTAATTATTTAAGTGCGAAATCGAGACGAATCCTTACAAAAAGGCGTATCTACATAGATGTATCTTTTTAACATGAAGAAACAGATAAAGTCCAGAAATAGAATCTGAATATTACAAGAAATTCAACTTATTCGAATATTAATTTGATAGAATTATTACAGCGCGAAATTTAAAATTGACTATCGGAAATTATCAAGAAAATTGGGATTGGTCAATTTTAAAATTCGCGCTGAAATAATTCTATCAAATTTATATTCAGATAAGTTGAATTTCTAGTAAATTAATATTCGAACACATGTACATTCTGATAAAGTAGAATTCTATCAAAAAGATTATAACGCGATTTTAATTAAATTAATAATTTGCATCTATCGGTTAGTAATCTCTCACTTCCTATTCTTTTAAACATTTATCAGCACGGGGGGATTGTTGAAACAAACGAGTGATGCGACAACGTTGAGACGAGAACTATCAGCCAAAGAAAAGGAACTTACCTTACCCAAGAAATGGTTGTTGTCCTTGGTAAGAATTCGACCGCCAAAATGATTCTCAGACAACACAAATTACACCAAATAAAAAAAACACACTATTCAACGAACTCTCGACTTTATTATATTCAACAAAATAATATTCAAATAATTAATAATGCAATTCCAATTCACGTATCTACTTCTCAACCCTGAGATACACTCTCTCTTTATTCTTTTTACACACACTGTCCCACGAGAACTCTCTCAAAAATAATCGAAAACGCCGGCCGGATCCTTCGTCCTCCCTCTTCTCCTCTCCAACTCCCTCGCCCTTGGAACCGGAATCACCTATAGGGAAAACTCAGAAACAACGCCGAAACCGCCAATCGTTCAAAATTGCACTCTCTCACATATCTTTTCAAATTAAAATAATAGTAACACTGGGGAAAGAAATATCCTTTTAATTAAACGCCAATAACGAATACTTCGTTACAATTTTCCTCTCTAGGCCGATAGTATTCTCAACTATCGCTGACAAACCAAACAAATTATATCAGAAATAATTTATTAAATTCGGGTACAAGACCTGCTTATACATAATAAATTATATAAGAACGTAGTAATACTAAGTCATGACATCAAATAAAAAACAAATTATAACTTGTATATAAACAAAAAAACAATAATCACTATTTCTTCCGTGACTGTAACTCTTTAAAAAAACGAATACGGGCTTCTCTGACCAGTTTTTCAGGGAGGCCCTGTAAATAATGGTCCAACTCCCTTAACTCCGCCAATATACCACTAATCGATGACACCATTACGGGTGGCGTTTTAACTCCACCAGAAACAATTCCGACATTCGGTGGTGCCTGCATCCACCAATCGTGAATGTTCGGAACATTCTGCTCCGAGGTCGGTAAATTGTTAGGTTCATCCGTAGAAATCGAAGGCACATCCTTGAAAATTTCCGGGAGTTCAGAAACAGGCAATGGCACCGGACGTTGATACAGCATATTTTGGTCAGGAGGTTCGACAGACGCTGATACTTCGGAATGATGTTTGCTGAGCAACATCTCGACATGATCTGACTGGCCCTCATAATGCTGATTGACATCTGTGGCCACAGGTTTTGAAGGACGATCTGTCCGCTCCACTGACTGCTTATAATAGTGCTGAGTGTAATACTCAGCTTGCTGATCTCTAAAGTTGTGAAAGCCTTAACTCCGTGTTTCCTTTCCATATACCGTTGATGGATTTCACTACATCAGGACATTCCATTAATGTAATTTCCCGTCTTCCACAGTTATTACACATTAACCTTCTCGGCTGTTTACAACCTTTGACCCCATGTCCTCTGCGCCAGCAATTATGACAAACCCCGGCAGGGGGATCAAGTTTTGTATCCGTAGGAATACGTTTCAAACCCCCGAACATTCGTCCACTAGTAATTACTGGCAGTTCGGATCTCCTTTCTGCTATCCCCTGATACGAACGTTGAGAAGATTCACGCGAACGTTCTGCTGGTCGAACACCAACCACCGGGGCTTCAGATAATTGAGTAATCTCATACCGTGGCAACGCAGGAGGATGCTTGGGAGATCAGACACTAATGGTCTGTGCGACTCCTCCTTGAAGGCTCCCACATAATCCCACGATTGTAAAGGGTTCACATTCCTACGTAACACTTCCTTACTCTGCTCTTCCTTTAGCTAGACAATTTTCTTTTTTTTCTCTTCTTCCTTACGCCTGGTTGAACGTGTGTTCTCCTCTCCCGCTGAAACCGACTTTCTCTCCTTTCCCTTTACTATATCCTTGGGAATCGCTCCCTTACTGACAGATGGCTCTGGAATTTCCCTTCTTCACCACCAATATCTGGAATTTGACCCTGGGTCGAAAAGTTGTGTTATTCTCCTCAATAGCTGCTAACGACCCAACTCTTTCCTTACATCCTTCGTTCCTTGGTTGGATACGCTGACAACCGGTAGCATACACGCTCCCTCCTCCGACGCTGCTCGCTGCTCATAGTCCTTGCAGTACACGTCGGACTCTGTCAGTAGTTGGATCTACTTCCTCCACTATCAAAGGTGGTGGGAACTGCGTTCGGTGCTTCCGGCTTGAGTGATCTTGCCCTATTCGTCCGTGTACAGAACCAGGTCCAGATCGCCACATTTCTTATTCGACTCGTTTTATTCGAGTGTTATCAATTTTCAATTGATACACAGTCGGGGAGAGTTTTGACACGATTTCATACGGTCCCTCGTATTTCGGAGCTAATTTCCATGAAAAGCGCTGCCCTGCGTTTGACAATTTGTGAGTCTTACAAAGTACTAAGTCGCCCACGCTGAAACTAGCCTCCCTCTTGCTACGGTTATAATATTTAATTTGCTTTTCCCTCCCTTCGTCGATAAATTTCGCGACCAGATCACGCAAAGCGTCCAGACTCTACAGTCTGCAAGCCCAAGATTCAGGATCTATTTGCTGAACTTCTCCCTCTTTCTCAACCTCTCTACGTAAACTTTTCACAGGGTGTGGTTGCCGACAAAAATTTAAGAATACAAGCGACATATTTGTAGTCGATTGTACTGCCGTGTTCACCGCATGCCTGAATTCGTGAACATGCTTGTCCCAGTCCCTATCATCTTCCCCGACAAAGGTCACAATCATTGTTTCCAGGACTCGGTTGCTCCTCTAGACCGGATTAGCCTGCGGGTAGTACGGTAGCGTGGTGAGGTGTTGTACACCATATTTCTCCAAGGAATTTTTCAAAATCTTGTTATCAAATTCCTTCCCATTATCTGTGAGAAGGAACCTCGGTGTATCCCATCTGAACAAAATTAATTCCTCGAAGGCACGTACTATAGATTTCCCGTCCGCCGATCCTATCGGTTTGAATTATATCCACCGAGAAAACAAGTCCTGGAAAACCACCAGATGTTTACACTGACTCTTACTCAGTGGGAACTCCATACAATCGGCCGCCACTACTGTCCAAGGTTGTTCTATTATTCTTCGGCCAATGAGACTTACCGGTCCTTCTTGTGACGTTTTGTACTTTTGACATTGTGTACATTCTTTCACTCGGTTATGAATGTCATACCATAACCCTGGCCAGTAGTACTCCTGAGCCACACGCTGATAGGTCTTGTCGATCCCTAGGTGTCCAGTTGAGAATCCTTCATGCGCTTCTCTACTCTCTCTCTATTCCTCCGGCAATATCAGTTTCCAATTATCTCCTTCATCCAAAAATGGCGACAGCAGGGGATCATTCATCCGTCTATATAGTCTATCCTCTTCCATTTTCCAATGCGGGAAACGTTTTGGTTTTTTCTTTATTTCCCCACACCTTCGCAGATACCAAGAATACGTCGTCGCTTCAAACCCTGATACCTCTTCACCCTCTTCAAACATTCTTGAAAGGGCATCAGGCACTTGATGATGGATTCCTCGACGATGTACGATCTCAAAATCCTATTGCTGCATCTGCAACGCCCATCTGGCCAATCTGCCAGAAGGATCTTTCAAGTTTCGCAGCCATTTTAGGGCACTATGATCTGTGATCACCGTAAATCTGTATCCCTCGATGTAAGGTCGGAATTTTTTAACTGACCACAACAGTGCCAGACATCCCTTCTCCGTCACGCTATAGTTATTTTCGGCCGCTGACAACACTTTACTCACATATACGATCGAATGCTCACCGTCGTCTGATTCTTGATTAAGAATAGCCCTGATTGCAAGGTCACTCGCATCACATTGTATCATGAACAGCTTCAAAAAATCTGGACGTGCTAGTACTGGCGCTGAAATCAATCTTGCTTTTAAGATCGCAAACGATTAATCCTGTTCCTCTCCCTACTCCCATGCACGACCCTTATGCAACAAACGCAAAAGTGGTATCTTCAAGTCCGAATCGTTCTCAATGAATCGCGAGTACCACCCAATCATACCCAGAGATCGTCTCAGTTGTTTTACGTTTTGTGGGGGCGGATAATTTAACACTGGCTCGATCCTTTCCGAATCCGGACGCAATCCTTGGCTATCCAGGACATAACCCAAATAAGTAACTCTAGAACAGCCAAACTCGCATTTATCCGGATTCACAACTAATCCGGCGGAAGTCAACGTCTTCAAGACTATTCCTAACCACTCTATATGTTCCTCATAATTTTCTGTGAAGATAATTATATCGTCCAGGTATCCTGGCATTCATCAATCTGAATGGCATTCGTTTAAACTGGAACAATCCTAATCCTGGAACAGAGAACGCGATATACTTCTTACTTGATGCGGCGATAGGGATCTGGTGGTACGCAGCCTTAAGATCAATTTTTGAAATATATCTTGCTTTCCTCAATTTATCCAGCATCGAATCTATGCTCGGTATGGGATACACATCTCTCACTGTGATTTTATTCACGTCTCGAAAATCAAAGCAAAGTCTCCAAGTTCCATCGCTCTTTTTAACCACTACCGGTGCCGTGCTCCACTCGCTAGAAGCTCTTTCGATTATTCCCTGTTTCAATAGTTTCTTCACCTCATTAATCAGCCAGTGTAAAACATAATCGGAGACATTCTTCTCGGTCGATGTTTGATCGGTCTTGGATCTGTTACGCTGATACTGTGCTCCGTTAGATTTGTTACACCATGTTCCACGCCTTGTGGTATCACCAGGTTATTGAATAACCCTAGGATTTCCTGCCGTTGCTCATTGGTCAATTTACAAATTCCAACACACTCTGCGAATATTTCTCCATCTTGACGCTGGTATTGACGACTTGCGAACTTGTGCCATTCTTGCCCCTTGATTCTCCACAAACCCTTCCCAAGTTGTACATCCATCTCCATCTCTCGGCAGAAGTCTATTCCTAGGATTATATCTTGCGTGAGAGCATCAACTGCTCTTAGTTCGAACGCTTGAGAAACATCATCAATTGTGATCCATATTCTAAATTTACCCAGTTTTTTTGTTGACACCCTGATAGCACTCTGTATTTCCGTTTCAGCTGACATCAATCTTTCCTTGAATTTTTCTGCCAATTTAGGACCAACTACTGAGATGGTTACACCCGGATCGAATAACCCAAAATATGGTTGATCGCCAATAAATAATTTTAAATAGTAGCGATTCTCTGAGTTCGTGCCATCTACTGTTTCAGGTTGAGGCGTCGTTTCTGCTGCACTTGCTGCAGACTCCCCCTCCCCTACGCTCATACATGTTGGTTCAAATTCAACATTATGAACAGTCTTAACACCCACGCTGGTATTGTCAATTCCCGGTCCTTTCTTCATTCCCCACATTCGTCCTTCCAAATCCTTTGTCCCTGAATATTTCATATATTTCTTCTCTGGTTCCTGTGATTGGAGGGAGGTTGTTCTGTCCCCCCCTTTCCAGTTTTCCAACAATACCCTGATTTCTGCACATTTCTGACAGTTCACGAAAACTGCTTCTTTCTCACCACAAATTTGACATGTGGTATGTATGTCCGCTGCTGTGGTCTATTGGGACATTGTGTTGTGTAATGACCTTGTTGTCTACATGAGAAACAAACTCGCTGTAGGCATTCGTTTGCTCGATGGCCCACCACCTGGCAGACGTTACAAGTGCCCAGAAAAGGTTGTTGTTCACCCTGTCTAGGTTCCATCTTGCCAATCCCTTGCCATGGTAACCCCTGTGGTCCATTCCTGGTCAACTCTGCTGAATATTGAGCTGCGGTTGGTGCTATTTACTTCCTCAACCTCTCCCTTTTTCTTATTTTTCTTCTTCTTATTCCCCTTTTTTTTAGACTTCCTCACATGAATCTCCTCTTCTAAGTCGAATAATGAACTCTCCAGTAGGGCATCCAACTTGCTTATTTTATATATATTTTTAGGTGCCGCCGCTGGAACTCTCATCTTATTCTTACTTGGAGGTGGGACATATCTTTGGTCTATGTCTTTGATTCTCTCATAACGCCTCAGTGCCGTTTCCAGTTCCGCTAGTCAGTTGATTTCAAAACCTGACAGGTACCGGCGATATTCTGGGGTTAAGCCCCTGAAAACTATTTTTAACATTTTATTCGCTGAAATCGAATGTTTAAAATTCTGTGTAATTAATCTAATACTCATCAGGTAGCTAGAAATTATATCCCCTTTAGCTTGTGTTCTTGCTGCTAACTCATCCCAAATATCTTCCTCGTCAATATCTGTCGCGAACTCCCAGAAAAATAATTTTTTAAACCTTCTCCATGATGTAATCCCCTCTTTGCTTAATCGGAACCCCACCTCACTGGTCACACATACTCCTTCACGCTTGTCCCTTCTATTCACGGGCGTAACTTCTCCCCCACCCCTTCTACTCCATTCCTCCCACTCCGGGGAATCCACCACTTGTCGTACCTTCTCCGTTCGTCTACTTTCTCTTTCCCCCTGCTTCTCACGTACTCTAGCATTTTCTTCTCTTTCAGTGCTTCGAGAATTTACCCGTCTCATCCCTGCACCGGAAACGACACTCTCTGAACGCTGATATCCCGTATATTTACGTATTACTCCTGTTCTCTCTCTCAATGACTGATAAACTAGTGGTTGGGATGTCCCGGCTCTGGTACTGGTTGATCGGTCAACGGGCTCCAAGTATATGCTGTTGTACTACTGTGTGACAAAGGGATCGCGGCACTCTAAAGCCTATCGGCTCTAAATCAATTCGTATTCACGCTGAAAAATTTTTCCTTTCACTACTGGTAAAGAAAGAAAAAGGACACACAAAAAAATTCAATAAATAATACTCCCAGGAAAAAAAATAAATAACACCCTTCTCTTTCCACATGTTGAAGGTCCAATCGCTGATATGAGACTTCTTCATCGTCAGTGCGGTTGATATACTCAAACAGTTTATTTTTCGCGACGCGTCAAAAATTCTATTTTATAGGTCATTTGAATTAGTTGTTTTACTAATTGCAATTTATTGATCACACTCAAAAATGATTTTTTTGGAAACTTTGACACTCTAATTCATCATTTTTGTAAAAATAAGTTTTCTAATGGTAATTTTTGTGAGAAAAAAGGCTGTTTGAAAAATGTGATTTTAGTGCTCTGTTTGTTTACATGTTGGTTTATTTACATTTCACAACTTGGACATACCCTTAACGCAATCGACTCTCACAGTTAAAAATACAAGAAATTTACCACTAATAATTGTTAGATATTTAAAACTAGCATCTCACCGGAGCACGTTTTCTCAAATAGACGCTATGATGTCATTCTGACGTCACTTCCATTTGGTGCGAATCTTACCAACATGGCTTCACGTCTGTGCACGTGTTGAATTAAATGAATTTCCCCTTCAGTTGTAAACTGAACTGAACACGCTGAAAGTTCCAGCAATTATAAATTGTTTGTAAAAAAAATTCCAATCTACGACTAATTCATTTAACACTTAACGCAATCGACTCTCACAGTTAAAAATACAAGAAATTTACCACTAATAATTGTTAGATATTTAAAACTAGCATCTCACCGGAGCACGTTTTCTCAAATAGACGCTATGATGTCATTCTGACGTCACGTCCATTTGATGCGAATCGTACCAACATGGTTTCACGTCTGTGCACGTGTTGTATTAAATGAATTTCCCCTTTAGTTGTAAACTCTCAATACAAAAACTAATCATATTTAAATTCCCCACATTACACAAACAAAGATTGGTTAACTTTTTGAAGTTAGACTCACTTATTATTATCATGCTAAAATCTCAATATTCACGACAAGAAAATTCCTCCTTACACTGATATTATTAAATAAATTTATTTAAAAAATAATTTTTTTAAAAATATTTAAACCTGTTATCGGCCTTCAATCAAGCTGAAAAAAGATAAATATTGCTTACTATACTACAAAATAACATGCCAAATTTGGCGAACACGTTATTTCTTGTTTTTGAGAAAAAATTTTTAAAAATTGAAGTGCAGGTTGCGATACGACTTAGCTGATGGGGAGAGTAAATAATGTTCTCCACGGTATAATCAGGATGAAACTTTTAAAGTGTAGATATTTTATATAACGTTATTTTATTAATATTGTTTAATTTTTTAAATTACAAAAAAATTCAATTTCTAATGTAGAAAATTTTTTGTTGCAAAAGAGAAAAGAGGGCCCCAACCATTCCCTCTTCTGTGAGATACAACCATTAATATCACCATTCTTAAACATAATCAGAAAAAAGTTTTCAAAGTATGCAATAAAAGAACAGTGTAAAATATTAGTTTTGTTATTAAATAATATTATTATCAATAATTATATAATAATAATAATATTAAAATAATAATTACCTCTCCATTTCAGGAAGGAAGGAAGAAGAGGTGAATGGGGATTAGTTAAAAAATACACAATTAAAAAGGAAATTCATTTAATAATTTTATGTTTTGAACTTTCGGAGTTTGGTGCTGTAGATGTAATTTTACATAACAAATTATCTTTTTCTAAAGGTACAAAACTATGAAATCGTTTCGTTCCCTTAATTGCTCGAGCGTTTCAAAACCGATCAGCTAAAAAACGTTGTTCTTCTTCGTGTTCATCGTTAGTACATAATTCAAAAGTAATAGATTTTATTCCTTAACTTGCTGCTGTATAAATAATAAAGTCACTAGTAGGTCTTCGTAAACTTTCGCGGGCTACAAATCTTTTTACCGTTCCATTAATACCGTCACAAGCATTTTTTCCGTGAGCTGTTGCAAAAAATTGCCACTCGGCAACAATTCCAAAAAAATATTTACTGTGGTAAACCAAATTAATAAAATTACTTTTATTTATATATTGAGATGCAGCATCGTCGGAAAAATAATAAATTTTTTTTATATTCTCTAAGCTGTAAAATTTAATCATTCGGTTAATTAATTTTCGTAAAAAATGGTGAACAGAAACTGCGTTGTGATCGGTATTTTTGGAAATTACAACTATGCAATCATGTTTTGGTTGATCAGTTTCATCACACTCGGCACGATAAACAACAAATGGGTGTACGGTAATTTGACGATTTTTCCAAAATTGCTTTTGTATAGAATCTTGAACAAGCGGTAAATAGTTTTGAGAAAAGTCACCGACTACAACAAATTCACCTTCTTTAAGTTTCATTTTTCCTGTAGTCTTTTAGCGTGTTGTCCTAATTTCGCAATGGATTCTTTTGATTCTTGAGTAACTGTTTCTATAGAACAACGATCAGTATTAGTCCACTGAGAAAATGAAATTTTTTGAACAGAATTTTTGTCGAAAATTGCTGATAACTCTTCGCTAATTTCAATAAATCCCGGGCTTTTTTTACATTTCGAAAAATAACAGAAACTGGTTGGATTTTCACATAGCATATTGCTTAAAATTTCATTGTATGACGTTATTGAGAGTTCTGATAAAATCGATTTGAAACCTTCTTGAAACATTAATTTAAAATTTTGATGAATTTCACATACACAAATATTGTGAGTGCCATTATGATCTGCTAAAATACATTCTTTAGGACGCAACTGAGTAAATTTTATAAATCCAATCTTTAAACTTGGATATAACTCTTTAGAATGTGAATATGCTTCTTTTAAATTGCATAAAATTAATCGTTTTTGTTTGCACTCACGTTTCCCAGTTTCATTATTTTTCACGGAAATGTAATCCTTTTGACCTGTCATCATGCGACTAATTTCATCACTATAAAAAAATTCTTTAATACGCGACACATCAACTTCACTAATTTTTTGTGTGAAACTTTTTTTCGGAAAAGAGCCAACTCCCGATTGTTGTTGTATACGTTTTATTGTTTTAGCTAAATAAAATGAAACGTTAAAAGTGTTTTGAATGTTAATGACCACGAACACGGAACGAAAGTTAAGTAATGAATTTTATCAAAATAATTATTACACTTTAAAACTTTTTCTTTTAAATTTTCTAAAATTTGGTTATCATCATTACAATTTTTAAATTCAACATCAGTTTCGGATAAACCTTTACTAGAACTAATAACCTCTTTAATTTCCGAAGAGTTATCAAGATTTTCACAAATTTCTTTATCATTCAAATTAAAAGAATTAACCCGATTATTATTTTTTTCTATACAACTCACAATTTGGAAATCATCCAACTTTAATATTCATAGACGACAAGTAGAACAAGCATATTGGCATTCTTGAATAACATGAAATTTACAGCATAATGATGGTGTTGACAATTGTGTACTTTTTAGACCCTCTTATGTTGTAAATTTATAGATAAATATTGAATAAAAATTAAAAATAAGAATAAAATTTAGAGAATGAGAAATAATATTTCAGTTAAATTTAAAGTGTGAGAAATTCAAAATAAGGTCAATAGAGTACAAATGTACTAAGAGATATTTGAAAACCTATGGAAACAGCATAGCTGATTCAAGGCCAAGGTTAAGAAAAAGATAAGAAATTTTCATATTTGAAGAAATTGGAAATTATTTCAAGACAAGATAAATTTTATGCATAATTTATATAGAGTTAAATATGAGGATATTTTTTTTATATAGAATTGCATATTTTGTTTTATAAAACTAGTATGGATTTTAGTGAGTTATTAATTATTTAATTAGGTTTCAATAAATAAAGCAATAATAAAATTTATATTAATATATAGTAAAAAAATTAATAAAAATTATAAGAAAAAGTTAAATTGATAAAAGTATATAATTTGAAGATTTATCCTTTTATGAAACGAGTAGATATGCAAATTAGGTAAAGAGAGACATTCGAATGGTATTTATCTTCGAAAGAGGAAGAAAGCAATAGCGTTACCTGAAGAGAGATAGTTTTATACTATGTTTATGGAATTAAAGAGAGATGGGTATGCGTTAACTTTTCTGCGTTATAAACAGAGACCGATTTATGTTATTTATCTAGAAAGAGGAAGACAGAAAAATTTTTCACTAAGTGGTATATTTGCCTTTTCATTGGGCAATCCAAGATAGTCCCGTGAGGGGAAGTAGCCTTTCCCCCATTCGGCACACTTACTCGAAACTAACTTCGACATCGCCCATTCATTTTCCTTTTAAGAAGTGAAATAAAAAAGTGTTTAAAATATAAAAGTGAAAACTAAAGAAATTGAAAACAAAGACAGGTAAATAAAAATTAGTAAATAAAGTCGTTTATTAGTTACATAATAGATATTAAAAGTGTTAAAATTCTTACATTATGTAAAAATTTGGTCAATAAAGTGTTTAAAGTTACTATAAAAGTGATTAATAAAAGTATAAAAATTAATAATTTAAAGTAAATATAAAGTAGTTCTTAGTTATAGAAAGTGTTAAAATTCTTACATTATGTAAAAATTTGGTCAATAAAGTGTTTAAAGTTACTATAAAATTGATTAATAAAAGTATAAAAATTAATAATTTAAAGTAAATGAAGTAGTTCTTAGTTATAGAAAGTGTTAAAATAAAGTAGTTCTTAGTTATAGAAAGTCTTAAAATTCTTAAATTATGTAAAAGTTGGGTGAATAAATTGTTTAAGGTTACAAAAGTGATTAAAAGTATAAAATAAATTTGGCTGAAATTTAATGTGAATCATCATGAATTATTTATGTTGATAAAAAGTGATCAAACGTGTAAAAGATAAATGGATTAAAAGATTAAGAGAAAAAGAGATAAAGAGATAAACAGTTTAGGGGGCCTAAGAGATAATAATGTATAAAAGAGATAAATAGATAAAACTGATAAAGAAAGAAATAGATAAAAAGATAAATAGATTAAAAGATTAAGAGATAAATACATTATATATATATATATATATATATATATATATATATATATATATATATACAAAGAGATTAAAAGATTAATAGATATAGAGATACATATATAGAGAAAGAAATAGAGACACAATTTTATTAAATTAAATAAAACAATGACTAATAAAAAAGAATTAGTTAGTTTAAGTGATGAAAATTATGATATAATTAATAATAGAAATGAAATGTTGAATAATGATCATATGCATGAATTTTTAGAGCTTTTAAGAAGACAATCAAATTTGTTTTACAATATGCAAAGCACTTTATGTTTACAAGTGCTTGATATGATAGTTCCAATTGAAAAAAATAAGAAGCACATTCAAATACTTTTTAGTGGTTTTTTCAAATCTGGTCACTGGATTTGCACTTATTATGATAGGACAAGGCTTTACATTTTTGACAGTCTTAACAGTGGCTTTTTAAATGAGGATCAATTGAACTACTTAACTAGATTATATCTATTTAAACCACCAGTGGTATTTTCAAAAGTTCATCAACAACCTTTAGGCAGTGTTGATTGTGGAGTATTTGCTATAGCATTTACGACATCTTTATTTTTTAATGAAATGCCAAACACTCTTTATTATGATTATTATCATATGAGAAACCATTTGAAGTTAATTTTTACAAACAATCGTTTGAGTCGTTTTCCGACTGAAAAAAGTTCTATTAACCCACGTTTAATTGTTAAGTATGATTGGAAGAGTCTTTCAAGTAATTCATTTAAAGAACCCTTATGTAAAACAATAAACAATAATCAAATTATTAATAGAAAAATTCCTTGTGGGAGAATTTTAAATAATACAAAGGAAATGAATAATCCTTTAAAAATGCAACAATATAGTGCCATACTTAAATCCAAAAGTAAAATTGAAAATATATTTCATTCAGATAAAATAGACGCTTGCTCTAAAAAAATTCTAACAAGTAAGTTAGAATTCGATCGACAACATCTGAATAAAAGAAAGTCTGAAGCTATCAATAATGAAATAGACTCCTCGCATAAGAAGAGCAACATGCAATATCAAAATCAATTTGAAGAAGGATTGCTTAAGCATAAAAATTTGTTGAGTCAAGTTAATGATTCAAATGACGATAACATAAATGAATCTGTTAATTTAGAAAATATCGTTGTTTTAATTCCCACAATAAAGAATATATATGATAGTGTGGAGAAAACAAATTCGTTATGCAAACCTGTTCGAAAAAGTGTAGCGGAAAATCAAAGAAATTATCGTGCTAGACAAAAATTAAAAAGAAATATTGAAAATATAAATCTTTCAGATGAAGTAGATCACTTGTCTATGAAAAGAAAAAAGAGTCGGTCAGAATATCAAAAAACATATAGAGAAAAAATTAAATTTAAAAAAAAGAAAATGAAATAAACTGTTCTTATGATTTAAATAATGTAAATTCTAATGAATGTGATTTAATAAATGCAATTTCTCCTGTTTCAGTAATAACAAATTCACAATTACAAAATAGTGAAAAGGAAAAAAACTCTTTAATTCAAAAATCTCGAAAAAGTAGAAATGAAATTCAGAAAAACTATCGAAAAAGACAAAATTTAAAACTTAATACACAAAAATCAATTGTTACTCTGCCAAGTATATGAAAAGACAAGATTATTCATGAATCAAATTCTAATGAAAATTATTTGGGAAAATTGAATTATTATTGCAATCATTGTCAAGCTAAGCATTTTAAAGATGAAAGAGTTAGTGTCAAACAAGACAGTTTTAATGATTGTTGTGGTCATGGTGGTGTTGTACTGGATTCAGTGCAATATCCAGAAGATTTAAGAATATTGTTAGAAGGACTTCATTCAAAGTCCGGTCATTTTAAAAAGAATATAATAATGTATAATAATTGGTTTTCTTTTGCATCTTTAAATGCTAACGTAATTAATTTTAATAACAGAAGAAGAGGACCATTTTGTTACAAAATTCAAGGTCAAATTTATTACCAAATTAATAGTGCTTTATATCCTGATAAAGGTGAAGACCCGTGTTTTGGTCAATTATTTATTTACGATCCTGAAGAAGCAATTCGTTATAGATTAAAAAGTAACGAAAATTTGGACGAAGAAATTTTACTAACTATAGAAAATATTTTGAGAACTTTAAATACATACACAAAATCTTTTATGATGATGTCAGAAGTAATTAAAGTAGAAACAGAATTAGCAAGACAAAATAATGAAGATATTCCAGAGTTGCAACTATTGTTTACGTTGAAAAAAGGTTTTGATAAAAATAGATTTAATTTTCAAAGTTACAATGAAGTTGCTGCTATTTTCAATACAAACTCAGAAGGAGAAATACCAGAATCTTATGAAACGGTTTACAATAAGTCTACAAAAGAACTGAAATTAGTTAGTAATTTAGATCCGAATGTTGAACCATGGATCTATCCCATATTTTATCCACTTGGAAATAAAGGTTATAATATTAATATGATTCGTAGTGATAGTGATTTTAGAAGTAAAAAACATAATATTTCTAGGTCTGCCTATTGTAAATACAAAATTTCTATAAGAGATAAGGAATTCAATCAATTTTTATATGGAGGAAGATTGTTTCAACAATGGGTAGTTGACAATTATGTAAAAATAGAGAAAGATAGATTGCGGTTTTGTGCAAACAATCAAGGTCAATTGAGAAGTGAAACATATCAAGGATTAATCGATTATTTACAAAATCATGAGTTAGAAAGTGATGTACATGTTGGAAAAATGCTTATATTACCTTCCACTTTTATAGGATCACCTCGTAATATGATGCAACAATATCAGGATGCCATGGCTATTGTTGGTCGTCATGGAAGACCAGATTTATTTATTACAATGACATGTAATCCAAATTGGAAAGAGATACAAGAAAATTTATTACCTCATCAAACTGCTGCTGACAGACCTGATATAGTAACTAGAGTATTTGCATTGAAGGTGAAACATCTTTTAAATGTTATTGTTGACAAAAAGTTATTTGGGAAAGTTAAGTCTTATGTTTATGTTATTGGATTTCAAAAGCGAGGATTGCCACATATTCATTTGTTAGTCATATTGAAAGAAAATTCTAAAATATTAACAGTTGAAAGTGTTGATCGTTATATTTCTGCAGAGATTCCCGATGAAAATATCAATCCTATTTTACATAACATAATATTGCAAAATAATATTCACGGCCCTTGTGGAGATTGGTGTTTAATTGATGGTAAATGTTCAAAAAATTTTCCAAAGAGTTACCAAGAAGAAACTACAATTAAAGACAATTGTTATGTTCGTTGTCGTCGACGAAATAATAATAAATCGTATGAGCGACCAAATGGATTTGTTGTTGACAATTCTAATGTGGTTCCGTATTGTCCTATACTTTCAGAAATATTTAATTGTCATATAAATGTGGAAATAGTTTTAAGTATTAAATCTGTTAAATATTTATATAAATATATTTTCAAGAGTCATGATGCTGTATCCATTATTATTACAAATGCAAATGGTGAGGTTACTGTTAATCACAATGAAATTAATCATTATGAAGAAAATGGGTATGTAGGTCCTGTTGAGGCTGTTTGGAGAATTTTAAGTAAACCTTTAGGGAAAAAGAGCCGTAGTATAAATCGTTTACCCATACATTTACCAAATGAACAGAATGTTATTATTCGCGAAGGGAAAGATAATAACAATGTTTCTTTTGATTTACAAAAAAATACAAAATTGCTTGATTTTTTTAAACTTAATGAGCGTGATAGTACTGCTCGGCAGTATTATTATACAGAAATACCAGAACATTATACGTGGATAACGAAATCTCTTGAATGGAGAAAAAGAATTCGTCAAGAAAAAGTATTGGGAAGAATGTATTCAGTTAATCCACGTCAATTGGAATTATTTCACCTTAGATTATTTGTAAGAATTCTAATTCATTGTCATCCTGTACATCCGGAAAAACTTTGGGAACAATTTAAGGGGCAAATGTCAGAAGACTATTAAAGAATTGGCAATATTGAAGCCGAAAAAAACAGCTTATAGAAATATAAAATCAATGTTATTAAATGAAGGATATTGTTTAACTGATTTTCAGGGATTATTAGATACAGATGAAAATTTCTCTGAGCAGGTTGATGAAATAGGTATTTTTGAACATATCAAGATAGAAGAGCAGAATTATACTAAATTAAATGTTGAACAAAGAAATATAGTTGATTATATACTTGAAGGCACAACAGATTCTTCTTTTAGTAGTTCTAAATGCTTATATATTAATGGTTGTGGAGGATCTGGAAAAACTTTTTTATATATTGCATTATGGCATTTATTAAAAAGTAAAGGAATAAATGTTTGCAATATGGCACTTACAGGCATAGCTGCCACACTGCTTCCTAACGGGAAAACTGTACATAAAGTCTTAGGTTTACCTGTTCCACTGTACAGTGATTCATCTTCAAATATTAAAGTTCAGTCAAAAGAAGCACTCTTTTTAAAAAATATTGATGTTTTTATTTGGGATGAAGCACCAATGGCTCCAAAATATGCCTTAGAAGTTATGGATAAGTTATTAAGAGATATAATGAAATCAAATGAAGTTTTTGGTGGAAAAATTGTAATCTTAGGAGGAGATTTTCGACAAATTTTACCGATAAAAGAAAGAGGTACTAGATCAGAAATAATAAATTTAACAATAAAAAATAGTTACTTATGGAAACATTTTAAAAAGTACACATTAACAGAAAATATGAGAGCTTTACCAGAGGAAACAGAATTTGTAGATTTTCTACTTAAAGTTGTCAATGGCGAATTAAACGATACAGATGATAACGTCGAATTACCAGAACATATTATTCAACAAGGAAATATAGATATTGCTGTAGAAATGTATGGTCATTTGATACAACAGAAAAAAATTAAGGATTTGTTAATGTGTGCAATTTTAGCTCCAAGAAATGTTGATGTTGATGATATTAATAAGAGGATGGTAAATCTCTTAGATAGTAAAGGTGAAAAAATATATAAAAGTATTCATTCTACTGAAAATTGTGATAATGGAAAATTTTCTGAAACTTTATTACCAGAATATTTGAATACTCTCTTTCCACCTTCTTTACCACCACATGAATTACATTTTAGAATTAACCCTTTAAGTACGGGAAGGACAGATTTTTTATCGAAGATTCAAGGTCGTGGTTCTCTGTATTCACGTATGACAAAAATTTGTCAGGCACCATTCCTTAAGTATTTTTTTGCCCTCTTTCAGAATCCGTCATTGAAATTGCAAAAAAACTAAATTTAAAAAAGATGTGGCCATTTTTTTAAACAAAAACACGAAATTTTAAAAGTTTTTTGTCAAAAAAATTTTTTTTTCATAGACTAAAAGTTACAATATAAGCTGCTCACCTGAAAATATCGCGTCCGCAATACCCAAGCTTTACCAATGTGAAACACGTTTAAAACATTTCAAGATGGTGGTTTTAAAATGGCGGTAGAAGAGATTTTTTCAAATAATAATATAATTTTATTTTCCAAAAACAAAAAAATTTTTTTATTTTTTTATACTTATTATCCAAATGTTTTTGGGTCGCTGATTACGAATCTGATGTCAGTTTTGAAAAATTTAATATGGCGGAGAAAATTTTTGAAAATTTGTCGTAGTCGAAAACTTGTCACTCGAGGGTTTTTTAGGGCCGCTGATTACGAATATGATATCAGTTTTTAAAAATTCAAAATGGCGTATCCAATATGGCGGACAAAATTTTTGAAAATTTGTCGTAGTCACTTAAAATTTATCACTCGGGAGTTTTTGGGGTCACTGATTACGAATCTGATCTCAGTTTTTTAACATTCAAAATGACGGATCCAATATGTGGGACAAAGTTTTTAAAAATTTATTGGATTAGCGAGAAGTTCATTACTCGAGGAATGCTGGTATCTCTGATTAGAAATCTAATGTCTATTTTTCAAAATTCAAAAAGACGGTTCAATTTAGAGTTTGAGTTTTAAAGATTTTTACTTTCTCTGGCCATCATAATATTATGATGTTTCCGACTCTATCCGCGAGGAGGTAAACGTGAAATGAAGAGTCTTAATTTTTTTGTATTTTAATTTTTTTAATTATCTTTATGATTATCATGCCACCTTATCCAACAAAAAACTTTTTGAAAACTTTACAGAACAGCAATGCCTCGACAGATTTTTTACAATTAAAAAGAAACATACAATGCTCTTAAAGTAATGATTAAACTCCATAAAACCCAGCACAAGTTCACAAAATTTTAGAAACATTTCGTAAAAAAATAAATTTTTGGCCTTTTTGTAAAGTGCTAAATTCATTAAGAAGATGATTAAATTTTACGAACGATATTTATTGCGGGACAGAAGCTGAAAATAATAATGTATTGAGTAATTTTGCTTTTAGAACAAGCATTGTACTAAAAATAATAGGACGTTTACTAATGTTGACTGCTCCCAAACAATGGCTTAATTATCACATCTTCTATGATAATCTCGTTTGTACCCTTTACGAATTTTAAGTGACTACGAAGAATTTCAAAAATTTTGTCCGCCGTATTGGATTCGCGATTTCCAATATTTAAAATCCGACCTCAGATTCGTAATCAGCGACGCCAAAAACCCCCGAGTAACGAGTTTTAAGTGACTACGACAAATTTTTAAAGATTTTGTCCAACATATTGGATCCGCCATTTTGACTTTTTAAAAACTGACATCAGATTCGTAATCAGCGACCCCAAAAAGCCCCGAGTAACAAATATTAAGTGACTACGACAAATTTTCAAAAATTTTGTCCGCCATATTGGATCTGCCATTTTGAATTTTTAAAAACTGACATCAGATTCGTAATCAGCTACCCCAAAAACATTTAGATAATAAGTATCAAAGAAATTAAATTTTTTTTTGTTTTTGGAAAATAACATTATATTATTATTTGAAAAAATTCCTTCCACCGCCATTTTAAAACCGCCATCTTGAAATTTGTTTAAACGCGTTTCATATTAGTAAAGCTTGGGTATTGCGGACGCGATATTTTTAGGTGAGCAGCTTATATATTAACTTTTAGTCTATGAAAAAAAAAAATTTTTACAAAAAACTTTTAAAATTTCGTGTTTTTGTGTAAAGAAATGGCCAAAACTTTTTTAAACTTAGTTTCTTTGCAATTTCAATAACGGATTCTGAAAGAGGGCAAAAAAATTCTTAAGGTAGTGCCTGACAAATTTTTATCATACGTAAATACAGAGAACCACTATCTTGAATCTTCGATAAAAAATCTGTCTTTCCCGTCCTTAAAGGGTTAATTCCGTTGTAATGCTTATTAGAAATCTTAGTATTAATGAAGGATTATGTAACGGAACAAGGTTAATTGTTTTAGATTTATCACATAATGTTATTAAATGTCAAATATTAACGGAAGATAAGAGTGGAAATATTGTCTTTTTACATAAAGTAACTTTATATTATTAAAATTTATATCCGTTTACTTTTAAAAGAAGACAATTTCCTATAAAATTATCTTTTGCAATGACTATTAACAAGTCTCAAGGACAAACATTTAACAGAATATATATAGATTTAAGAAGAGATGTATGTAATCACGCTCAGATGTATGTTGCATTATCGAGGGTACGTTCATTTGAATCTGTAAAAATATATTTAGGAGATAATAGAAGTAATATGTATATAAAAAATCAGTCGGAGAAGCAGGCGCAATGCGCCTACATCATAGGGTTTCGTGGCGTAAAATGATAAATAAATAATAATTTATCAATTACCATAGCAACGGTTGCCATGGCGATGGTTGTTATGACAACCGTTACCACAGCAACGGTTGCTATGGCAACCATTACGTAAGGCGTAAGGCCTTAAGACATAAAACATAAGACGTAAGACATAAGACATAAGACATAAGACATGAGACATAAGACTTAAGACTTAAGACTTAAAAACTACGGACGGACACCGAAGTCTCGCTATAAGGGTTTTGGCCCTTGGCCACGAAACCCTAAAAATTATGTTTATAGTGAAATTTTTGAATAATTAAGGAACCGGATTTAACAAAAAATTATATTATATTATTAATTATATTATATTATATTATATTATATTATATTATATTATATTATATTATATTATATTATATTATATTATATTATATTATATTATATTATATTATATTATATTATATTATATTATATTATATTATATTATATTTCAGCTGAGATTCCAGATGAAAATGTTGATAATCAGTTGCACAAAATTATAATGCTACATAATATTCACGGTCCTTGTGGTGACTGGTGTTTAGTTGATGGTAAATGTTCTAAAAACTTTCCTAAGTCTTTTCAAGAAGAAACTATATTTGAAGATGATTGTTATGTGAAATATCGTAGAAGATTAACTCGAAAAACTTATGACACATGAATTACATTTACGAATATATTCCATTGTAATGCTTATTAGAAATATGAGTATTAATAAAGGTTTGTGTAATGATACGAGATTGTTAGTTTTAGATTTATTAAATAATGTTATTAAATGTCAAATATTAAGAGGTGATAAAGCTGGAAATATTGTTTTTTTACGTCGTGTTACATTATTTTGTGATAATGTTTATCCATTTACATTCAAAAGAAGGCAATTTCCTATTAAATTAGCATTTGCAATGACCATAAATAAATCTCAAGGACAAACTTTTCAAAAAATTGCTTTAGATTTAAGAAAGGATGTTTTAATCACGGTCAATTATATGTATCACTTTCTAGAGTACGTTCTTTTCTATCATTAAAAGTATACTTGGGAAATCAAAGAAGTTATAAAAACATAAAAAATTATGTATTTCGTGAAATTTTGGAATAAGTTATTTTCTAATATTAAAATAACTACATTTGTAAATTGGTAATTGTGATTCTTTATTAATCATTTATTTATTTTTCGAATGATTTTTTTCATTTCATATTAATATTATATTCATATAATTAATTATATAATTTATATAATATATAATTAATTATATAATTTATATAATATATAATTAATTTAATATAATTAATTATATATAATTAATTATTTATATAATGTATAATTAATATAATTAAATAATTATTATAATTAATATTTTTCTATTTTATAAAAAATTTTGTATAAATGACTGATTTGTTAATTAAAAATTTTAGCATAAAAGAATATCGATAAAATAAAATTTGATGTTATGGAAATCAGTTTAAATAAATATGATTGTATTAAAAAAGACAGTTGTTAATTAACTGAATAAAATAGTTGTTTATAGTATTAAAAGTGACTAAAAACGAACTGAAAAGGTCATATAACTGTGCAACCTGTATCGCGACAACGTAAGGCTGGTTGCCGTTTCATTCTGTAATTTCATACGACACATAGTGGTCGGAGAGACCCTATTTTATGCGAAAAATTAAAAGACTGCACCGATTGCAACGAAACTTTAGGATATTCTTAATTTCGTCATACTAAATAAGAATATATCATAAAATTTGACAGTTGACAGCTATCAAAGTGACTGTCAATTTTTTAAAAAATGAGTAAATCTATATAAAAATTTTATCTATAAGATTTTTAGGCTCACTGATATCGAATTTTGCGTAAAATTTATAATTTGACAGTTGACAGCTGTCAAAGTGACTGTCAGCTTTATAAAAATTAAGAAAATGTTTTATAAATATAACTATTACATTTGCAGACTGAGTAGTCACAATATTGATATCGAACTTAAACTTTGACAGTTACCTTCTATCACTGCATATCACTGAATTTCTTTTTTAAGATAAATTAACAATTAAAATGGAAGAAAGTAATTTAATAATAACATATTTTTATAGTAACTGAGATACAAAAAATAACAAAACGTTAAGTACATTATTTTTGAATCATCAAAATAATTGAAATAACTATAATAATAATATTGACAATTCTTGATAATTCTTTATCAACTTTATTGGTTAAAATATGCAAGAAATTTAATAATTTAATATAAATAGAAGCTACTAAACTCACTTTTAGAAATAAACAAATATTTTTCAGGACTAAAATGTAAGAAATTATTTACATATTACTTTCTATCTTTTAGATTCATCAACAGATATATGAAAAACCTTTGAATACCAAATTTTGTAGAAACTGAACAATTTTTAAAAATATTTGACGCCATATTGGAACCGCCATTTTAAAATTTTGAAAATAGATTTCACATTTCTCAAGACACACAATAAAAATCACTTGTAAAAAATACCTACCATGAATTAATTGAATATTTAATGTTATAATCCACTTTTTGTCATTTGGAACTACTGTTGTAATCGGACTCATGAAACAAAAATGTCAAAAAAATTTTTTGGCGCAAGTTTGCGCAGCTGTTTTTTCCATAGGTCATTAAAGGATACTTTGGACTACTCTTCTAAAAGAGAATTAGGATCGTACTCGGTCGTACTTTTTTGTATACCATTTTAAAAAAAATTATTCAAATAAAAAGATATATTATAAAGCAATTGATATTTTATTAACAAATTTTTTTAGTTATAATTATTCAAGAAAACATCTTTTTTTAAGCGTGAGAAATGACATAAAATCGTTAAATATTTTTAATATTGACTCCTGGAGTACAAAAACTTGTTAAGAGAACTCATGTTATAAAGGGTAAAAAATGTCACTTATAAAATTCGCATTTTAAACATATATATCGCCTTTCCCAATCAATTCTATTGTAAATACCAATCAGTTTTGAAATCTAGGAACACTTATGAGTAAGAATCGCTTTATCTAATTTAATTTAACGCAATTTAAAAATTACCATTTTTCGCATAAAATAGTATACCTCCGACCACAGTGCGACATCAAACTTCAAAATTGTAAGTAACTGTAAATGTTTAAACTAATCATTGTTAATAAATAATCACATAAAAAATATGCATATAATTATTTAACGAAAACCCGTAATTTCTTCAAAGTAAAACGATTCCACACTTAAAAATAAATGTTAAGACTTAACAACTTGATAAATCAGCGAATTATCTCTTTTTTATTTCTTAATAAAACTACCCTTGTATTAGCTCGAGAGTAAAACTAGCTATTAAAAATACAACACTTTTTAAGAAAATCCAAATTGCTTTGTTAAAAAATTAATATTTTATAATAAATAAAACATAAAGGTTATTTTAAAGCTTGTTGTGACTTCACAACTCAAGTAGCACGTAACATTACTGGAATGTTGCAGTAATGTTAAATGTAATGTTGGTAACATTACAGTGTAACATTGCAGTAATATTAAAATGTCAGCCCTAAGGTAGTACTATAGGTAACGTTGCAGTAACATTACCATGTAATGTTACAGTAATGTTCCTGCAATGTCACTGTAATATTATGGACGCATGATTATTCTCCAAATGTAATTTTTTCGAAATGTCATTTTACCGAACTGCACTTTTGCGAAAAGTCATTTTTGCAAAAAAGCCATTTTATCGAAAAGCCATTTTTGCAATTAGCAATTTTTCCGAAAAGTCATTTTTACGAATGGTCGTTTTTGCAAATTGTCGTATTTGCGATAAGCTATTTTTGCGAATTGTCATTTTTGCAAATTTTTTTGATAAATGTTGTTTTTGCGAATTGTCACTTTTGCGAATCACCATTTTACGAATTGTTACATTTGCGAAAACTCATTTTTGCGAATTGTCATTTTTGTGACAATTACTATAGTAAACTTGTATGCATGTAGAGATTCACCATACCAATTTTCGCAAAAATTACAATTCGTAAAAATGATTTTTCGCAAATGTGACAATTCGCAAAAATGACTTTTTGCAAATGTGACAATTCGTAAAAATGGCGGTTCGCAAAAATAACAATTCTTAAATATGACAATTCGCAAATGTGACAATTCGCAATAATGTCTTTTCGCAAAAATTAGGTACAATTCTCAATAATAACTTTTTGCAAAAATGGCTTTTTGATAAAATGGCTTTTCGCAAAAGTGCAGTTCGTCAAAATGACATTTCAGATGTTCTCTTTTGAATAAATTTTCATATCATTAAATAAATTTTTTAACCTCTATAATTATAAAGATTAAGAAATAAAATTAATTTTCATAATAGAGTTGAAGTTAGAGAGCTAGAGTTAGTTTTGATTTTAACGTTGTAATAAAATGACATGATGCACGCATAGAAAGGGTTTGCTGTGGCAGCGAGTAGTTTCCTGCCACAACAAACTTGTTCGTTGAAATAGGGACAGCGAAAAAGTTCGTCACTGTAAATTGTTTGCTGTGGTAACTAACTTTCTGAGATTTCACAGCAAACATTTGTTTACTGCTGCAGCTAATTCCTTTTTTTCCGTGATGTAAGTGTATTAGGATTAAAAATTGCATTGCAAAATAGAGGAGAAATTTGGGCGCGTGTAGCGCGCCATTTTAGAGACTAGTTTAAATGATAAGAAATAAAATAAAATTAGAGATGGAAATAAATGACAGTTACGCAATAGTATTGTTGTGGGTAAACGGTAGACAATTTGGAGACAAGAGAGAGAGAAAATATATCTCTGTCCTTATGGGAAAAATTTAAATATTATTGGTTGAAAGAGTATGACGCGTTATGAATTTCCGTGAATAGGAAGAGAGATAGTCTCGCGAAACGGAAGTCGCGCGGATTTTTCGTATTAACCGGAAGAGATTAAGGGCGAATATTATTATTATAGAAAATTCTAGACAATTCTAGAGAGTTCTAGAATTTTCCATAGCGTCTCCAAATTGGTATATAAACAGCGAGATCGAAGCTCTCGTTCTCTTATTTCGACTACTCTGTTCATAAACGTACGTAAGTATAAATTCTAAAACTGTACTTGTGACACCCAGGAATTCGTTGTTTTACAACTTACTACCTGGTGTTGTAAGTATTAATTGTAATATACATATTATTTAAACAGTAACACTGACATTGTTATAATATTGTATAACGCAGGAATTCGTTGTTTTACAACTTACGCGCTGAACTTTACAATATATAACTCATAAATATAATCATTTACAATAAAAAAAAATACTCAGGAATTCGTTGTTTTACAACTTACTACCTGATATTTTTTTTACATTACACTGATATTTTAAAAAAATTGTATAACACAGGAATTCGTTGCTTTACAACTTACGACCTGAACTTTACAATTTTTAACATACATTTATACTCACATTTACAAATCGTAAAAATTACTCAGGAATTTGTTGTTTTACAATTTATTACCTGGTAATTAAATAAAAATTATCTACAAAGTCAAGCCCTGGTGGAAGTGTTGGGGAATTTACCAAGAAATTGGTTTACTACCTCATAATCTAAAACCTTAAGGGGTAACAAGAGCAAATCGTAAGTTTATTGAATATTCTTATGAGCTGCGTTCATATAGTAATAGGCTATATCGATGTGGCAGTTTGAAAGATTCAATAAATATTGATACTAGACCACCAAACTATTATTTATGATAGGTAATAATTAATTCATTTGAATTAATTATTTTAGTTAATTTTTCAGAGAAATAAATAGATTTTATTATGTAAATTGAACAAATTTTGATCATTTTTCGATATTATAATTTTATCATATCTAAAATAAATCAAAATTTAGAAAATTTATAATTTTAAAGAATATTTATTTATTAATAGAATAGTTAATATAGGGAATAGGGAAAACTTGACCTTTTGTAGATAGGATTTATAAAATTTTATTATTAAATTTTATTTAATTTTTGTTTCTAGATTTGTCTAATTGGAACATAATTTACTAATTGTAATTATTGATATTATTGAAAGAAGGAAGAATACATACGAAGGTGAATGAACAATTTTATTTATTTTTATTTTATTAATTACTGAGTCAATTCATATAGACCATAGCAACCGAACTTACAAAATTATTTATTTAAATGAACTATATCATAAGAAAAGATTTCTTTATAGTTAAAAAATTGTGTT
The DNA here is from genome assembly GCA_032873175.1 of Leptopilina drosophilae. Classification (NCBI taxonomy): domain Eukaryota; kingdom Metazoa; phylum Arthropoda; class Insecta; order Hymenoptera; family Figitidae; genus Leptopilina; species Leptopilina drosophilae. The sequence continues at coordinate 12,976,175 of CM065486.1, forward strand.
AATTTAATTTTTAATTTATTAATTTATATTTTATAATTTTTTCCTACGAAAGAAAGATAACAAAATTATCTTATTTAGTAATGGATAATTTAGAAAGAATAATAGCTGAATGACCGAATAATTATTGGAGCAGATTCCTTTAATTTGGTTATAAAGCGACAAATTTTCTCAAAAATAAAATATAATATTAAAGAGAAATTTGAATTACATAATTTCATTCATATAATATATTACTATAAATGTTGTCAAAACAGATCTTATCCGTTGATATAGTTTGGCACGTGCCTCATTGTTAGTGGATCTTTAAATTTAGGAAATAATGTCCCTTTAAATTTATACAAAGACATTCTTTCTATTCAGATTACATAAGAATGAGAAATATTTAATACACATGTATAAGATATTTCTCATGTTAGAAACACGTGGGTTTTCAGAAGTTTACCGTACAGTGGGCTTTTAAATCAAAATAAAGGAAAATATTTAGATATATACTTCCCTCGGTCTGTTAACCAATACACGTATGTTTCAACGGGTTACAGCAAACTTTTTTTGGTAAAACCATTCTCACTAACTTTTGGAACAAACACGAGAACTCTTTAAAAAATCATCGAAAACGCTATAATTCTAACAATAATAAATTCTACTAAATTGATATTCTGTGTAATAAAATTCTATTAAATAACATTTCTAACAAATTTGGTTTAGGGTCTTTTCATGCGCCCCAAATAATATACAAGTACCAATAATGTGTTAATTCAATTTTTGCAAAGAATTTTACTGTTTATAAATAAAATAAAGTTATTTCAAAGAAATTATTAAAATTTTAGAAGATGACTAAATTCTTATGAGATATACACTATAACGAATTATGAAATGAATTTTTTGAAAATAATTGGATTTTTGCAAATATTTTATAACGAACTGAGAAAGTTCTTTTAATTTCTTTGAAAATAATTGAGGGCTCGGATCAAAGAACCGACGCTTGTAAACGCACAGAACATTGCGAAGCGTCGGTTCTTCGATACGAGCTCTCATTTGGGTTTTTACAAAGATTTATTTACTATTTAAAAAATAATTAAATTATTTTGAAGTTTTTATTAAAGTTTTAGAAAATATTAGTATTCATTCCTAAAATTTTATAAAAATTTTGAATAATTAAATTCTTGCAAAGAATTGAATTATTTTTAATATTTAATATTTTCAATATTTCAGAAAATTCTAATACATACACAAAGGGACCGTTCAAAAAATACGTAACGCTATTCTTCTGAAATTTGGACCCCCCCTCCCCCACCTAACACAATGTTATATTCATTAGCGCCATTTTTTCTCCTTACCGTAACAAATTGCATGACCCCCCTCCCCCCAAAACGCGTTACGTATTTTTTGAACGGCGCCAAACTAATAACATTAAAATTTTTTAGAATTACAATAATATCTATTCAAATTTATAAATTAAAATTCCCCAAAAAATGATTTTTTTAAATTAACCAAAATTTTTTCAATTGTTCTTGAAACATTAAATTTATTTATTTATTAAAAATTAAGCAAAAGATTTGCAAAATAAGTTTTTTTCCTTATGTAATACAAACAATAAGGGAAATATTTATTTCTCTTTTAACACATTATTGGTATTTGTATGTTATTTATATATTAAAATTATATAATTAATAAAAAATATATATTTACAATTTTTAAGAAGTTTCTGAGTACTAGATAGCTGTATTATGAATTATACTACCTACCAATTTTAAATTAAGATTTGTGTCAAAATAATTGTGCGAATTAAATAAGTAAGTTAAGTAGTACAATTTGAAGCGTCAAAAATGATTTTTCACAGGTGATTTTAATTTGTTTTTTTTATTAATTGAGGGGCTGGATGCTTTTACGTGTTACGCGCCATTTACTTAACATGGCGCGTAACACATAGCATCCAGCCCCTCAATTACTTTTAATAACTTATAGTCAAATATGATTTCATTGGAAACTTCGACACTCTAATTTACCATTTTCATAATAAAGTGTAAAAACGTTAATTTTTCTGTTAAAAAAAGCTACTTGAAAAATGTGGTTTTATTGCTTGGTTTGTTTACATTTTACAACTTGGACTTGACCTTAACAAGTTCCACATTCTGAGTCATGTCTTCACATTCTCCTTCCTGATTCTTTTCACTAGCATCAAAATTTTCTGAGTTCTATTTATCTGACTTTTCATGTGATATATTTTTTTGATATCTCCAAAAGTGACTAGTAAAAGAGCTCATAAAATTATGTGTTTTATTACATTTTGGAAATGGTCATTTTATATTGTCACCTTTAAGTATATGTTCTTTTAAATGTTTAATGAAATCCTGATAGTTAACGCATTCTTAATTGCATATTATAAAGGAGCAATGTAGTATCAATTAAGCCATTAGACATATTCTTATATAAAATTTTACAAAATCTTCTATTATGTATCCTTAAGAGATCCTTTTTAATATTAATAGTAGATTCGAAAGTACGTTTACAGGCAATGAAACCACAATGCTTATAATATTTACTTAAAGTGAGTAGTATAGATAGACCGGTTCCACGTCATCTCAGTCGGTAATTCAGACTCCTACTTACCGACTGAAATGACGTAGAATCGGCCGTTGGTGGGGGTTCCTTATTTTCATATATGCAAATTAGTTAAACCTTTTAATTTGCATGTATGCAAATTAGTTAATTCTTTTAATTTGCATATTTGCAAATTAGTTGACCATATGAATTTGCATAACTCTAATTTGCATACGTTTTCTATTGTTAACCTTTTAAGTTTATGCAAATGCCACCCACTTTTTACCAACCCTTTTTAACTTTTATGCGAATTTCATCCTTTTAAACGTGGATTATGCAAATACCACCCACCTTCTTTAAGTTTTACGCAAAAATCTACTCTTTTAGACGTGGAACATGCAAATAACACCCACTATAACCCTGCCTCTTTTTTACATTCCACCTACCCTGCCTACATCTTGTTCTTTGCAACCACCCCCTTTCACCACCCTCTCACCCGTTACTTTTTTAAAATACGTTGCTTTTAGTTAACCACCCCTCACCCACCCATTTTTTCCCTTTATATGTATAAGAGAACGATCGCGCGCTATAGCGCGCGTGTTATCGTTCTCAACCAATTTAATATTACGTGTTTAATGAAATTAATGAATTAAATCATTATTTTACGGTAAAGATGATAGATACAAAATAAATATATTGACATGTATATTTTCGGGAAAACAATTTTTTGTAGCATAAGAAAACGTACAACTGTAATGTTAAAACCGTACATAGATTATAAAGAAAATTGAAATTTGTTAAAGATTTTAACATATGTTAAAGAAAGAAAAGAAAATAATGGATTCTATAAACAATATCATTTATGTACAATGGTTTGTACTACAATTGCTTTACTTGCTTTCAGATTTTTATAATTAGACAACTGATATCCATTTCAAATTTCTACTTGATAAGACAATGTCGTTTTCATGTTTCAAACTTAATTTTTGTCACCTTAGTAATGTAGAAGAACCAAATGTTATTTTACATTTTTTATATGTAGAATCAAATAAAATTAAATACATTTCTTAATTTAGGATTGATAATCTCAATAAAAGTTAATTCAAGTGTATATTTTGTTATTTTAATTGATTATATTAATATAACATAAAAATGAAATCAGTTTTTAAAGAACATTTTTTTTAAACAAAATACGAATAATAACATTTTTACAGTATTCAAACAAATGTTTTTTATTATAATGATTTTCTGAGAAGAAAAGAAAGTTTAAAGTTATTCTATCACTTTTATAATAAGATTATAAATCTTATTGTTAATCCTTTTTCAACATATTTAACAATTGAGGCACCCAATTCAAGAACCGGTCGGACGCTCGGGCTGGCTGCCGTGAAGCCAGTCAGCGCACAAAAATGTCAATAAAATAAAAATTCAAAATTTTGATTTTTAAAATATACTACATTGTAGAAAATAGAAATGCGCATCTTTTTTTCTTTTGACTTTTTTTTGTATGACGAATATCTTAAATAATAAAGACAAAAAAGTGGAAAATTTAAATTCACAAATTTAATTAAATTTTTAAACTTAAATCATCAGATCTTCTAAAAATATTAATTAATTTACTTGAAATTTGGTATGCACTCGTATTTGGGTCTTGAGAAGACGATAGTATGATGAAAAAGTTAAAAATCAATAATTGTTTAATAATTTGTTATTGTTAAAAATTACATGTCGATAACCGCGTTTTACTACTTTCGTCGACAAAATGTATGTGGGGAACTTCAACGTAGAAAAAACTTCCAGTGAGACATTTGTTCCTCATATAATAAAGTAGTTTTCTGGAAATTTCCAGACCGATTCATTTAAAATTGACAGATATACACGGTTTTTAATTTGACGCGCGGCGTCAATGAATATGACTCTGCGAGTCGCAGCTATAGAGCGACAATGTCGTCTGCTTATATTATGTTTTTGTTTCGTACGACAATCAAGGTGAATTACAAAGAACACATGTATACACTTTTTATAATTATTTTCTTTGCAAAATATTTCCATTGAAAATAATAATTTGTCATTGTAATGATTTTTTGGTTAAATTAAAGTAAATTGATTGTAAATATTATTCTGAAAATCAGTGATTCAGTCTTTGATTTATCAAGTAATTTAATATTTTCGGTTATGATTTACAGTATTGTACAAAGAAAATATTTAACTTTAATAATAAAATTATTTATAATTTATTGATAATAAAACATTAGATTAATTGATTTTGTATCTAAACTTTAGGGAGAAGAATATATTTCCGCATCAGGGAAGAAAGTTGAAGGAAAAATCTTCGAGTCAGTAAAAGAATGTTGTCAGAAAAAATGTTTTGAAATAGTTCCAATTGAAAGTCAGCAAGAGAGTTACTACTCTTTTTGGGAAAGTGGCAATTATAATGTTCAAACCGTGATTTTAAATTCGATGATGACAAAAAAGGATCCAATGACAAAAAGTAATTCAGAAAAAAATATAGTTTTATGGGAATATACGTTTCATTCTTCGAAAGGAAATTTTAAAGTGTGTAAAAACTTCTTATGTAAGTGTTTACAAATTGGTAAATCGCGACTTGAGACAATTCGAGAAAAAATAAAAAATTACGAAAGTTTGAGAGATAAGAGAGGAAAACACGCTAATCATTTTTTATTACCAACAGATGATATTAAACAATTGATTTACCAACATTGTCAATCGATACCACACACACAATCTCACTATCAACTCGAAAAATCAAAACTACATTACTTTGAGAACTCCGATTTAAATTTGAGCGAATTATACGAATTATTTTTAGAGTATTATTTATCTGTTACGGGAAAATTAGAGCCTCCAATAAGTTTACAATCATACAGTAATTATTTCAATTTTCATGTAGATTTTACATTTTCAAAGCCAAGAACAGATGTATGTGATATATGTTACGAAAATCAAAACTCCAATATTTCAGATCCTGACCTTTTAATTCACAAAAAAAACAAAACTGAGTATTTTTTAATGAAAAAAGAAATGTTGGCAGAGGAAAATGTATTGCTATGCGAATTCGATTACGGTCAAAATTTACCATTGCCTAAAATACCCGTATCTGACCAGTTCTACAAGCGATTAATATGGTTAAACATTTTTAATATTCATGTATTTAACGATTAAAATAAACGTAGCTACATGTTTCCCTCGATTGAAGGATACTTTAAAAAAGGAGGTAATACAACATGTAATTTGTTGTTGTACGTTATTGAAAAGGAATTTGTTTTGTCCTACTATAATAAAATTTATTTATTTTCTGACTCGTGTGGAGGACAAAACAAAAATTACTTACTTCTCAAATTCTTATCGTTACTGTCTGTACATCTCCAAGTTGAAATAACTCACCTTTACCCAGTTCGAGGGCACTCTTACTGCCAGTGTGACAGAAACATTGGGATGTACGGTAGTAAGAAAAAACGTACTGAAAAAATTGAAACTCCCGAAGAATACATCGACATAATAGAAAAATCGAGAAATCCTTTTTTTACAATGGTTGACAAACTGGAAAAAAGGCAAAGGATTTTGAATTATTTTTGAAAGATAAAGTAAATATTCCCGGAAACATAAGAATAAGTATAGCAGTTAAAATCCAGTATTTTCCTAACGGTTTCATAAATATCTATGAGGAATATGATCAAAATCCTTTACCTTTTTTTATTGAAAGCTCAACAACACTTGAAGAAGTTAAAAATCAATCGATTTTAACTTCACCAGTTGGAATTAGTGCCGAAAAAGTAGCGGATGTAACATCCTTGTTACGCTACCTATCGCCAAGAGGAAAATGATTTTACGTCGATTTATTTACGAAAATTAAAATGAATTCGAAAAAACAGACAGGATCTTTATTAACCAATGCCGAAAAACCAAAAAAATTAAATGCCACTATTAAATCTACGCCAAATGGAAAGGTAAAAAAAACTAAAAATCAGCAGGTTTGTATGAAAACTAACGAATCAAGCAAATCATCGAAATTGAAAACAAATATAGATAAAAATGGAAAACCAAAGAAAAATGAAAAAAAGAGGATAAACAGAAAACAAAAGGTAACGAAAAAAAATTATTGAAGAATCTAAAAATACAATAAAATAATGGTAAAGTTACATAGTATTTCTATTCTATTTTTTTATTATAATATTCGAGCGATATCAAAATATTTTTTATGTAGCATAATAAATAATAAAGAAAAGTAGTCTACTGATGAAAATAATATTGTATACTTTTAAGAATTTTTAAAATAAAAAAATATTTTATTAAAATTTTAGAAACTAATTATAAAAGTTTTTGGTGTTATTATTAATATTTTGCATTTCCTTTATTACAACCTTGCCACTTATTTCTAATATTATTAGGAGTTAAGAATAAATCGGTTTATAAACCGTAATATAAGCAGACGACATTGTCGCTCTATAGCTGCGACTCGCAGAGTCATATTCATTGACGCCGCGCGTCAAATTAAAAACCGTGTATATATGTCAATTTTAAATGAATCGGTATGGAAATTTCCAGAAAACTACTTTATTATATGAGGAACAAATGTCTCACTGGAAGTTTTTTCTACGTTGAAGTTCCCCACATACATTTTGTCGACGAAAGTAAGTAAAACGCGGTTATCGACATGTAATTTTTAACAATAACAAATTATTAAACAATTATTTATTTTTAACTTTTTCATCATACTATCGTCTTTTCAAGACCCAAATACGAGTGCATACCAAATTCCAAGTAAATTAATTAATATTTGTAGAAGATCTGATGATTTAAGTTTAAAAATTTAATTAAATTTGTGAATTTAAATTTTCCACTTTTTTGTCTTTATTATTTAAGATATTCGTCATACAAAAAAAAGTCAAAAGAAAAAAAGATGCGCATTTCTATTTTCTACAATGTAGTATATTTTAAAAATCAAAATTTTGAATTTTTATTTTATTGACATTTTTGTGCGCTGACTGGCTTCACGGCAGCCAGCCCGAGCGTCCGACCGGTTCTTGAATTGGGTGCCTCAATTGTTAAATTTCATAATGTTATAACATAACGAATAAAAAATTTCTTTTAATAGAGATGGAACATCGACAAAAAAATATCGATGTTTTCGATGTTTTTAACATCGAAAATTTAAAACCTCAAAAATGATTTAATTTGCTATAGCGAACAAATATTTTTTATAAAAGGAAAGAGATAGTAATTGTTCACTTATGCGGCTTTTCCCAATTTTGCAAATTTCTTGTTAATTCTTTTGGGAAAAGCTTTCATTTAGCTAGAAAATGAAAAATCCATTGGGGGAAGACGAAAAAGTTCATAATCGGAAGTCAGGGATGGGAAACAAAATTAAAATTTTCGTCTTTTGCATACAACTTTCTCAAAACTAATAATATCAAAAAATTTCCTTCATAAGAGTTGTAGATCATGTCGAAATACATCTTTTCTATTTTATACAATTTCTTTCTAAATTGAGTATTTTTCGAGAAAATTCAAAAATTCGTAATAATAATGTACGGAAGAATAAGGTGCCTCAAGGAGAGATCACAACAAAGGCGGGCGGAGCCCGCAGCAACTTGTTTCCTTTCCTTTCCTTTTCTAATGCAGAAAGAGAGTCAAATTGACATTCTAGTTGGTACTAGAAGGTACTGAACCCAGACTCGACCCCTCCCTCCAATGTGTCGCCAAAAAAGACTTTTTTTAAGGTACCTCAAGAAGAGACCACAACAGAGCAGCAGCTTAGATTGCATTTGTCGTCATCCAGAAGCTTTAAGAATTCAAAGCACGAAAATTCACTACCTTGATAGTCAATGGTTAAAACGAATATAAGTGAAAATTGTCGCTTCCATCAGGCTGATTCCAGAATTGCTAAAAATTTTCTCGACTTGTAAGACGATTCGATGCACGTACATACATTACCGTTTACTGCGCATCGTAATCGAGACGATTTATCTTATTGCAGACTCCAGCTCAGCACGACCAGACAAGCTTGTTCATTGAGTGTCGAACGTCTTAAATGAGACACCACTAAAATGAGAAACTAGTTCCTTGAGTATCAAACATCTCAAATGTGACATTTTGACAACTTTTGGAAGTGTCACATTTGTGATGCTTAAATGCGAAAATTCACAACCTTGACAGTACATGGTTGAAACGAATATTAATGAAAATTACCGCTTCCTTCAGCACGAGAAGACAAGATAGTTAGTTGAATATCGAACATCGCAAGTGTGACACCACCAAAATCTGAAACGATTTCCTGAGACGCATAATTTTCCCCTAATCGCCAAGTGGTCGAATGTTTAAATGGTCGAAAACCAAATGGTCAAATTGTCATTTGGTCGAATGCTTAAACGTCGAATTGTCATCAAGTTGAATGCTAAAAACATCAAATCGGCAAATGGTCAAATGCTATCGATATCGAATTCTAAAATGATCGAATGCTAAAAATATCGAATCGTCATTTCGTTGAATGCTAAAAACGTCGAATTATCAAATGGTCGAATGCTAAAATCGTCGAATGCTCAAAACGTCGAATTGTCAATTGATTAAATGCTAAAAACGTCAAATCGTCAAATGGTCGAATTCTCAAAACGTCGAATCGTGATTTCGTTAAATGCTAAAAACGTCGAATCGGCAAATAGTTGAATGCTACCGACATCGAATTCTAAAATGATCGAATGCTAAAAACATCGAATCGTCAATTGATCGAATGTTCAAAACGTCGAATCGTCATTTCGTCGAATGCTAAAAACGTCGAATTATCAAATGGTCGAATGCTCAAAACGTCGAATTGTCAATTGATCAAATGCTAAAAACGTCGAATCGTTAAATGGTCGAATGCTCAAAACGTCGAATCGTCAAAAAGTCGCAAAATTTGTTTGATAAGTTAACAGTAACTTAAACCAAGCAAATTTTTCGACTTTTTGCCGATTCGACGTTTTGAGCATTCGACTATTTGAACATTCGAACATTGGCGATTCGGCGTTTTGAGAATTCGACCATTTGAGAATTCGACGTTTTTATCATTCGACCATTTCACGATTCGACGTTTTAAAGATTCGACCATTTGACGATTCGATTTTTTTATCATTCGACTTGTAGACAATTCGACGTTTTAAGCATTCGAAAAAATGACGATTCGGTATTCGACCATTTGGCGATTAAGGGAAAATCATGCGCCTCGATTTTCTTGAGTATTGAACATCTCAAAGGTAACACTTCCAAAAGCCTTTGTTGTCGTCTCTCTTTGAGGCTGCTTCTACAACAACTTTTTTTTCATCGACACGAAGAAAATGCACTGTTAAAACCATGCAAAATAGTTGCGCGCGCAACGTTTTCTCGCTTCTGTCGATGAAAAAAAATTATTGTAGAAGCAACTTGAGGCACCTTAAAAAAAGCCTTTTTTGGCGACACATTGGAGGGAGGGGTCAGGTCTGGGTTCAGTACCTTTTAGTATCAACTAGGATGTCAATTTGACACTCTTTCTGCATTAGAAAAGGAAATGAAACAAGTTGCTGCGGGCTCCGCCCGCCTTTGTTGTGATCTCTCCTTGAGGCACCTTATTCTTCCGTACATCATTATTACGAATTTTTGAATTTTCTCAAAAATACTCAATTTAGAAAGAAATTGTATAAAATAGAAAAGATGTATTTCGACATGATCTACAACTCTTATAAAGGAAATTTTTTTGATATTATTAGTTTTCGAGAAAGTTATATGCAAAAAACAAAAATTTTAATTTTGTTTCCCATCCCTGAATTCCGGTTATGAACCTCTTTGTCTTCATCCAATGAAGTTTTCATTTTCTAGCTAAATGAAAGCTTTTCCAAAAAGAATTAACAAGAAATATGCAAAATTGGGAAAAGCCGTATAAGTAAATAATTGCCATAGAGATTAATAGAGATATAAATAGATGGTTAATAAAAAATAGTTATTCTAACTATAATATTATACTTTTATTTTATCATGTTTTTATTTTATACAACGCTGACAATACTGTTGTCTTCTTGACTTAAATAACCTGAAAACATAAATTGTTCGTTATATTATTTTTTAAATCGTATCTACGAAAGAGAATGTCAATGTTTTTAAAATACACTTATTATATGAACTAAAAACACGGCCATTACTGAGCTCCAGGCACTTTTACACTTATCAAACTTCTCATAAAGGCCATTCCACAGTAGCTTCGTTTGTAAAAATCGTCTGCAAACGCATAGCTTGAGGTAGGAGATGGATAACGGAAAACGTGAAAATGTAACGAACCTATAACTCCATCTCTCGCATACCCATGTCCTAGTTACAAAATGCATCGCAAAATGGTGCCATGTGACTACAGCCTTAAAGAATATGACAAAAACAAAAACATCGATACAGAAACATCGATTCTTTAATAACATCGAATCTGAAACATTCGATGTAAAAACCATCGACATCGAAAAGGAAACATTCGATGTTTTCGATGTCGATGTTCCATCTCTATCTTTTAACTTAAGGGGTAATAACTACCTTATAAGCACGAAATGGTTGGTCATTTTCTTGATTTTATTTAAGGAAAACAAATTTACGTATCAGAATTCTATTTAACATAAATATTTCTACTAATTTTATATTACAAGAAAATATTTTGTTAAATACTTTAAATATAAAATTTCATATATTTTCCTATTTTCTCATAACTGTCTACAATCTATTGCTGAAATAATCTTCCACCCTTTAAGAATACGTTGTTGTCTCTAGAAGCGATTCTATGTCTTATATATGCAGCTCTTAATACACGTTTATTTGTGTCAGCTCAGGCCAGATTTTTGTCCCAACCTCTTATGCCATGTGGATAAAATAAACTATATATACATGGCGCAACATTGGGATTCATAGAACTTATATATTTCAAACTTTTTGTATTCTTATTATATACGGTAGCATATGATTCTGGAATATCACAATCATCAATTGCAGTAAAAATTGGTGCAACTTCATTGCCACTTTATAAATTATAACGTCTACTATCCATCCCAGGCTTTAAAGAAAATAATAATTGCACCTCAGGATCAATTTCTGCATTATTTACACTTATTGTTTTTTTAATTTCTTCATGCATCGTACGGTAGGACTGTGAAAATAAGTTACAATCTTGAAGGACAGTATCAATTGCATCAACAATATCTCGATTTAATTGAACATTATTCTTGCAACGAATTTCGGAAGCTTTGTTTTGATCAACAATACATAACTCTCCAAATGAAGGAGTATCGTTTCTTTCTGCATACTAAGATGTATTCATTTGATAACACAGGCCGACAAAATTTTATCAACTGCATGTTGCTTAAAATGTTACAGCCGATTCTTACAGAATTTTTTTCCGTAGAATACGAATCTGACCATGAAAATATTGGATTGGCTCCAGTTTTTAAGCAGCTTACGTTTCAATACGCAAAATACGCATTTTTGACATTTTTCGAATGAATCATAAAGCGAAACAGTAAAGTCTGCATAGGGCCAAATTAAAGCATAAACACTGCTAATTAATAAACAAAAAAAATTAATTTATGTACACTTTAACCTATAATGTCTAAAGAAGCATACGCTGTTCCACAAACGTATTAAAAATAACATTACTTTTGGCCATGTAAGGCAATTTAAATAAAAATTAGTCTCTCTAGGGGTTTTTATGGTCGCTGCTTACTGTTATGTATTCAAATTTCAATATTCAAAATGGCGCATCCAATATGGGAGAATTTTTTTTAATTTTACATTTTTATCATAAAAAGGGTAAATTATTTTTAAAAATTGGTCCGCCACTTGTAATGTTTATATTTCATAGCAGATTTGTAAGCAGCGATCATTAAAAAACCCAGAGAGACTAATTTTGACTTGAATTGCCTTACATGGTCAAAAGTAATGTTATTTTTAATACGTTTATGGAACAGCGTATGCTTCTTTGGACATTTTAGGTTAAAGTGTACATAAATTAAATTTTTTGTTTTTGGATATTCAAGAGCAGTGTTTAAGCTTTAATTTGGTGTTATGCGGACAGATTTACTGTTCCGGTGTAGGGTTGTACATTTATTCCAAATATGCCAAAATGCGTATTTTGTGAATTGATTAAAAACTAGAGCCAATCGAATATTTTCAAGGTCAGATTCGTATTCTACGGACAAAATCCTATAAAAATCAGCATCTGTTGGTTACGCGACAAAATTTTGTTGGCCTGTGTAATAAATCTGATCATGTAGGGGAGACTGGGGTAAACCCGCTCACTAGCGATTTAACGCTGGAAACTCAACTTAAGATGAAGATATTTGTACTGTGAATAGTACTAATGAATTCGTTATAGAATCTGAGGCTGTCAATTTTTTTATAAGTGCAAAAAAAGAAAAATGATCCTCGGATTTTTAAGTTTTTCGATTATTACTTTTGAGACTTAATTTATTCGACAAATTTTTTTTGATGTTATTGAATGTCCTTTTTCGAAATATATAAGTAATTTTGTTTGATTTCAAAAAGATTTATTTAAATTTATTCTGAAATTTGAGAAATACATTCAGGGTAAAGTCGCTCACGTGAAGTCGGGGTAAAGCCGCTCACTTATTAAATTTGTGTAGGAAGCCGAATCAGTATTAACTGTATTTGCGTTTTCTTTGGCGATGTAATGTACTTTAACTTCTTTTAAATGCACAAAAAACAAAACCACAAAATTCACAATCAACACTTTTCAAAAGAAAAATCACTTGGCAAATAATAGCCAATATTTCCTATCATAATAATACACGTGTCACACTTTCTAAATGACCGACAGTTGCTAAGATTTGTAACATTTTATAATTTTCCGTACCAACCAAAAACTATGCGTTTTACACTGAGGTGAAATTACATGGCTGTAGCGAACAAACAATTTAAAAAAAAAACGCGCGTAACAATTTTAAAGCATCTAAAACAAATGATGAAATTAAACCTATTTTACACTGGTTTACAGTGAAATTGCCAATGGAACAAAACATTCCTTTTTCGATTAGTGAGTGTTTTCTGAGTAAGAAAATCATAGTTTTAATTTTTTTCCCTCGTGTAGTTTTTTTGTAGCTTCAAATTTTGTATTTTTGAGGAGCGACGGCACTTAAATTTACCTGTAGGAAAATCAACTCGTCCAAAAATGATGAGTAGGATGCCGTTAGAAAGGTAATTAAATTATCTTTCAATCCATATATAACAGAATAAAATTGAATAAAAATTGAGAGAGCTACAGTTGATTCAAGATCAAATTTCATGGAAATTTTGATGATTTTTAGACACTTGACTAACTTTTGATAATTTTTTCCACAACAAACAGTAGACAATATTTAGGTTTTTAAATTTTTTATTGATAGCTCATTCAATTGAGAAACTTTTCAGCCCTTGTGGACCTTGATTGGATTAAAAATAAAAATTCCACACCATATTTAGTGAACAAAACTACTTTGCCATTTTTAGTATACTTTTCAATATTTGCAGCAAACATGCAAATAGTAAAATTAAGTTAAGTACTAAAGTTACTAAAATCACACATCAAGGAATTCTAGAGTTGATCAATTCGAATACAATGTCAAGCATCAAAATTTCAAGATGGCGGATCCAATATGGCGGACAAGTTTTTTTAAAAATCGATTAAATTTATGCCAATTTCGTTACTCGGGGTTTTTCGGTGACGCTAATGACGAGTCTGATGTCAGATTTTAAAAATTAAAAATGGTAGACTCAATTGAGTGGACGAGTTTTGGCTCTCTGATTAGGTCTCTGATTACAAATTCCATGTCATATTTTGAAAATTCAAAAAGGTGTATTCAGTCTGTGCGAACATATTTTAAATGTTTAAAGCATGAAATACTCATGAAAATTAATACTTTAGAGTTTCTAGGGTCTCTAATTCCGAAACCAAAATCGGTTTTAAAATTTTTAAATTGATGTTATGTTGATGAAAAATAAAAACTTTATTCTAATTGCAATAAACTATCTAAATTTTAATTTTCAATAAATTTCTATAACTTTTTAACTGCAATACATTTTAAATCTCATTCGAAAATACAGACATTAAAAACATCATGGAGGGGGATGAAGAATGTAAAAGGGCTCGAAAACATTTAAAAAAATAATTTTAATTTATTATTTAAAAACTTTTGTTTTTTAAATATACTTTGATGAAGTTAATTACATATATTTAAAATGTTTTGCAGTTAAAAAGTTATAGAAATTTATTGAAAATTAAAATTAAGATAGTTTATTGCAATTAGAATAAAATTTTTATTTTTCATCAACATAACATCAATTTAAAAATTTTAAAACCGACTTTGGTTTCAGAATTAGAGACCCCAGAAACCCTAATGTATTAATTTTCATGAGTAATTCATGTTTTAAACATTTAAAATATGTTCGCACAGACTGAATCCACCTTTTTGAATTTTTAAAATATGACATCGAATTTGTAATCAGAGACCTAATCAGAAAGCAAAAACTCATCCACTCAATTGAATCTACCATTTTTAATTTTTAAAATCTGACATCAGACTCGTCATTAGCGTCACCGTAAAACCCCGAGTAACGAAATTGTCATAAATTTAATCGATTTTTAAAAAACTTGTCCGCCATATTGGATCCGCCATCTTGAAATTTTGATACTTGACATTGTATTCAAATTGAGCAACTTGTGTAGTACATACGCATTCAATAAGCATTGATCTACTAAGTGCCGAAACAGTTTTTTATAGTACTTTTTCTGCTGAGATCGCATAATTGAGTAGGTAGCCATTAGTTGATCAGCCTTGTCTACAGCTTCCATTGTTTGATTATAGTCACAAACAATGGTTGGTTTCCTTTTATTCGAGCCAAATTTTGATTCCATTTCTTGAAATGTTGCACCATGACATGTACTAATGAGGGAAATTTCTTTCTTGTCACACCACTTTATGATTATTATTCCCTCTTTTTCCCAGCAAACTGCTTCGTTTTTTTAAGCTTTGTTTTACGAAGACTATCGGGCAGACCTTTTTTATTACTCCTTAGAGTTCCATAGGCATCTACAACTCGGGTGAGTTGTAGAAGTTGTCCATTGTCAAACAATAACCTTTGTGAAGCAATTTTTTACAACGCTTCATGACAATGGATGTTGTTACAGAGCATTTGTAACAAATCTAACCCGCTTTGTGGGAATGAATTGTTTCCGACTTATGTTGCCCTTAAACGCCATTAGGCTTTCATCAATACTGATGTTACGTTCCGGGATGTAAACCTTTTCAAAATTATTGTTTACCATTTCATAGACTTCCCAAATTATTTTCAACTTGGGGTTAGGATGAACTTGTGGATCGTAGGTTTCATTGTTCAAAAAATGTAAAAATTTTAAAATTTCTTCGAATCGATTGACAGTCATCAAATTTTTTACAAAAGGTGTTTCAATAACGTTATTTTTGACCAGTACCACCGTTGCTTGGGTTTAATAAGAGCACCTTGGTAAATCAGGATTCCTAAAAATATCCAAAATTCATCAGTAATTACTGGTATCTAAACTTTTTTTAGCTGATTTTTGAAAAACTTTTCCGCTTATTGTGACGTTGTGGATTGTCGTCTCCTGTGCTTCGACAATCTGAATCGTTACGTCACCTGTCGGATTTATCCCTGAACCGTGATCGTTAATGGGTATGATAATTTAGAAAGTCGGAACTGCCGAGTGACCCACTATCAGTGGTGAATGTGTGTCGCACGGCTAGTTAGTAGGAGAGAAAGTGACAGAGGGCAGAGCCAGAGTGAGTAGTAGGAGACAGAGAGAGGAGAATCGGTGGAACGAGAGAGAAGAAGAGATGAAGAATATACGAGCATGTGGGGAGAGAGCCAAGGCATAAGAAGCGTAATATTGTCGCGGCCATTGAAAAAAGTGTGTAAATTGTGTGTAATAGAAGAAAAATTGCTTTGCCGCGCCGGTATGGGAGTCCGTCGCCGCTAACGCAAATTTCGGGTTTTTTTTGGGAGTTTAATGTGCCAGCGTTGTGAATTTCGAGTGTTCGAAAGTGGAGCGTGAAGCTCAGAGTCGAGTAGAAAATAAAGATTGGATTTTGTATCGAGAAGCAGTGTTTAATTCTTGTGTTTTCCCCTTAAACCTCCCTCACGGATTTTAGCGACGTGGCCGAGGACAGAGAAACGAGGCCAGGGAAACCAAGTAGAGGAGTTGTTGAGCCGATTTATCGTGGGTAAGTCCGTAGACAGTACAGTGCCAGTCGTGTCTCGCCGTTGGCTTTTCTGCTGCCAATTTTGTTTGGGCAGAATTTCCTCTGAGCGAGAGAGAAACTCGGAGGTTTGAGAGTTGAGTTTGTTGGGCCGAGTCGAGTCAAGTTTATTAATTAATCTATAAAATTAATTGGCGCCTGACGGCGAAGTTTATTAAATTAAATTTCAATTTTTTGTTGATGTTGTAAGCGTCATATTTTATATTGACGTAAGCAGAAGTTTTGAGCAAAAGTTAAATTGTTCAAAATCATACGTCACAGTATCTATTTGTCTCTCCAACAATATGGCTTATGACACTGGCGTCAAGGCAAAGCTTCAGAAAATCTAATTCCTTCCAAGAGTCTTCTACAGGAATCTTGATTCTTGGGGTACCCGTGAAAGGAAATCGTGAAACAGCCATTTTTTTATTTAATGGAATTTGCTTCCAGTCCTTCAATAAACACTCTTTTTCGTCATTTTCTGACTCAAAATCAAAATCATTTTCTGCTTGATCAAAGGATTCCTCAGATTCTTTGGAAAATGAAATTTCCCGAATCATAGGAAAAATCATCACTACATCCCGCACTAGTGACTGACATTTCAATTAGTCATATTTCTCTGTCAAATAAAATATTAAAATATATCTATATATATATATATATATATATATATATATATATATATATATATAAACCGAACAAATACTTACTAAATTACTAAATCAACTTTTAAAGAGATTAAGAAAAAACTGAAAAAATATCTAGAAAATAAAATGCAAAATGTATCAACCTGAGAAAATCCTTGAAATAAAACAAAAACTAGAAATTTACAAATGTATATCATAAAGAAAAGTATACATATTATGTAAAAAGTCTTGCAACTAAATCTCGCTTCCATATATCCATTTTAGTTACGATGTCTCTTGCGAGAAAGACATCCACCTAGCGGCAACATTGAAACTAAATAATGGCGCGGTAATTTAAAATCGCATTCAAACATATTTTTAAGAATTCTTGAAAAATTTTACTTTTCTAAAATATATCTTATTTAGAACATTTGATTAATCAAATACACAATTATAATATAATTATTAGAATTTTATAATCACTATTAATATGAATATTATTGCACTAAACATATTACAGTCACGATCAATTTTAACTTTAAAAATTGATTTTAATTTTTAATTATAATTATTTTTACTATTATTATTATTACTATTATTATTATAGATCTATAAAAAATCATTTGATTAAAATGACTATTTATCGACTATTAAATAAATGGTTACTTCAATGGAATAATTTTAATTTAACTCAATTAAGTTATATTTTAATTGTTAATTTTAGTAATTAAAGGAAATACCACCTAATTAAATTAATTAAAAATAATTTTCCTCAAGTAAATATTTTTTTGATAATAGATAAGTAATCGGTTATTTGAATGATAAATTTATTTTCAATGTTGTGTACTTATTATATTTTTAAAATTTTTAACCTACAGATGACCAACGATATATTTTGATTAAATTTATTAACTTTAATTTGATTCACAAAATGTTTCCTCTTATTGCTGTTCCATTTTCTTCCATATTGGGTCCGCCATTTCGGAATTTTGGACTTTATATTCGTAATCAGCGACCTTAAAAACCCCTAGATAGCGATAGACGGAACGATTAGAATGTTTTTTTAAATTGTCAAAATTGCCCGCCATATTGGGTACGCCATTTTGAATTTTGAAATTCTGACCCCGGATTCGTAATCAGCGACCTCGAAAACTTCTAGATACCGATCGGCGTGCAAATCCTACATTCTGAAAAATATATGCATTTGCAAGCGACTTTGTGGGTGAAAACGTATGCGCAGAAGGGTTAAGTAATGTTACTTTCTTTTAACGTAAAATACTAATATTACTTTCTTTTAATGTAAATAAAAATATTAAAAACAGTTAATATGTTTTAAAATTTTTATCCAACAAATATGTATCAAATATAATTTTTTATTATCTATGAATTTAGTGAATTAATAATAGTTTAACCTAACCTTCATTCTCTATATATTGTGATTAAATTGATAAAAGCGCATGAACAGACGACTAACAAACATGATAACATGAAAAAATATGTTTTAATATATTAAAATATCAAAATCAATAGATTAAAAATTTATTAATCCCAAATAGCACAAAAGCTTGCTGCAAGATTGCAAGATTGCCATGCAAGCTTAAACTTGCAATTAGCTTCAAATGTCCCACTTCTGGCCACCTTGCGGTGCAGTATTGCCGCAAGAGTGCACAGTAAACTCATAATATTCTAGCCGCAATCCTGCTGTGAGGTTGCTATGAGGTAATGATGTTAAACTTTCTGCAAAATTGTAAAATATTTTTTGAAAACAAAAAATACATTTTTTCTCAAAGTTTAAACGAAATTAGATAATACAGCCACACAAAAAAAAGTTCTGATCTAGGGGTCACACTATGTAGACTTTATGTTTTTTGGGTCGCTGAATCCGAATCCGAGGTCCATTTAACTCCATCAGATCAGGATTTTGACATAACTACAAAAAACCAATATGGCAAAATCGTTTTTGAAAAATTTATCGGATTCGCTTGAAATTCGTGACTTGAGGGTTTTTAGGGTCGCTGATTACGAATTTGAAGTCATATTTCAAAAATCCAAAATGGCGGATCCAATATAACCCCAAAACCTACAATTTGTACTATTAAACGCATGTAACAATATATATATATATATATATATATATATATATACATATCTTCAAATGATCTATGTATATGATTTCTTTTTGTTTTTTTACCTTGTCCAAGCGTTTCTCTTTTTAACATCCAGCAAAAATCTGCAAGCATATTAGCATCCCAACGTCTCTGGTAACAAGTTTCAATAACTTTAATATCTTGGTGAAAACGCTCCCCCTGTTCTTCACTGAAGTGTCCCAGGTTTTCCGGGATTTTATCAAGATGCGAGTGCAGAAAATGCAGCTTCAAGTTCATCAAGCATCCTAGTTTTTTATAGTCCGTGATCATCTTGTTAACTAGTTTTTCGTACTAGAGACTCTTTCTGTTTCCTAGGAAGTTTTGGACAACTGATCGTAAACTCTGTCAGGCTGCTTTCTCCCTATTATTCATTGTTTCGATGAAGTTATTATCCCTGAAGAGTTTCCGAATTTGTGGAACATCAAATA
The DNA here is from genome assembly GCA_032873175.1 of Leptopilina drosophilae. Lineage (NCBI taxonomy): Eukaryota > Metazoa > Arthropoda > Insecta > Hymenoptera > Figitidae > Leptopilina > Leptopilina drosophilae. The sequence continues at coordinate 12,996,184 of CM065486.1, forward strand.
TCCCTTCTTTAATTTTAGCATCGTAAAGTTTAGGGAAAACCTTTTGTAAATAGTTGAAAAATTTACCTGTCTTATCAAGAGCTTTGACAAAACTGCTTCATAAGACCTAGTTTTATAATTTTATATGAAGAGGAGGAGGCAAGACATTTGATGGATCTACAAGGGATTCATGAATGACATGTAAAACAGGTGTGAGGAATTCCCTAGCTGGCCAATCTTTCACCATGTAATGATTCTGCCTGTCTCTACTTTTCCTTAAACATAAGTAGCAGGGGTACTTTGTAAAGCCAAACTGTTGTCCGAGTAATATGGTAATAATTTTTAAATATCCATAGATCTTCCATCTGTGTTGCTCGTAGCCAATTTTATTCAAAAGTTCTAACCACGATCTCATAATTTTCCTTCATAACAGTCGAATGAGCTATGGGTATAGGATCGTATACGTTAGTATTATGCAGTGACACTACCCTAATACTGCTTTTAGATACATCAATAAAAAAGTCGACAATTTGTTGCATTGTAGCAATTTTCTTCCATCTCATTTATAAGCCCATTAATGTCGGTGCAATATGCTAGATCTTCATCCATAGTAAAATATTTTCGAAAGTCTAACTCTCGATTTCGATACACAGATACCTTGGTACGTGGCATGTCCAAGTTGTGAAATGTAAACAAACGAAGCACTAAAATCACATTTCGGAAACAGCCTTTTTCTCCCACAAAAAATTAAAATTGGAACGCTTTTTTATACAAACTGATAAATTAGTGTGTCAAAGTTTCCAATGAAATCATTTTTTACTATAAGCAATTAAAAGTAATTTGTATAGTAACTAATTAAAATGAACTGTAAAATAGTATTTTTGACGCGTCGCGAAAAATAAACTGTTCGAGTATATCAACCACACTGACGATGAAAAAGTCTCATATTAGCGATTGGACCTTCAACATGTGGAAGGAGAAAATTTTCCCTTCACTTCATAAAATTACAAAGAGAAATGGTAAAAAAATTCTTCATCGTTCGTGCGGTTGATATAGTCAAAAACTTAAACTTTTCGCGACGTGAACTCTGTTGCTTTACGCGCACGTGCTGACTGTGCCAAGAAAGCATTAACAACACCATGAAAAAATACACATTTTGCTTCAGACTGAAACGCAGTTCTTTTCACATGTTTTCAGGTATACTAGGTATAGATACCAAATTCAACACTTCAATTTACCATTTTTCATAAAAAAGCTGTAAATTTCTATTCATTTACGAAAATGTGATGGTCGAAAAATTCCTCAATATTCGGTCTTCTACTGCTGCTTTCTTTCGACCATCACATTTTCGTAAATAAATAGAAATTTTCAGTTTTTTTTATGAAAATGGTAAATTGAAGTGTAGAATTTGGTATCTATGCCTAGTGTACCTGAAAGCATGTAAAAATAACTGCGTTTCAGAGAAAAACAAAATGTATCTTTTTACATAGTGATATCTCCTTGTAATTTCATGAAGGAATGGGAAAAATTTCCTCTTCTACATGTTAAAGGTTCAATGGCTGATATAAGACTTCTTTATCGTCAGTGCGGTTGATATACTTGAACAGTTTATTTTTTGCGACGCGTCAAAATGCTATTTTACAGATAATTTTATTTAGTTATTTTACTAATTACTTTTAATTGGTTATAGTGAAATATGATTTGATTCGAAACTATGACACACTAATTTATCATTTTTATAAAAAAGCGGTCCAATTTTAATTTTTGTAAGAGAAAAGGCTGTTTCCGAAATGTGATTTTAGTGCTTGGTTTGATTACATTTTTGTTTGTTTACATTTCACAACTTAGACATACCCTTAATAGTAAAATGTTTACTCACCTTATTAGAACAAAAAAGGCAATCTTCCTCACTAAAAGCTTCCTTCCATTCTGTTAGACAAAAACCAATGAAGACCCAAAAAACCTTGGAGTAACGAGTTTTAAGGAAATCCAATAAATTTTTAAAAAACGTGTCCACTATATTAAATCCGCCATTTTAAATTTTTGAAATATGACTTCAAATTCGTAATCAGCGACCCTAAAAACCCTCGAGTCACGAATTTCAAGCGAATCCGATGAATTTTTCAAAAACGTTTTTGCCATATTGTTTTTTGAGGTTATGTCAAAATCCTAATCTGGTGGGGTTAAATGGATACATAATTATATATTACATAACTGTGTATAAAATACATATCACGTTAGCTATTAAAATGGTACATGATTTATTTTTCTTTTATTTTACCGTGTAAACTTGAATTTGAAATTTCATTTTTGTTTCTATTTATTTTTCTTCTATTTTACCGTGTAAACTAGCTTCTGAATTTGAAATTTAATTTTTGTTTCTATTTATTAAACTGTATGAATATATGATATTGAAAATTAAAAATAAGCCAATCAAATCGTTTTGCATTCGACTGCAGCCAATCAGGAAATATCTTTACACCTAAAGTTAGCCGATCTTACACTACTCGTTTTTAGGAAAGGATTTTCTACACTAGCACCCCACCACCATCCACTTTGCATAAACTAGAAATTTCAAAAATAGTATAGAGAACCGCGATGGACCAAGCGTTCCCGTGATATCGTGCGGGTGTTGTGGGTAGTGGGAGGTGCGGTAAGGCCCAGTGAGCAGCAGAGGTGCGCGTACAGTTACCGCGTTAAGTGAGTGGATAGTTCTATGCGTCAGGCCTTGTTGTCTTATTCATGCAGGATGGTTCACTGGCACTACAGCACCGTAGGGATAAATGTATTGTCCAAAAATATGAAAGCAAGTTTCAACTTGCCTATTTTCAAAATAACAATAGTATTGTTTGAAAATCTTAATACAAGTTTTAACCTGCATCTTGAATAGAATACAGATATTGTCTAAAAACCTTCAGACAGGTTTTTAACCTGCCTGTAGATAATAACAAAGACATTTTTTTTTTAAGAAATCTTTTAGTGACATCATTTTTTTATACACCCAATATCATATATGCTTTCCTTCCGGTTTGGACAACATTATGAAAAGTAGCTGCCTTCTAGAAGAATGTTTTAAGTCTATGGCGTATGATGATTGAAATTCGCCATAGACTTAAAACATTCATATAGAAGGCACACTACTTTTCAAAAAGTCGTTCAAACCGGAAGGAAAGCATATATGTTATTGGGTGTACAAGTTTGAACACGTCTTCCAAATGACTTTTCTTTTTAACTTAAAGAGGAGGTAGTTGAGTGCGCAATCGTTAAAGTGGGGTAAAAGAGTGGGAATTTAAGAAGAGTGGAGTTTAAAGGATGTAAAGTAGGTTGGAATCCTCGATTCGACACTTCTGTTACAGTTTTCAGCAGCATCCGCAGCTCAGCAGTACCAGCAGCTTGTAATAAATTTATTATTTTCTACTTTTCAATTTTATGTATTTCAGTTCGAAAACGTTCGTTTAATAAAGAAAGGCTAGTATTCGCAGATTCAAATTTTAGAAATATTTATTTTATCACGAATGTCACATATAAATTATGAACTTATTTAGTTTAGTTCTAAATTTCTCTCATAAAAATTATAAATATATTCAATCCCAATTTCTTATTCGATTATACTCAAATTATCGCTTATCTGGCCAGAAATAGAATATAAATTAAAAAACAAACATACGAAACACACATTGATAAACATAAAAAATAAAGAACATGCATTACCTTCAGGAGTCGATAATAATAAATAGAATATGAATTTGGTTTTTCGACAAAAATATAATTATTCCTTTCTTCCATTCAGTTGGAAAAGTATTACACTGTAGGGATTTATTAAATAAAATAAACAAGGGCTCCACAAAAGAAAAACCACATGAGCAAATTAAAGAGGGGGGTATTTTATCCTAGCCTGCACCCTTACCAACGTCCAGGTTACTTATCTTTTTAAAAATGTCATTTCTAGTAATAAAAATAGGTTGGATATTTATCTTATCTGTAATCTGCGTATTGGTGTTAGATGTTAGCAAAGTGGGTGCAGTATAAACAGATTTAAAATGTTTCGCAAAGAGGTTCGCAATTGCTGTCGAATTTTCCTCAGTCTCAGTTTTTAAAAACATAGAATTAGGTATGAGTCTGTTTTGACGAGTTGAAATGTGAAAAAGTCAAAGCAACAGGAGAGTACATTGTACAAATAAGTGTAAAACAAATTAACCGAATAATCAATATCATCAACATTAAGCAGACTATCCCAGATCACAGAGTTTAAAGAAAATACAATACCAGCTAAATTAGCAATTTTAAAATCATATTTTAAATTATGTAAATTATTGATGTTGTTATTATCAGGAATACTATTAATTACATTATGCAAAGTTATCAATAATGGCGGGTGATAATTATCTATTGGTAAAATCGTTTCAAGTGACAGAGAGATAGAAAAAATTTCATGATCGCAAAAAACTAAATCCAAAATAGATCCATTAAAATTCAAAAAATTATTTACTTGATAAAGTCCCAAATAATCCATTGTATCAAAAATCAAGGAAGCTATAAAAAATTGTTGCGGTGACAAATCATAATTCAATACACTGAGTATGCTCGGATCGTCTATAGAACTCTAAATTATAAAAGGTACCAAGAACAGAACTTCTCAAACTTCGCTTAATCGCCAACAAAACTCCACCACCTCTTAAACTGTCACTTGTTTCAATAATCCTATAAATCGATATATGTCATGATTCTGAAAACTAAGTTCTTTAGAATTAAAATTAGAATTTAACCAGGTTTCAGTCAATGCAAAAACACTGTAACCGTTCGTAGAAATACCCTTCCGAAGATCGTGAATCTTTGTACGAACGCCACTGACGTTCTGATAGTAGATCTGAATAGAGGGGGCACACCGAGAAGTGAGGATGTTACGTTGAGAGCTAACACATGGGAAAGTGTATGTAGCAGTAAATACTATGTGTTCGCTTACGGTTGAGAAGACAGAGACGATACCAGTGGACGAGGACGGGTTTTGACAATAGTCGGTATTCCTTGACGGAATACGAGAGAGAGAGATTTGATTCTCCATTTTCTTGACGAGTTGCTAACTCTATCTTGGCAAGTTTGATCTCCTCCTGTTGCATTCTCGTTTTGTCAATTGACATCCAAAGATCATTTAACTCTTGAGAGAAGACACGTTTTTTTGGCAGCGACAAATGTCTTTAGGATGGCTTATTCCTTCTCCGCCGTCGCACAGATGATTTTGACAGGTCGAGACTTCGGAGGTTGAACCTGCGCAACAGAACCAATTCGAAATGCGCGAATATTCTTAAGATCACAAGATGGGACAAATTTACAAAATTTTTTAGTAATTAAAAAGCACAGTTCGGCACAATCATCACCAGTGTTAGTATTTACATCCTCTTCGGGGAGACCAAACAAAACAAGATCTTTTCCTCTCGCGACACGACCATTAACCTCCTTTATACATTCAGATGTAAGTACACAAACACTTGCCTTTTCCAATTTTCTCTCTTCACCTTTTCCAAGATTACCCCCCTCCACAGTAAGACGCTCAGACAAGTCAGCAACTTTACCTTCTGTGTTACTTATTCTGATCAAAGCATCATCGAGCTTCTCATTAACATGAGCAAAATTGGTCGAAGTGGATGCTTCAAACTTATGCAAAAAACTCATTATTGAATTCAGAGTAGTAGGAGAAGCAGAGGACTGAGACGCAGATCTAGATCTGCAACATTTCGAATATGAGCCATCTTGTAAGGTAGGAAATGTATCAGCACAACCGGCGTGATAAGGTGAATTGTAGAAGGAACAAAACGTGGGTGTTACGCGCACGATATCCTTGCTGCATTTAACACACTTGTCTGTTGATGTCGACATATCCGACCGCTTATACACGTGATAAGAGGTTAGGAAAGAATCAAATTAGACTCGCAGCGAACAAAACCACGATAATAAAAAACTTGGAAGCGTAAAATAAATAAACCGTTAAATAGTTTCATAAAATATGCAGAACAATAACAAAAATCATAATTAACCTACTCAAAACTAATAATTAAAACGGAGCTTCACAAGAACACGTGCTAAGTTAACGCCGCCTGGCGGAAAAAAACATAATGAAAAACTTTATTTTCATACTTTAATATAAAAAATTGAAAAGTAAATTAAACATAATCAGAAAATATTATTAAAGTTAATTAACATTTTGTTAATTCACATTTGTGTTAATGACATTTTTTAAATTACATTTCATAGCTAACTTGAAAATTTAATTTTAAAACATTTTATTTTAAATTCTGATACATCATATGACATTGGTATGTTTTAAAAATATATTTCTATAGTTAATTTAAATTTTTTAATTTCAATATCAAATTATATTTCATGAAATCTTTAAACATAAATTTAAATTTTATGAAATATAAAAATATAAAATTATTAAAAATAAAATGATATTTAATGAAATATAAATAAAATTCTTTTTCATTTTCATAATAAACGTAAACTTTTTTTCATTTAATATTTATTTTCATTGTAGACATATGTTAACAGAATATAAAAAAGACAAGTATTACGGAAGCAGAATTAGTACGTATATTGCAAACAAGATTTTCTTTTCATAGTTTCAAAGAAAATCAGAAAGAAATTATTAAAATAATATTAGAAAAAAAAGATAGAATTTTTATATTGTCAACATCATCAGGAAAATCATTATGTTTTTTTTAATGGAATAAGAAATGTGGAACGACAGTAATAATTTACCCTTGAAAAACAATTTAATAAGTTAACTACATTAAATGTAAGTGTATATATATATATATATATAAATTATATTATTTTATTTATACATACTATATATATATATATATATATATATATATATATATATATATATATAATCATATCGCCGCCGCTGTTTCAGAGAGTCCTAAGGACGACCTTTCCCAAGGGGCCGTCTAAACTTATTTCAAAATTAAGGTCAATTATTGAGGGCAGTTTTGCCCCTAAACGTCAAAATTTGACAAACAATTTTCCCGCTAACCTCAAAATTTAGGTCAATTTTAACCTAAACGTCTAAACTTATGTTAAAATTAAGGTCAATTTTGAGGGCAGTTTTGACTAAAAAGTCAAAATTTGACAAACAATTACCGCTATCCTTAAAATTTAGGTCAATTATGACCTAGACGTCAAAATTTGACAATTTATGCGACCCTCAAAATATAGGTCAATTTTAGGGCGATTTTGAACTACGGGTAAAAAAAAAGAGTCTCACAAACGTCAGTTACATTTACAAAATACAAAATTTAGGTCAAATCTTAGGCAGTTTTGACCTAAATGTCAAAAATTGTCAAAGAATTTCTGTTACCCCTCAAAATATAGGTCAATTTTAGGGCAGTTTTGACTCTACGGGTAAAAAGAGGCCACAAACGTCTGTTACATTACGTCGAAATCTACATGTAATTTTACATTCTTCTTTTACCTACATTCGTCATAAACGACCAAATAATGGCCCTTTAATTTATGTCAAAATTTATGGTCAGATTTGATAAATATTGTTAAAGCTGCAAGTAAAAATGGTCATAATAATGACTTTGATGATACTGCAAAATCTATGCCAAATTTAAAACCCAATTTTTATAACCACTATAAGATGTCCGTATAGATCATGCCCGTAAAGTAAAATTCTATTTAAATGCTTTCTTTTAGTATTGCCTGATATAATTTACTCTAACTTATTAGCATGGATTCATATTAAGAAGAGAACATGATTTGAAAATTAAAAATTCAAAGAAAAATATAAGAATTAGTTAGGGGGTTGGCGCGCGAAGCGCGGCAGGGGGGTGGTGGAGCCGCCCCTAGTTATATAATATATATATATATATATATATAGTTTAAATTATATAAATTATATATATATATATATATACTATATATATATATATATATTTATATATATTATATATATATATAAATATATATATTAATTTTATGACAATTATTTCTGTATATTTTTATATAAATGTCAACTTAATAATTACATTTTGTATCCATTAAAATATATAGTATACATATATGTATAGTATACATAGAAATATATGTAATAATTTTAATTATGAATATACAATATATTTCAATATTATATATCTGTGTTAATCTTAATTCTAAATATCCTGTAATAATACCAGTCAATGAGCAGTGAGCGCCTCTGGACCACTCACTGCCACCCGACTGGTATTAGCGATTTGCGCTCGCGAGCGAAAAGCCGGTTCTAGAATCCAGTTTCTCAATTACATACAAGAATGTGGACGAGCTGGGAAGAAGACAATTTTGAAAGTACATGTTTATTAATTCAATAATCCGAATGAATATTATTTGAAAATTATTAAAAATTCTAAATTACGATGCTTATAATTCGACATTAAAAGAATTGTTAACAAAAAAACTATTAGATATAATAGCATATTGTAAAAATACAAGTAAATGTCGATATTGTTTTTTATATAAATTATTTAAAAGAAAGATTCTACTTTTAATAAAAAATAATAATTTAATATGCAATCAAATGTGATAATTTCTTTAAATCAACAAACATTTATCGCTATTGATATTATAAATTATTCACAAAAATTATATAACTGTATTCTAGAAATTAATTTTCCAAATTTGCTATTAACAATTACGAATATAATACATTTCTTAAAAGAAATCGTATCTTCAGAAATAATTTCTTTAAAATTAAACCAAAAAAACAATTTTGGAATATTATGTTCTTGGAATGACAATCAAGTAAAAAGAATTATTTCCATTATGTTAATGAATAAAATAATAAATATTCATTGTATTTTACAATATAATGAAGCTAATTTGTCGGTCATAAATTTTAATTTATAATTCTTTAATAATAATTAAACGACACGGAAGTTTATTTTCAAACAGCATTCGTGCAGCTTTTTGTGTACCGTCAAATTGTGGAAAAACAAATGCACTTTTATCTTTAATAGTACATCCGTATGGTTTAAGCTTCGAAAATATATTTCTGTATTCAAAGTCTTTACAACAACCAAAATATCAATTTTTAGAAAAAGTTCTCAGTAAAGTTAATGGTATTGAATACTCTCCATTTAGAGAACATGAAGAAGTGGTTTCACCTAAAAACGCTTAGATAATGTAAGAGCATTTTTTGTTTGGGTAAACATGTTAACGTTGACAGTTTTTATCTATGATATGACATATGCCAACATTCCCAAACATCTTGTTTTTAGATATAAGTATCAATCGGTTTGAGAATTTCATTAGTACAATATTAGACATCAATGTACAAACATGTTTCGAAAGGAACAAAAAACGCTTCATGAAATAGCTAAAGCAAGTGATGCGTAAAAAACGTAAAAAAGTAACGTAAAAAACATCGCATACTGAAAAGTGTCAGAGAGACGGCAGAAAATATTTTGAAAGAAACCTTTCAACCATTAGTTACTCCATTGGAAAAATTAGTAAGTAGACCTATAATTCTATCAAGAGTGAAAATGTATCCAAAATTAAAAAGGAAGAAGAAGAACAAGAAGATTTTGAAACAACATTCAAGACTGCTGTTAGTGAAGATGAACAATTGGATATATCTTCTTATAATAATAATTATAACACATTTCATGATCCTGTATTTGAAATAGATTTACAAAATGTAAGAAATGAAAACATAATTAATGATGACTTAACAACTCAGGACCAAAACGATGTGTTAAATGATAATTCAACAAATAAAGAGTTTAATGAGCAGAATAATCTACAAGACCAAGATTCTGAAAAATTAATAGATAAATTCATAAAATTGTTGAATAATAATAGAAAACAATATTTGGATATGGTTTACAGAGTGCGGGAAGTTTAAAATGGAAATTTTATGATAGGTAATACAGAAATTAATTTCCATGACCCTTTCATTGACTTAGTTGGAAAGAAAAAATATAATAAG